>OV651813.1:76034925-76266462 GCA_927349885.1 Psylliodes chrysocephalus
TTCCCAAGGCGCTGTAATGTTATCATCGTTTTATAACATGGGAGTTACCGTTCTTTGGATAAGTGTTCTGTGGTCGTAATGTAAACAAAGTTACTAGTTACTACCAAGATTGTCAAAGAAAGAGCTAGTTTTAAAATTTCCCTCACACGCTTAAAGAAAGTCATTTAAAAAGAGAGAGAGAGAAGTTTACATTTTTTTTCTGTTATGTAACTTCAATCGAGAATATATAAATTTCAAAAGTAATTTTGTTTTTTAAACTTAGAATTTGTTCCTTGCCTTATACAAAGGAAATAAATTAAATTTTACTAATAATTTTTGTTTTCACGTTTTTTAACAATAATGTTGTAAAATTTAAATACATGCTACAAATGTGATGGTGCTCAATACAATTTCCAGTTGCTTGAGTTATTTTATCCGAATGCGAAACTTACCACCCTAGTACAAGAGCTTTAAAAATATTTAAATGTAAAAACAACATAATATATTAATATGAATTCCGAACTAAAATAAGGAAAAATATATTTATGAGTTACACCATTCCCTACTCATTTAACGGAATTTGTATGTAACCTTTATGCATAATTAAATACCTGAAGGAACTTAGCTTTGACAAAATTAAATCCGTAACACGATTCTGAATGGAACAAAGGATGTAATTTCATTCGAGATATCAAAAAATATACGTTTCCCTAATCTCACTCTACCGCTAAAATGTTTCAATCCGACCCGGAGCCATGCAGAGTGGTTTATCAAATGTATCCATATTAACGCATACCACGCTCCAAGTTAATATTGACTATTCGTCCTGTTTTTGCACGTCTACCTGATCTTTGAACCCCACGAGGTCTCCCCGTAGGATAAATTGGACTGGGAGTAATCGCGGACGAGTAGTTTGAAACAGAGGCGTTACCCAAACCAACATCGGGAGGATAATTTTTAAAGATGATTATTTTGCAGTTAGTTTGACAAGTTCGAAGTATTTTTTGGTCACTTTATTTAAATTTGTAGTTGTTCAGCTAACATTTGTCGGTGTCAAATGTATTTCAATTCATCAAAGTATATTTTGAAAGGCAATTAAAAGTGATAGAAATAAAATGGAACTTTCCAACAAAATAGTGCCGCAAGGAAATGGAGAGGAATAATACTCTTACTTATAAGGTGCAATTGCTCCAAAGCCAGATAGACAAAATATTAAAAACAACTGATGAATTAATAAAAAAATATACAGGAATAGAAGAAAGTATGGCTAATGAATAAGATCTGGCAAAAGAGCCTAAGTGGATCCGCGCAAAGAATGGGAAAAAATAAAAATTGTTACCTCATTGACTCCTCCACAACCAAAACCACAACAAAAACAACAATAAAATAACAACACTACAATATAAAAACCTGTATATTAAGGCAATAGCATATATTACAGTGGCTAACGTCCAAAACTTTAATAAATTTCATAGTATGGTGAGACAAATCCCAAACTACCAAATTAAAGTCATTAACGACAATAATGTGAAAATAAGGACCAGAATATAGAATGCTCTCTAGAGTATTAACAGCACCAGAGTACACTTGGTACTCATATAAGGACAAACAGAATAGACCAATTAAAGTAATGGCATATAAACTGCACCAGAATATAAACTTAGTGATTTGAAAAGTCGTGGCTTTAACATTATCTCAGCGACTTCAAAACTAAAATATAGGACTAAACAACCATTGAGTATGTTCATGCTTACATTCCAACACGTCAAAAGTTTTAGGAAAATACATGGAATCAGAGAAATTATGAAAGAGAAATAGTGCCTCTCAGAAAATCTAAGTTAGTACCTCAATGCAAACAGTTTCAAACATACGGACACAATCAAAGGTACTTACTAAAGAGCCGCGATGCGTAAGACTCATAGGGGAAACATTAGGAAACAATTTAATAGACAAATTTAGATTTAGCCAGACGCAATCTAGTAAAAAAGGAAGATGAAATAAAATTCATTACCAATACTCTCCACCAAATATTGGAAGAGCTGAATTTAATGGATGAAAAAATTACTAGGTTAGAATACAGTACTAAAGAAGCTATACCCAGCAGATAATATATTGAGTAATAGTCTAATAATAATGGTGTTAAATTTAAGGGATATATATATATTAATTCCCAAAATAAAACAAGAGGGAATAGCGCAGCAATAATTAGAGAAGCAACTAAGCATAATCAAGAATACAGGAATAAAGAAAAAGAAGAAGAGAAGCTTTAGACTAGACCTTAAAAAAATTAATCTTTCAGTTTGTTAGGAACAATAGCACAGCTAGATGAAGAGGTGAAACATAGGATAAAACCCCACCTATTGCTTAGCAAACAACATAAACTCACTATTCTAAATAAATAAGGGAACTAATCTCAGCAAAAACAAAAAAGAAAACTAAGGAGGAATAGCTATTAGACCACAGCTTCATTAGATAAAATCAACCTTAACAGCACCACCCAGCAGTTAAATAGAGAGATAAAACAAATCAAAAATTAATCTATTAGTAAGTACTTTAGTGAGTTAAAAAACGATAAAGCCACTGATTCTTCTCTAAGAAAAGGACCGATGTGTAGAACCCTTCAATCAGGAATACAGATGGCATCTGGGCTAGAAATAACATACAAAAAGTTGATAGATTCGCATAGCATTTACTAAATACCTTCCAGGAGAAAAATTGCCGAACTGGGATCTTCCAGAGAGAGATAACTCAAAAATCAACCTAGCTCTCCAAAGGAAATTGCAAAAGGCATAAAAATAAATATTGATCCTAAGAATGCTTTGATTTAATTACAGACGAAGTTATAAAACAACTTCTGAAGACAGAAAACTTACACAACTAGGTTGTAGAAAGTAGCTAAAGTCATTATGATCCCCAAACCAGGAAAACCTTTAAACGAAGTTGCGTCATATATTTATTGCCTATATTATCCAAACTATTTAAAAAATATTCAAAATAAAACCATTCAACTATAGAATAGATTCATAAAATCTCAATTGCGATCAAAAAAGCATTAGAAGAAAAATAAGTCTGTTTAGCCATCTTTCTCGATGTTGCGCAGGCTTTTGACAAAGTATGGCAGGATGGCTTAAAACATAAACTGAATGTGCTACTTTCACAGCCATACACAAAACTACTGGATTCGTACATATATACTTTTTAGATGAATTATACCCTAAATTAATAGAAATTAAAGCAAGAGTACCACAGGGAATGGTCCTGGGACCCACTTTGTATCTGTTATATACTTGTGACATACCCCAACTGGAACAAGACACAATAGCTACATTTTTTGCACATAATACTGCCATAGGTTAGGTTGAAAATGAGTGGGATGATCTCATCGCCTTCCACTGCGACCCAGACGGGTCTATCATGGCTCATGACTAACTTATTGTTCACCGTACAAGCCACACCTTTTGATGAAGGTCATGGTTGAAATGGGTGAGACTTGTTTAAAGTCGGTAATCTCTAGTCGGGTAAATCCGAAGATCCGGAACCTGGTTCTTTCCAGAGCGGAGCAGGTACATAGAATTTGTTCTGCACGCTGTAGAATCGACAGTCCGATGTTTGTTGCAGACCTATCCTTCTCACGTGGTTGCCCAGACGGCAGTGTTCTGTCATCAGTTCAGTGAAAATGCGTAGATATTTCCTACTCCATTCTCGGATATGAGCAGAGGCGTTCATAGAAGGGTTGGTTATAAACGCCTTCGAATGGGTTAGCCATGGGGTTTCTATCCAGTTCGTGAGTGTGCACCCTTCGTCCATTTTGAGATAATTCCTTTGGTAGTGCTCTTTGCAATACCCAGGAATGGTTCTGATCCTATGAACCCAGATTCGGTTCCTCTTTTAGCAAGCGCATCGGCTTTTACGTTGCCCTCCACACCACTGTGTCCCAAAACAAAGATCAAAGTAACTTTGTTTCGGGCACCGAGGCATTTAAGATGATACTGCCATACTAGCGATAGGCAAGGATCAAGAAAAGGCAACAAATAAACTACAAACATCAGTTAATCAAATAAATAACTGGACCAAAAGATGGCATTTTAAACTAAACGTAACCAAATTTGTTAATATTAATTTTACTAAAGAAAATCGTTAACGAATACCAATTAACATAAATAATGTCCAGATCCCTTCTGCTAACTCAGAAAAATATCTAGGCATTACATTAGATACAAAACTTCGCTAGAAGGTCCATGTTGAAAAGAAATGACGAAAGTTAGATATAAAATTCAAGAAACTGTACTGGCTACTTGGTAGGCATTTCAGTCTATCTATATATGACAAAATCATTTTATATAAACAAGTCCCCACATCAATATGGATCTATAGCATTCAAGCTCTGGGATTGTACCAGCAATAGTAATATTCTAATAATCCAGAGATTCCAGAACAAAATATTGAGGGACATTGTCGATGCTTCTTGGTACATTAGAAGTAGCGACCTTCATCGAGACCTTCAGATGGATACTATCTCCAGATTTGCTAGGAGTCACGGCTCCACAAACATGTGAACGTTTTAGCAATCCAGCTTACTGATAACACGAACTTGACAAGAAGGCCCAATAGAGTGAAATCCTTTGAGTTAGCCAAGTTATTGTGTTAAGAAGTAAAGCATTTTGCGGTTACACGTTAGTTTAGCTTAGGCTATCAGACACTGAGGAATACTCGTTAGTAGAACTTTAGTTTTTAAAATTGTTACGGTTTAGATTTCCAGAGGCATAAATTAGCCGTATTTTATATATAAATATATAGTGCTAAACGATAGAAAATAAAAAGAATGACCGATTAAACCAATGAAATTTTTATTTATATAAGGTCAGGAAATTATCCTTATGTTATTCAATAGTTTTATTTCTTGTAACTTTACCCAGCAACTCTCAGCTAAAAACCGGGCATAATATAGTTAAAATTAACCCCCTTTTTATAACCTTAGCTTACTACCACCTTAAGTCGATGCGCAGGTTACAAGATTGCAATCTTAGTTAATTAAGGTTACTCATTGACCAACTTTTAATCAGATTACATTTATAAACGCCCCTTATAAAGTGTTTTGTCAAAAAAAGTATTTTTTTTCTTCCTATGTTAAAAATATTCTAGTATAATACCCCTAAGTGGGTAAAGCTCTGAAATTGTTATCGTTAAATTAATGCATTTAGCTCAAATTAAATGTCATATAATACAAAAAACTTTTACTAAACAGTTAAATAAAAAAATTTTATAAGTTTATATTTTAAATGGACAATAAAAAGACTTAATGACAGATTATTAAATATATTTAACAATCTAATAATTAACCGTTTAACTGCTAATTATTATTTCATAAATGGATTTTTATCGCTATAATGAAAATGGCCGGTAATAATGGAGAAGTTGTGGGTATAGTTTTAATTGTTAAAATGTCCGATATAATGACCGCTATTAAGCGGCCTTTTAACGTTTCAAATTCGGATTATAACGAACTTTATTGAAAGTATATGGGACACTTAGCCAAATTACTCTTTTATTTTTAAACTATAAAAGAAAAATATGATAAAAGTAATAAGGTACTTAATTAGTAATTAGTTTTCTAAATATTGAAGTTCATACTGGCTATTACTTTAGAATTATAGCTGTCTGTTATTTTAAATTAAATATTTTATAGAAAAACCACCCGACAGTAATACAATCTTGGAATTGTAATGTAAGCTTTAAGCGCTAAACGTTGTGAATTTCTATTGGGCTTCGCTTGTAAATAAACCCCCATTGACCCCCTATTTTTGATCAGATTTTTTTTAAAATCAATAAGCTTCATACAATTGTAAATCTTGATTTTTCCTAAAAGTTGCAAGTTTATATTGTTTTCAGTTTTTGTTTTACAATTTTTTTAAAGTTTTAACCTACCTTAATCCCTCGATTTTTAAACAGATTTTTTTTAAATCGATAGGCTCCGTCCCATTGCAGAGCTTGATTTGTCCTAAAAAATTCAAGCTGATTTTTTTTTTGTTTTTGATTTATGATTTGTTTAACCCCCCTAAATCCCCCATTTTTAATCAAATTTTTTTCAAAAATCAATAAGCTTCGTCCCATTGCAGAGCTTGATTTTCCTTGAAAATTTCAAGTTGATATTGTTTTTCGTTTTTGATTTATGATTTTTTTTTTAATTTTAACCTCCTTAATACCCCCATTTTTATACAGATTAGTTTAAAAATGAAAAGGCTTCGTTTCTTTAGAGCTTGATTTTTCCTGAAAATTTGAAGTTGATATTATTTTCCGTTTTTATTTTATGATTTTTTTAAAGTTTCAATCTTTCTGAACCCCTTCATTGTTAATCAGATTGTTTTCAAATTAATAGGCTTCGTCTCCTTATACAGATTGATATGTCCTAAAAATTCCAAGTTGATATTGTTTTTCGTTTTTAATTTATGATTTTTTTTTAATTTTACCCTACCCTAACCCCTCATTTTCAATCAGATTTTTTTTAATGAATAGATTTCGTTCCATTGTAGAGCTTGACTTTTCCTAAAAATTTTAAGTTGATATGGTGTTTCGTTTTTGTTTTATGATTTTTAACCTATTTTAGAAAACATTTTACTATGTCGTTAATGCAATTTAATTTGCAAGAGTGTTGCTTTATTAATTTACAACTTTATCTTGTTTTTCTTATAGACATTTTTCTTTTTATTTTTTAGTAGAATGCCGATGTGACTTCGTTTATTTCTAACTTGTATTTTTGAAAATAAATAACTAATTTCAAAAATAATGTAGGTATATTTTTTTAAAATAGTTTAAACCATTCGCAGTGTATACCATTTACATTTATTTTATCCATAAAACATTTTTATTCTCGTCAAAATTCTGACACTATATATTATTATAGGTACATATACTTTGTGGAATATCTCTTATACCCGTATATTAACTACTTACAATATACTGATATGGATTTAATCCCCGACTAGCCAGAGCACCTGGAAAAATTTCTCCAGAAGGTGTTTCTTTTATCTAAAAAAAATTGTCCAATCAATTAATAAATTTTATACACAATTAATTTTCCCGAACAGCTATTGACGAACTGCAACTCTTCACAAACCCCTTCTTTCTGAAATAGTAATATTCGTCAGCTTCTCTGCTTCCTCCCCTTTACCTCTGGTTTGTATCACGCTACTGTCTGTTAATTTCAATAAACTTATAGTGTCAAAATATTGTCTTAATGTCACTTAGACTTTCCAAAATACCTCTATTTAATCAACGAATAAATTACTTATCTTTTCTTTTCTTCCTCTTTGGATATCACCAACCGCTGTGCTCGTATCTTGGAACTACCTCTGTATCCCAACGAAATGATACTCCATTTACAAATATGTGTGTTTATTTCCAGAATGAATACATCAGATTCTGGACTTTGTGATTTTTTTTTTCTTTTTAAATTCAGTGGTTCCTCTTTATATAAAGAGAAAAACCAATTTTCAAAAAAAATAATATTCAATCCAAGAGGATCAACTCTCAATACCTCACCCTTCGGTCGTTCTCAACTCGCTCTCCCCAAAAAAAAATCACAATTCCATAACAACATAACAAAAAAAAAACATTTTTTTTTTATTTTCTAATCAATACGTCATAACTACACCTTGACATACACTGGGCGATATCTTTCCTGATCCCCATGACCAATCAGGAAACCACATCAATACATTTGTATAAACAAGATATATTAATAGAAAAATTAATAGTTTATTTTTCCATTACTCTTTAAACATAAATTTTAACTGAAACCATATTAAAAATATATTTCGAACTTGTCCTAAGTCCTTGCAAAAGTTAGCCACCGCCTATATAAACGAAGTGTATTTTACCACCTGAGGCGCCACTTGATGGTGTTCGAATTTGTGTACTAGCTTATTTTTAAAGAAATATTTTTTCTTGGATTAGAAACAAGGTCGCAAAAATCCTAATTTTTTGACATTTAAGGCACTTTGCCAAAACAACACCTGAAAAAAATTCCAACTTTTGATCTATGATAAATCTTTATAATTGTTTTTTCCAGACATCTCACAAATATTTTTTAAGTATTGAAAAATGAGGCTGTAATCTGTTATTAGCAGACTCTATATATTTGTGTCAAAACTCGAGCGTTAGATTCCCCTTAATTGTATTTTCAATATTGTCGACATACAGATTTCTAGGTCATTAATTTTAATTTTTCTATTTTAAATTTATAATAATTTATTTTAGGGGGAACGAGAAATATGTCTTACCTTTTCAAAAATTTCTAGGCTATTTCTTTTTTTGTTCTTTTTCACAAAGTTCAGGCTTCCTTTCAAATTTAGTTTCTTGAAAAATTGAAATATCAAACTTTTGGGTTACATTGAAATTAATAAAACTATTAATTTATACAATTGAGTGTGTTTTCAAAACTTATACTAAGATTTTAATGATATTTTGCATGACTATTATTAGAAAGTTATTTTTAAATCCGTTTTAATAAATTAGAATTTTGTATTCAATTTTTTTATTACATTTTATTTCGGCAGACCTGTTTCACCAGATTCAGTTGTTTTTTTATATTTGTCAACTTTCTTAATGTACAGGGCGTGATTCGACATTTTTATAGAAACATTTTCTGTGCAAAAAAATTTTTAATTTATTCTTTGAATACGGAATATCATTACAGTATATATTTAAATTTTATCAATATTTTTCAATTATAAATAATTTAAAGCATACCAGTGATCACTAATATTAAATAAACATGAATAAATAATGTCAAATCAAAACCACTGGATGTTTACATGTCTTTTAAACAGTGGCAGTTTGCCCGTAAGGGCACTTGGGCATGTGCCCTAGTATAATAAACAAAAAAAATAACTTACCTATTTTATATTTTCCCCAATACCTATTTATTATATTATCTAATATTCAGCGCAAACCGCGTTGGCACGACACTGGACGACCGGGCGTTGAGCGACGTTCCGAGAATTCCGAAATTAAATGGAAGATGGGCACAGTAAATGTGTGCCTCTGTTGTTTCCTTTCTCATTATGATGCGAAAAACAAGGACAACGACAATATCGCTTAGAAAGAGATGAACACATCAATGGAGTATACGTCACAAGCGGGGCGCTATCCTTCATCATCGTGACGTGCTGTACCCATAGCCCAGATTACCTAGACCAGATACGAATGTATGCAGCAGCATCTTTACCGGCTCCCTCATAAAGGGGATGCCGGTTTCGGGTTAAGGTGCGCGTTTGTTGGACCATGATAATCATTTATTTATTGTGATTAAAAAAAAAGTTAGTTGGACTATTGGAATAGTTAAGAAATAAATCTGTAAAGAAAAATAACTTTTTTTTAATAAAGCAGTCAAAAATATGATGAAAAAAAAAATCAATAATATTTATAAATGGGACAAAATTTTAATTTTTCTTTTGGTTTTGTCTGACTTTTTCGAGGATTTCAAATCTCTGTTTGCATATTCTGAGTCTTATAAATAATTTAATAGTATAAATTTTCGGAAATTGTTGGCGAGGATGACCAAATTCTATTTTGCTCATCTCAAAAAGGTATGCGTTGGAAATTCCAGGCTTAGTTGACAAACTATCAAATAGAGATATAAGTATTTTTTCTAATTTGAAAATATAAAAGTGAAATTTTTCGCTGGGAGATTTTAAATTGCCAAACACCTTTTCTTCAGAGTCGTATGCTTTAAAATGCTCCTACACGATGGAATTTTACATCGAAGTATGTCAATACTATTTATGTTTATAAAGAGGATTTGATTAAATGTCTCGAAGAAATTATGAACACAGAATTCGATAAAAAAACTAATAATCAGACTAAAGGGTTGATAAATTTTGAAAGACAGATTTTAGTTTCTAGTTAATTTTCTTCAGCAAACTAATGCCAAATTGCGATATACTTTTTTATCAACTGCATAGTAGACAGCTCGATGCTCTCAAGGTTAAGATAAACATATCAAATTTTGCAGCAGCTAGTCAAAATATGAGAAATAATATAGACACGCTAATTCATGAAGAATGGCAATCACAACAAGACCCACAAGAACTAAACTAAGGGTGATATTACAGAATGTCTGCAACTTTGCAGATCTGCAACTTTGCAGATCTGCAAATATGGCGGACTTACAAATGCAAGTATTCCAAAAAATATCTGCAAATTCGCAATATTTATTGTGGTTTATTACCCTCAACAACACTAAACCCAAATTTGGAATACGAAAACTTGATAGACTTGATACTTGCATGTGTAAGTCAGTCATATTTGCAGATTTTCAAAGTTACCACCATATTTGCAGATCTGTAAAGTTGCAGACGTTCTGTAATCTCACCCTTAAACGACAACACCCAATCAGATCCAAGTACAAGCAAGAAGAGACGCTTTGTTGAAAAGGAGGACCCCATTCCTAATTTAAGGATATGTAAGGAAATTTGTGATACAATAGTAGTGCAGGTAACTGAACGTTTTAGTTTTACTACCTACCTAACAATTGCAAGTTTATTTGATAGTGAAAAATTTAAAGACTACTGAGGTTGTTTTCCAAATGAGGACGTTAAAACTGTGTGTATTTTATTTCCAAACGTAAATAGATTAAAATTCAAAAACGAACTGTTCATACTTTACACACGAGATGACTTTGTGCAACACACTATGGCCGTACCGTTATTACAAATGTTTTTTGAGAACAATTTGATAATTACATTTTCGGAATCTGTGGAGCTACTAACTATCCTGTGTACAATTCCCATGACCACAGTGGAGATTGAAAGATGTTTTTCGACACTAAAAACGTATTAAAACATTTTTAAGGAACACTATCAAGATAGATTGTGCGCGTTAGCCATGTTATCCATCGAAAAAAAAACTTATTCGGTCCATTCCAAATTTTAATAATCTGGTCATCGATCACTTCACTAGCCAAAAATCCAGAAGAATGGACTTCAACTATAAGAAATAGTATACAACTGCAGCGGTGCCTAGCAGTTAGTCTTCAATTTTGTAATATTTAATTTGTTTTGAAATATATTTAATTTTCATTAAGCGGAGAACTTGTTTTCCTAAGAGAAAAACGAATCCTGGGATTCCTTTCCAGTGTGTGCTCCACTGCCGCTAGTGCCCATGAGCCGCCACTGCTTTTAAACCGAATAGGGTGCCAGAAAATGTCGACTTTAATCACATTTTCCATTTTAGTACCATAAGTTGTTTTTTTCTACTCCTACTATAAGTTGTTAATTAAATGCTAATTTTCAGTTCCATAATGATACTCATTATAACACTGGTTTTCATTATAAAACTGAACATTTGACTAATAGAAATCTAGATTTTTAGATAAGCAAGTAGGCAGACCCAATATTTTCTGTAGAATGTTTGACATAAGTTTCTAAGAGATTCGTGTTTCATGACAGTTTAAATCTTTTGCGTTAATCAAAAAAATGTCAAGCGACAAAGACTTTTTATGCAGACCACCTGAAATCGCTGAAAAGGCGAAAAAGGTGTCATTATAGTTATTATATTGGTTATAGTGTAGAAATAAAAATTAAGTCGAAGAACTTATTTTTCTTTCATATTTTATTTCCTATTGTTTGTATAAAAAAGTATTAAAAAATTTAAAAAATAAAACAATGTTGTTGAATTGAAATAGTATGCAACTCTCATGTAATGACTAATAATACATAATCGTTACATAATATACTATTTTTTAATTAATAGTGTGATATTTTAATAATAATTATTATTATTGGAACATTTAAAAAATGTGTGACTTTCTTTAAATTAAAACTGCTGTAACAACTAGGAAGTCTAAAATACCCATTTGTAACTACTGATAGGTCTTTAGCTACTGTTGCCAATATACTATTAAGGGGTTAAGGCAGCACTGTCACCAGCCAAAGGGTCTTGGAGTCTACAAGGAACATCCATTCACCAGTGACAAAAAATATAAATAATAAAAATAAAATGAAAAAACAAAATTATCCCTTAATGGCATAGTCTAGCGGCTTTGGCATCTAATTATAGACTAAGTCTAGTCCTAGGGGTAGAAACTGCAAGGTTTCACAAATACTAGAAATAGTTCATAACTGGTTTTGAAAAGAGGATGAGAAAGTAATAATATTAAAACAGTAACATTTGTATATTTAAAATATTTACAAAATGACTAATAGCCTCAAAAATAAATAATCTCTCTATATTAAAGTAAACTTATATTTATAAATGTAAGATAAATAAATTAGGGACGAAAATGTAAAAATTGCCATTTATATGGAAATCAATTAAATATCTAAAATCAAAACCAAATATGTTAAAATAAGTTAATAAGTAAAGATATTTATCCATAGTACAAATCGATGCACAAAACTTTACTATATATATTACGGTATTTCAGAACCTATAGGGTCCCGAAACGAGAGTCTTAGACTTCAGCAAGTGTTTTGGATAGTCCTCACTCAGGTTTTTTAACTCCAGTCTAGTCTTTTTATTTAAACCCAAAATTTACGTGACATTTTTCCTCTTTAGAATATCAACGTACTACCTTGGATAATTATCTATTTTAATGTAAGCCATTGAGTAGAGTAATAACTTTACCTAACTAATATTTGGTGCAAAAATCCAAATAGCAAAAAAATCAAAATGACCAATTTTTACCAGAACTCAATACTTTCCTTAAACATAAAAGATTCAATAAAGGATGTTACATGTATAAGGAAAGCAAAAATTATTAAACTCTCCTGCTTGTAGATTCCGTCAGCGTCTATCGTTCAACAACTTCGAGAGCTGCCTGCCACTGTTTAGAATAGCTTGGAAACTCAAACAAAGATAACCGGAAAACTGGAAGCTGATAATAATATCGGTGCACCCGCGGTTACCCAACCATAGGGGCACAATATCAACGCAAATATTTGGCAAATATTTGGAACTCGGCAAACTTCGAGAAAGACGGTTTTATTAGTTTGGATATAGGTTGGGACAAACATAAACTTATACTTTGTACGTGTCAATCCTTGTTTCGGTTCAATAAAGTTCCGTCGCCAAGTTGTGGTTAAATTGTTGAAAGATTATTGATAAACACAGCCATTTGCACGTTGAGGTGAAGAATTTGTTCTTTTGCGCTTTAATGCTTCGACGTTTTTGGATATAAATTGAAGGCAAGTTTAAACAAGTAGGAAACAAATGTAGCGGTAAAATATAGTTCGATACTGTTCAAATGCTCGAACTTACAAGAGTAATGGATAGGTAATGCCCATCTGACTACAGTGAACAGTAAGGTCTGCTTTAACTCTAAAAGTTTGAATTTAATGAAGGAAACCTACCTTTATTTCCGTAATTATTTAATTTGTAGCATTTCTATTGATGGCCATATTTCGTCCCTCAAAACACGTAGTGGCGTACCTCAAATTTTCTGATTTTTGAGTAGAGGCATTTAGAGTGACCTTTCAAGTCTTTCAGAATGATAAGTAAATCAACTGTTGTAATTCATTCTTTATAGATGAATACTACAGGCTTAGTCGTTGGATGTGAGCTAATGATTTCTTCGCGACTTAACTCAGGTTTACGGAATAAAATCATTTTGAATGAGATACGGCACTTTGGCACTTTGCGATTTTTTTTTACTTCAAGGTTCCACTGACCACTCTGTGGTAATAAAAATATGCGAACTCAAAAAAAAAATATTATTTATGAAAACAAAAAAAATTCGTAAAAACAATAGTAAAAACATAGTTACAATAAAGAAATGATGTATCCAAAAATAACTCAATCATCACTATCATTATGTGGAAATTCTTGTGTTTCCCTACTTTAATATCTAGGGTTCTTCCTTAAGTTAGGACAATTAAGTCCATGTACTATTTTACCTTGTTTGGTATAAGATTTAAACAACGCAGTTTCTTTAAATTGAGTCATAAAAGGAATAGGAGAATATGGACCAAGAACCACGCACTCTGAAAGTTTGAGTAAACACCCAAGCATCTGTCAGGTAGAAAATCATGTCATTAAATAATGTATCCAGTCCACTATCGAAAGAAACGTTCGCAGACAAGAGATTATCAACATGTCTGTTAGCCAAGCAGCCATCAAAGCGCAAAGCTCTTACGAAATCAGGTCAAAAAAGGTCTGGAAATGCCTTGGAAAACTAAATGAACTAGACGAGGAAAATACAGTCCAGAAAATACTTGAGTCCTAAGACATAACAGGATAAACGATAACGAGATTGCAGATAGTCTTACAAGAAAAGGGACTCAAACACTTTTTGTTAGACCTCAGCCCTTCTGCCATATCAGCAGTAACACAATATTAGGAAAAATTGGGCAGTGGAAGAACCAATAATTGCAACAATCTGTTGGAGCTAGACAGACTAAGATATTTATGAATTAATATAAACAGGAAAAAACGGAAGTCTGTATCTGCCTGAGCAGGAATAGGTTACACATTGTTATAGTGATCCCTACTGTGCATCGCCGACTCAAAGGACACCTTAGTAAACTAAAAGTAGTTGAAGATAGTAAATGCAGATTCTTTGAGGAGGAGGACGAACCTCCTTTTAAATTCTGACCGAATAGATAACACTCAATAATCCAAGGGCACTATGATCAGGAGTCTTTTAAATACAAGAGGGCGATCTACCTAACTTGAAGCCACTCCAAATTCCTTAAGAAGATAGGATTGGGAGGGTCGCTAAAGATTACTTTCTCGATGCACAAGCGACAGAAGGAGATACAATAGAACTTTTAGGTCAAAGTACATTAATACCCCATACTTAACATAACATAACGTCATTATGAGGAAGTGACTAATAAACATATTTCTTTTGTTGCACTACAACACATAGGTTTTCTCTTGTCATACTCAAAATTTTGTCTCACTTTTGTTAACATAATAGTAAAAAGTTGACTGTTAAACACATCTAAAACTGCAAAACACAATATTCTTATTCAAACAACGGCCTAATAATTTACTGAGGCTCCCTACCTATAGTGCATCAGTATTGCTTTTATGTCAACGAAAAAATATTTTTACCCCCACTTATTAACATATTTTTCCACGTTTTTTACAATAATTTCATGATTTCTTCTAACTAAAAACCCTATTGATTTTTAGAATTTTCGGTTTTACTTTGGTTCTTTTCATATCAATGCTTTTAAATGCAATGGAGCTTATTTAATACCCTGCAAGAAGCGTACTGATTTCACTGTATGTATGACCATGCCCGTAGACTGTGAAACCAGTTATTTTTTTTTATTGCTGTAATTTTTAAATGTCAAATTATTAAAAAAAAAAATAACGTGTTTTTTGAAAATGTTATTTGAGTAATTACTTAATGTAAATGAAAGTAAAGCGGGATTTATAAACTTCGTTTAGTTCACGCCGCACCAAATCTATGTTTAAATTACATATAATTAATATTCGCTATGTTCCTATGTTCCCGTTGGATGAAGGCTCCCCCGGATCGTCGAGAATGTTATTCACAAACTCGAGACGGAATCAAAAATCACACTCGCAACATAGATTGGACCAACTGCAGGTATTTACCAAATAGTCCTCGTATATTGAAATAAATGTGTATTATTTCTGGCCATTTGTGTTCTCTCGTGCAGGATGAGGTATTACATCTAGAACGTGATTTTAAATTTAGATACTAGAACGATATTTTTAGTTTTACGTCGGTCCAGGTTGATGAACCAAGTTTTATGTTATGATATAAAGTTGATATTAAATATTATAATACTCACTTCAAATCTAATTTTTAGCTATGATAAATTACGTGAAAATTTTAGCTATCATAAATAGGAAAACTTAACCTGTAAGTATTGTATTCGATTTTTTTATAAATATGGCACTGATGGGAAATAGAAATGATAGATAAGATAATTCAAATGTTGGTGATAGAAAACTGGAAAATAAATGTGGTTTTCTAAATAAGTCTCAAAGTCGATACAGGATTTCTTTTTTCTTAAAACGACAGAACAGACTTCAAGTTGTTTGTTGGTAAATTTATAATGTGGCAACCACGTTAGATGTATCTACCTGGCCAGTATTAAAATTAGTGAATTATGTCAACATGTATTATAAATCGCATTTCAGGTTTTATAGTTTAGCACATTCTAGTCAAACAGAGGCGGTTTCTCCATTTGTTTATTTGTGCAGTGAATACCAAGTTACATTTCATAAAAACACAATTTTAAAATAAATAACATTAAAATGTAAAATCAATTATAATTTTATTGTTTTCATACATGTTTATCTCTATTTTTGGGTACGCCACTGCAATCTGACTAATCGCGCCTTCTAAGTGAAACCGAAGGAGCGAAAGGTTTTCCCGAAAGCCTCTAGCTAAATAGAGGGGTCAACACATCAACAGATCCATGAAACAATGTGCCTGCTTAAAATCACTTAAATCACGTTATTTTGTGCATCGCACATAATCAGCGTCACAGAGTAGGACAAGACATATAGTTCAGTAACTGAAGGGTCAAACCTGTAGAAAATTCACTGATGAGTTCCCACATAGCGCAATTTGTAGGTCATCGCAGGTATTTTTAAACGAGAAAATCCTTAATGCGTTCTTGGTACCGGAAGGGGTTGAAATGGACTTCTAAAACCTGGAAAATGGGTTTCCCGCTAATATCTGACTGAATATGCCAATTAGAGAATTTTTGTTTAGACAAAAAATAAAGATCAGCTCTTGTCTACAAAAATGGCCCTTGTCATTTTCTTAGAAAATTCAATAGTTTTCGAGATAATGGCACTCAAAAGTCCCCTCATTTTAGCTGCTACTCTACCTGCAGGAATTCTGCTTTCTATGAATTAACGTGTAAGCGGGCGGACGAATTGTTCAATATCTCGGGAATAAAATTGATATTTTTTGATGATTCAAAGTTCATCGCAATGGGAAAACCCGTAGCTACAATTCCATGTGACTTGAAGTCAGTTCGTATTTGCCAAAAATATTTAAGTTTTTTTTAACAATATTTAGAGACTGCTTCATTAATTTATTCATATTTTCTTTAAAAATAGTCATTTATTCTAATTTTGCCTTTATAATGGGACCTTGGGGGGTCTTGAATGATCTCAGAATTTTTTTTGTAATACTTTTCTTGCGTTTTAATACAAAATTGATTTGTGTATTTACATGTTTTAGCCGATTTTGGAGTTCCATAGAATCTTCGAAACAAGCCCGAATTATTATCTTATGATCCGTTATATTGATTTCCAATTCACATCATTTTAAAGCTTAGATGGTCTACTTTTCGAATATATTTTTTTATCTTTAATAGAGTCCAATAATTTTCAAGAAATAAGGAAAATTGATCACACGAGTGAAAACCGGCCTTTTTTGTTTAACCATTTCTTGTTCCCTGCTATTTATTTTTTGAGGATTAATTACTACAAGCAAAGTATAGCTTGTATTCTGACCTTTCCATTAATATAAGTCAATCCCCATATCCGTTCTTGGTTCTAAAAAGGTTGCTACAATTATATACTTCATTTTTACGCTCCCCCTCTGAGATCCATGATATTGTATATAACCTAACCTCGTGTACCCATGCGGCGATAGTTGTCTGCATGTGTTTGTATACAATCTCTATTTTGGAGTCGTCGGCTTGACCGGATTATTGATGTACTGATGATATTTTTTCATTATTTATTTTGAATTATTTATTTAAAATAAAATGCTTGCCCCTTATTGCTGAAGCTGCTAGGCAGCACTTTTATAGGGTATATTTACAAGTACAGAATTGGCTGGGGAATGAACTGTCACCAGAGGAATAAGGCTGGAAACGTGCAAGGGAAATACTATTACTGGTCCAGACCGCACAGGATCCGGCCCCACCGGAACTCTTGAAGATGCTTTTTTGTCAGTGTAAGAGAGGCTGCAAGAAGAATTGTTCATGTCTGAAAGCAAGTCTGAAATGCTGGTCCATCTGTGGTTCGTGTCAGTTGACACAATGTTTAAATTATAAAAGAAATGAAGGTATATTCCCGGAAGAATTAGAGGTGGAAGTAGAAATATAGGTGGAAGAAGAGACAGAAGGGTTGCAAAGCGAGGAGGCAGAAATACAGCTAGAGGAAGAGAGAGAAAGGACGACAGGGGGAAGGGTAGAAATGGAGCAAGAGGGAGTAGGCGACGAGAATACCGTTGACGATGAAGAATATGTATATGATTCTGATGACTTGAAGTGTTTGTCCACGTCCTAAAGGTTGTTATGTGTGTTTTATATCCAACCAATTCTTTCAAATAAATGTAATTTTTCAAAGACTTGCGTATTTTTTCCGAAATCCTGCACCCATATTATTCCGAAAAAAGTTTGCAAAAAATCGCAAAAATGCGAAAAATGTTTAGAATGGTTGTATGATGAATATTCACCACGCTCTAAAAGTTGTCATTTGCTTTAAGCCAAAACAACGAGATTCAAGACCTTGGCACAAGGAAAAATAAATTTTTGAAATTTTCTGGTAAAATTTCAACTCAAATTGCACAGAACAATACAATTGAGAGAGCCCAAAAGCTACTTTGCAGAAAAAAATCAGGTGAAAACCGCCAGTAATTGTCGAATAATCGATTATTTCAGAGATTTTCATTTACGGACTCCGTAATTTAGCGAGAAGAGCAAAGGTGCTGGCGCCATCTGCAATTGGTCTCTAAAGTCCAAAAGATGAAGAGCAATGCATTTCCAACCCTCTCGAGCGGAAATTCGGCAAGAAACTATTATATCTATTCAATATGAAAATTATGGATTTTTTGAAATCTGATTTTGCGAAAAATATTGGCATTGCGAAAAAATTGGCAGAGATCATTTTTGTAGAGAATGAGCTGATCCTAATTTTTTGTATGAACTAAAATTCTTTAATTGGCATATTTAGCGAGATATTAGCGGGAACCCGTTTTTCAGAGTTTAGGGGTCCATTTTCAGCCCCTTCCGGTACCAAGAACGCGTTAAGGATTTTCTCATTTAAAAACACCTGCGATGACCTACAAATTGAGCTACGTGGGAACTCATCAGCGATTTTTCTACAGCTTTCGATCTTTTCAGTCCTTCATTTACTGGACTAATACGAATCTTTCTAACCATTGAAATGGAATAAAGAGGAGATGTTATGACAATAGTAAAAGTATCCGCACTTTTGCATTAACACTGTCACACTTAGTTTTTTTATTAAGTGATATTTTTCATAAAATATAGTTACTAGTTTTGAAAAATACCTCGTATATGATATAATTTTTATTTTGTTATAATTAGTGGACCTCTTTATTTATAGTCTTTCATTTTATTTATATTCAAAATACCTTAATATAATAAATATTATTTCGTATAAACCCCATAATACATTGGTTTATTTATATTTGCAAATCATGTGTTCGAGTACTTGCTACTTGTCAATCTAATTGTCAGATTAATGAATTCTAGGCTTTGTCTTGTGCGGTCAGCTCGCTGTCTGTTCAGTATCTCTCGGTTCGCCACGCAGGTAGTAGATGACAAGCATTATCTAGATTCGAGCTGTACTAGTCCGATTAGCATATGCGGCCAATTATTTCTAAGGTTAACTTTTTAAGCTATTGCATATCTTTTATCGCGGGCTTTGAGCGCGGCGACCGAATCAAGAAAAAAACGAAACCGTAGCGAAAAAACCTAACACCCCCCACTCCGACCGGCACAGCGGTGCGGCGTTAAACAATATTAACTTCTCATTTATTCAACAAAAGAAAATCAAAATATCGAAAAATCGAAAAATCGAAAAATCGAAAAATCGAAAAATCGAAAAATCGAAAAATCGAAAAATCGAAAAATCGAAAAATCGAAAAATCGAAAAATCGAAAAATCGAAAAATCGAAAAATCGAAAAATCGAAAAATCGAAAAATCGAAAAATCGAAAAATCGAAAAATCGAAAAATCGAAAAATCGAAAAATCGAAAAATCGAAAGATCGAAAAATCGAAAAATCGAAAAATCGAAAAATCGAAAAATCGAAAATTCGAAAAATCGTAAAATCGAAAAATCGAAAAATCGAAAAATCGAAAAATCGAAAAATCGAAAAATCGAAAAATCGAAAAATCGAAAAATCGAAAAATCGAAAAATCGAAAAATCGAAAAATCGAAAAATCGAAAAATCGAAAAATCGAAAAATCGAAAAATCGAAAAATCGAAAAATCGAAAAATCGAAAAATCGAAAAATCGAAAAATCGAAAAATCGAAAAATCGAAAAATCGAAAAATCGAAAAATCGAAAAATCGAAAAATCGAAAAATCGAAAAATCGAAAAATCGAAAAATCGAAAAATCGAAAATAAACTCAACACCCCCCACTTCGACCGTCACAGTGGTGCGGCGTTGAAAGCCGTGCATCGTCTATTTTTGTTTCAGTTCGGCAGACTTCGGCACGGTGTTTGTGTGCATGCGACTAGACCTATGCGTGTAGAGTAGCTGCTAACGCAACTGATTCTATATCTTTTAGACACAATTTCGAAAAAATTGAATTTAAAAATGAATAATGATCCACAAGAATCCACAACAAAATATGGAACCACCATTGACGCGGTATTTTTCAGATATTTAGAGTATATCAAGTCTCAAACTTATGTTTCTTATTTCAGTTACCATAAACCTATAGTTTCAATGATAAAAATTCCTGTATAACCTACATGTATTGCAAGATAATAAAAATATTTTAAACAATATTAACTTCTCATTTATTCAATAAAAGAAAAAAAATGTTTTCTTATTGGTCACCACGCTCAAAAAGTGTAACTTGAATTAATATCAAAGAAAGAACTTGAATTAATATAAAAAAAATAGTGCATAAATAAAATAAATAATTATAATTGCATAAGTTAATAAAAAATGCTATGCAATAGCTTTACCGCGGCAGTCCCCGAGTGCCACGCGTATTTTTTTTATTGAGAAATCAGATATTAATATGTAAATATATATGTATTAGAGTTATTGTAAATTGTTTAGGGAGTAAGATGTGTAGATATTGATTACCGTGCACCTGTAAGGGTACGATGGGCTGAGTAGGTAAGCATTTAAGGCCATTTTTGTTGCAAGTGTCATCCTGAGAGGTTTTTGAGCTGACTTGATTTTTTTGATACCGTTAAGTGGTGGATTTGAGCTACAACCTGCATCAAGTTTTCCAACCAATTATTTCTATACTGGTGGTTCTACTGTGGAACCAGAGAGCTATTTGAGTTTTGTTCTTGGGCGGAAACTGCTCCAATTAGGAGGATTGTTCGACATCGTTTATGCCGCCACGCGGAACTGCTGGAAGAGCCTGCCATCTTTAGAGGCCTTTGATGGTAAGCGGCATGGATTTCTGGCGTCGTTCGAGTTACTTGTCGTTTTACTTTTCTTCTGGCATACATAATGCGGAGGGGTATCTTTAAAGGTAACTTCAGACCGGAACCCGGGTTTTCTCAACCCCTTCGAGATTTTCAACATCCATGTTCTTCTTTAGGAAAAGAAGGTACCAGGGCATAATTTGGACACCATCGTTTTGGGAAATCCTAATCCTAGGGTTTATCATACTAGGACCTCCCCATCAGCGGCGGAACATCTGATAAGTTCTATTTTCATTTATTTTATGTGCGCCTAGTGTTCGATTTCCCATTGCTACGGTTTGTAGTAGGACAGTGACGTGCCATATGATTGTCGAGTATTTAGGGTGGGAACAGCCACAAGGGTGAATGTGTTAATTATTTTATGTTATTATTTAGTTTATCATTACATTTTATTGTTAATGGGGTTGTTTTTACCAATTAGGGGTGGGACAAGAACATTTACTATTATTTAGCTTTTATAATTAGACATTAAATCCTCAAGATACTTAGTTATTCCTCTGACTGATTGTGACTTTCTCCTTCGATGGCATACTTGATTAATTTTACTTTCCCCATTTAGTTATAAGATTGCACTGAGTAAGTGTCACTTACTACTGACATACCAATGAATTTTTATTTTTTAAATATGAACTTGTTCCTGTGAAACATGCGTATTAACCGTTTGTTTTTACAGATAGCACTATTTTGGAACAAATTAATTTGGAACAAATTAATTGAACAAATGGAGCCCTGATGTATTTATTTGTAAATGATGTGAATAAATTTCCCAATTAATAATAATCAAAGCCTTTTATATAATTAGGATGCAGGATTGTCCAGTATCACACAGCTTGTCAACTCTAGTTAGAGAGGTCTTGTCTAAGTAAAAAATCAGATTGTTCATAAGTAATAGTATAACCATGGTTATTGAAGTAAATAGTTATCTTTACTCACAATAACGAGGATCTGGTGATTTGGATCAGCCCTTCAAATCACTGGTGCGGTATAAATTTCAGAATCCCAGCTCCTGAGCTAGTAGGTGTGTTTCCAAAGGCGTACTAATAGACCGTCAGATAGTGACAAATTTAGATGTCCATTTTTGCATACAAGCCTCAAAGAGGATTGAAAAGTACATAAATATTGGGTAGAATAAAAGAAAATTTACAAGTGGCTCTTGAAGAAAAATTTTACGATTCCAAAATGCACTCATACATTCGGGTCATTTTAGAAAATAAGTGTTTCGTACTAGTGACGATGTACGTTTTCATACATGACTTATGTGGAAAAATCGGGCAAAATCTTGGTTTTTCCTTAGAAGATTACACCCTTATTTCAACCCTTTAGCCACTTGCAACATTAAATCCTTTGGTTTTTCGAAGCCTAGTTCTATTAGTATAGGAAAAACGGCTTGCGTGGAAATATGGGCAATAAATAACCTTTCATTTTTGTTGGGGAAAATCGAATTTTCCATGTTATACCCGGGGGTCACTCGTAAATTTCCTTTCATTCTACTTAAAATCGATGTACTTTTTAACCCTGTTCGAGACGTACGCGAAAATGGGGCACCTAAACCTGTCACTATCTGACGGTCTATAAGGGCAATAGATTTGTTTATTAATTTTATTGTTTATTTAAGAACGCCGGTAACAATACTTTCACGTCATATGGCAAAATCAAGTTAATGAAGCTAGTCAGTTTTGATGGGATTAAATACCATTTTTTTAAAATAGCGTGATTTAAATGGTATAAAAACAATTTCAGTCCATCACTCTTCAAATATAAAATTATAAACTTTAATTGAATTACAATAGAACTTAAGTGCGTTCACTTTTCATATCATAAAATAGTGTTTATGTCGTCTCTATTTCATTATATTTCGACATTTTCAATTAAGTTGTCAAACTAAAAATTCCTATAAAACAATTTCAATTGTGTTTATTCAAAAATCTTGAATAAATACGAGTAAAACTGCGACTTTAATAAATCGAAAGTATGTATGTCAATTCAATGATTGTTAATGAAACGCGTCTCCAAGATAAAACATTTACTATTATTTTTAAGGTTATATTTTTTGTTTATTTGCAAATTACGACTGTAATTTATATTATGTTTTTTGTTCCAGTGTCCATAGAATAGTCATGTCTTTTATACTCAACTCTAAAACACAAAATGGCGTAAATGGATAAAATACCACTAGAAGAGATTTTTACAGAGACAAAATATATCCAAGTATGTCTCGTAAACTATAGCAACTTTATTATGTTGACTTTTATAAAAAGGGTACTCTTTTACAGGAAACCTATCCAAATTAAGCGTGGACTGAGTTCCATCAAAAAATTGGCTCTTATGGGAATGATAAAAAGTACTCAACTTTGAACAGATATTAGATTATAGTTGCCAGCCAAGAAAATTGTGCCTACCAGAAGATATTTCAGAAGTATGACTGTTTTATTTGTTTCATTTGAACAATGATAATTGTTTTATTTTATAGGCGGTGCCTAATAAATTTGAAGTCATAGAAAAATGCTCTATCTATAAATGCTAGAATTGCTGATAAACAGTGTCAGACTGATGTAGCAGTGTGGATTTTACTCAAATGATTGTATCGCTTGTACCTACAAAGCTAAACGTACATTACAGTTTTTTTAAAGACAAAATAAAAAATAAATATTGCACTGGCCTAAATTAATTTAAGAAACTAACTAGTTGCGTCTATGTTAGGTATGTACCTATATTATGAAGATTAAATTAAATATTTAGAAATATTAGTCCTGAACTGTCGACATAATGCAGTTTTATAATCGTAATATTTTTAAAATTAGCTGGTCTGGAAAGAATATAACATCATATTTAATAATGATACAGGTAAACCAACTTTTTTTAATGTTAGTCGTACTATTTATAGAGGGATGTTGGAGGTATATGATCCTATGTCATAGAAAAATTGTTATCAGAAAATATAAATATGTTACAGAAAACTAACAATTCATGTATATTAAAAAAAAGTTTGAATAGTTAGAACTGCATTTCTTGTCGAAATATAAATAATATATGTAAGTATGGATCACAGAAAGTGTCCAAACAACATTTAGTCTGCTCCACTAGAATGACTAGAATGACATGGCACAGTTTACTTCCGAGGTACTGATTGCCTATTAAATTATTTTAAAAACTTTGACTTTATCATTTTATTTTACCTATTTCCTTAGTCTATTATGTTATTGTTTTAGCCTTGATTATATTATTATTATTTGACTCTTCACAAGAGTATTATAGGTTTACTTTGACCGACTGTCGGATGTCACGATAACTCAAAAACGAACAATGATATTATCTTGAAATTTTTGAAAAAAGTTAAAACTTATAAGGGGATGAAGCCTATTGAAAATAGGGGTTAAAGGAGTCTGTTAAACTGTGAAGAGTATAATTTAGAATGCCATGCATTACATTTTTTCATTCTAGTTCGTATCTGTGTAATTTTATGTGTTGTGATGGGACTGATCTTATAAAATAAACATTGTAGTTTACTTGTTTTATTTGCGAATAAAAGGTATTTAAAAATCTATTTTATTTGACATGTGTGACAAATTGTGAAAATGAATAAATTTGAAATAAACACTGAGGTAAAGTTTCATATAATAATATTTTTCACGCAAAAATCATTGTCAAGTTTTGTACATAACCTTATATTTATTTAAAAATAATCTTAAAATATGAATAAAAGTCAACTGACTATAACTAATAATGTTTACAAATGGTTTTCAACGTATTAGAAACAAAACAAATATTACAATAACTAAAATATTTATTAATTTATTCATTAATAGTTGTAGTACTTGAAAACAGTATAATATTGATAATAAGTACCTGCACTTAATGCAAACTCAAATAAAAAAACCGATATTGGCGCTTGTACCAAGTTTTGAATCGAACTTACAAATGATAAAATTATTAGAAAAAAGATTAAGTGACCACGAGCCGCCTCTGTAGCCAATTATATTACAAGATAACATCAAGAAGTTTCGAAGTGGATTTCGGATGCTAATATCATAGCTACTAATCATTTAAATCTGAACAATTTAGCTTCTGGAAGCATTATGTAACCGTTGCCAAAAAAGAGTGCGTGATTTGGCCCGTTAGAAGGTTTTGAGGCCTATGAGAGTTTATGCTTAATAGCCACACTGGCCAGAATTGGAACTTAAAACTCTTCTAAAGCTTATAGTCACTACCAAGATATTCGATTTTATGTCTTATATAAAGGATAATAAAAAATAAAAATTTGGTAAAAATTATAATGGCAGTTTCGTTCTTCGTGGACCATTAAAATTCTCTTATAACTTATAAAGTGTACTGGTACGTCGTTTTTAATATACAGGGTTAGTCGTAAGTAATGGACCAAATTTTAACTGTATGTTCAAATGGCAAAAATAATAACATTTTAATAAAATATTTTTAATTAATATTCGAATTTAGGAAGTTTTTATTACTCTCCATTTTTTGGGAGTCGTCTAAAATAAGTAATAAAAACACATTTTTTGTAACCCAAACCTTTAACATCATTATTATACGCTTCTCACGTAGAATAAAACTTTGACCTAGATCATTCCCCGTTGATAATGCGAAAATATAATCCAAAAAGAAATTAGGCCTACACTGTGTAATAAAAAGTCATACTGGATAAGTTTTAACACGTTGCATGCTAAAAGCCTAATGATATGCTTTTGATAGGTGCTGAAGAGTATTTTCTGAAAACAAAGGTATAACTGCGAATGTTTTTTTGTTAGCAGAATAAATTTGGAAAGTTTTGAAAACATTTTGTTTTTCTAACGGCTGACGCTCATAGGCGTCGTCAGCACTGGATCATTAATGTTTGTTCCATACGCTAAGTGACGCACATGGGCGTCTTTCATTTTTAAATTGCAGAAAGTCATTATTGTTAAAAAAAAAACATTTACTGGAAAGTAAAAAAAAAAATTTATACATATTTGATTGTTTTTACATCGTCAAACAATTGTAATCGACTTCAATCATTTGCTACGTGTGTTATAACGTGACGGTACGATTTTTTCAATTTTATAAATGGAATATCCTGTTTAATCAATTAATTGGTGATACAACACACGTTATTTCATTTAAAAAATGAGAAAATCGTAAGCTCGCGTTTTGCCATTGCCACACTCTATATACAACCCAGATAGTACAAAGTCGTCTTTAAGACGTCTAGCATAAGACATTAGAGACGTCTTGAAGACGTCTTGTATTTCCTGAAAGACGTCTTTGAGACGTCTGAGAAGACGTCTGATGTTACAAAAGGGAACGTCAAGACGTCTCATTAATGGCTTATATTGGTCTGTAGAGTTTTAAATAAGCCATAAATTAAACGTCTTTAAGACGACCTATTAATAGTTTGTAATGCTCTTGTAAAACCTTAAATAAGCCATAAATAAGACGTCTTTAAGACGTCTTATTAATGGATTATAATGGTCTTATGAAGCTATAAATAAGCCATAAATACGATGTCTTTAAGACGTCTTATTAATGGCTTATAATGGCTTTAAATAAGCCATAACTAAGACGCCTTTAAAACGACTTATTAATAAAGGTCTTGTGAAGCCTTAAATAAGACGTCTTTAAGAGGTCGTTTAGAAACATAGATGTGGTCTACCGATTTTAAATATTGATCAACAATAACTACTTGAGAAATTCGGTTTTTTTAATTTTAAAACAGTCACAATTATTGGCAGAAACACAAGATGGTTTATGCAGTTTACTATAAAAAAATTTATGCTATTTAGTTTTTTTATGTTTAGAGAAAGTTTGTTATTATTTAACCATTTGTAAACGCTTTTCATGTTATGTTCAATGGTAGATTTAACAGTATCCCATGTAGATCCTATAAAAATTATTACAGTATCATCTGCATAGCATATTATATGGCCTTCGAAATTATTTATTTTACTGATACTGTTAATGTAAATTAAGAAAATAATAGGTCCTAATACTGTGCCTTGTGGTAGTCCTAATTGTATTATAGACTCTGAATTCAATTTATTCCCTATTTTAAATCTTTGAGTTCTATCAGATAAGTAGTTATTTATTAATTCAAAAGCCACACCCCGGATGCCACAGTTATTAAGCTTAATAAATTGTCTTTCTGTTACCTATATCATCATTTTTATCTAGAAACTCTATTAATCTTGTCTTGTAGGAATGCATAAAAATTTTTGTAATACTGTTTCTTATAGAAATGGGTCTATAATTATTTAACTGAAAAGCTTTACCTGCTTTAAAGATTGGTGTAACATTTGAAACTTTCCATTGCTGAGGAAGGTGGCCTGTTAAAAAACATAGAGATATTCACTATTTAAAATGAATCAATGGACACATATCTCAGAAAATTGTCGAGCGACAAAAATACTGATTACTCTCTGTGGAAAGCGACTAGGAAACTTAACGCATAATGAGGTGGCTAACAAAATCAAAGAAAATATTAATCATAAGAAAGCACCCGGGTATAATCTGGTCACAGGTGAAATACTAAAACAATTGTCAAGAAAAGGTGTGGTTATACTCACTAATATAATAAACGCTGCATTTTGACTACAACATGTACCTAGCTTCTGGAAAGTCGCTGAAATTATAATGATACCCAAACCTAGAAAACTACCAAAATAATTTAGGTTCTATATAACTATATCTTTGTCATTAGTGCTGTCTAAACTTTTCGAAAACCTTTTACAAAAAAAAATCAAACCCTTGATAGACAGTACAAATATAATACCTGACCACCAACTTGAATTTAGGAATAAGTATTCCACTATTGATCAAGTCCACAGAATAACGAATTAAAAAAAATATATTAGGAACAAGAAGATCTGCACCTTACTCTTTCTAGATGTACCTCAAGATTTCGATAAAATATGGTTAGAGGGTTTTGAATATAAAATAAATAAACTTTTACCTAAGCAATATTGTGATATTATAAAATCCTACTTGACAAATTGACATAAACAGCACGTACAGACATAGAGAAAGTATCATTTTCTATATTTTTTAACAAACCACCTCGGGCGAAAATTGCTGTCCTCAGCGGTCAACTGTCCGCTCACCGCGACGAAGTGTTCAAAGAAACCAAGGCTTAAAACAAAAATAAAAACATTCCACGCTTAAATAAACTAAAGCAGGATTATCTTAAAGAAGTGTTCTGGGACCAGTTCTTTACCTGCGGAATATTGCAATTCACAATGGGATGATGATTTTTCTTTGCAGAATTCGTTAAAGTAAACTTTATATAAATGAGCTTTCAATTCCCACATGGGTTCTAAATATAACTTCGTCGTTGACACTCTACAATAATGCGATTCTAATTTTAATATTGCCTCCAGAAAATCATGTAGCCCTTGTAAACGTGCATCTACAGGTTTTTCTGTCAAGTTTAATAATATTACCTGATGTTCAGTTTTCGCCCAGTTTTTTAAAACCCAATCACCAACATTCAATGTACTTATTCAGAACCATTTTTTTGCATACTCATATATTAGCATTTTTACATCTGAAATAAAATTCTGTCGAAGTCGACCTCGATGAAACATCTTTAATTCCTCGGCCTTACAGGAGGAGGGTTTTGTAGTACATGCCTGTCTCGGATCGTGCACTTTTCTTCTGATTTTTATTGAAATCGGACTTCTTGGACTGCTGTGGGGTGTAACTACTGAAGTGTATATGCAGGGCTTTTTCAGCCTTATCCTTCTGTCGTTTGAAGAAGACCGTCTCGAAAAGAGACTACTTATAGTCCTTGGTTGTTGTGGCTTCCCCTGAGGGCCCCGATATAAGCGGGTTTGCTCAAAGGGGAGCGGTTCTATTTACTTAACCTGGCTGTGAAACTTATACAAACTATACAATTTATAAACACATCTTTTTACAGAACACACATTCGTATAGATATTACCATGGTTGGGAGTTACGAACTTTTCTTATACTACAATGCAGAGGGGGTAAATTTTTGCCCGAAGATATGCTTTTTACTACATATGTGTTCGATAATTATGCAAAAAATGGCATGAAAACGTCAATTTGCACTTTAAGTGGTGTTACGCAGTTTACGGATTAAGCCGACGATATACAGGGTGACAAAGTTAATTTTAGAAAATAAGTTTTTGTCGTTTTATTATGTAAAAGGCTTAAAATTAGTACACCGGGGTTTTTTGGGATGACAAATCATAAGTTGAGCCTAAATATCACCTACCTGATAGAGGGCGCAAGTTGCAAGTTGTTTACTACTTTTAACCCCCCCCCCCCTTCTAACTCAATGGTGGTTAAGTAATATCAATTTATATTAGACATTTTCGTGTTCTACGTTTTTTGTCTCTTCCTATTTTTTCTAAAAACGCTTATTTTTTAAATATTTATTGTTTTATGACGTCATGTTTGCCAAAAAGAGCACGTAAGGTGTTATTCTTGAGAGAAGGCATTTTAAAAATGTAATTTTATATTAATTAGTATTGGTGTTATGGTTGTTTTTATTTGTTTGCTTTATTCTGTATATTGTTTTTTTCTTGAAATAAATGATGTTTTATGAATTTTTGTAAATTTTACTAAATTATTAAATCAGGTTTTATGGCAAACATGACTTTATAGAACACTAAATATTTTCAAAACCAAGAGACAAAAAACGAAGAAAATGAAAATGTCTAATACAAATTGATATTACATAACTACCATTGGCGGGCATGTAACGTTCATTTTTGGCCCCACGAATTAATAAAATTGTTTTGGCTTACCTGGTTAATCATACGAAAAAAAGGGTAAAATCGTATTGATATATCACTATTATTCTTGTCATTAACTAATTTCACCTGTATTCTAACTTTCGGACATCATTATTACAATTTATTTCATCTCACCACTAAGTAAAAGGATAGTAGTTCTCCTAAAAATAGACCAAGTTTCGATGTAAATTTATACATATTATGTATTATAGTCTCACCTTTGGGTAATTAATTATTTACGATACCATTCTTTAAGATTTTCTTTATTTTTGTTTATAGCTGTCAGAATTGGATTAATGTTTATTAATTATGACAGTGAATGACATAAACGTCATTTGACGACAGAACACCGACAAGTGTCATGTTGGTGGGACGTTCCAATATCGGGCTCAGAACCCGAGGTAAGGTAGTTTCACAATGAGCGATTTTCAGTCGTGAGGGATTTTTTGGCGATCGCTGTTGTATTAATTTTTGTCGGGAACAGTTTCCCAAATGTAGTTATACTGTAAATAAATATAGTTTTTAGGGTACCTTTCGTAAATGGTCTCTTAAGTTATATAGTGGGGAATTCTTGAGGATGAATTTCTGAACCCACTTGACATTTATCGGAAAGGGATTTCGGCCATTTTGGACGGCTGACGTATTGTTTCTGTCAGTGGTGTTGAGTCACGAGAGACGATTTTTGCGTCGAAGTAGAATTTTCTTAATATTTAGCCCCATCGGCTTACCCTAATTAAAGGGGATTTTAGATTCTACTTCATGGTTAATTGTGGGTAAATGGACATTTCGTATTTTGAGAGGAATTTTAGTGTATTGGTAAATTCCTATGGTCATTGGTCCAGCCCATATCTATTATAGGATTTTAACGCAAGAATTGGACGTTCACAGCATTTGGAGTGTGGAATATTGTTGTGCTGTGGATCATCTCACGTGTTTCTCATCCTTGGAAGACTACCAAGTTAACCCTTTACGAAAAAGGTATGTTTTGTATATATTTGGTTATGTTACGCACCATGTGGCTGTAAATTTCTTTTATGTTATGGCATGGTGTAACAGAATTTTAATTATTTGAGCTCATAATACTGTTTATGACTCACTGTTGAGCCAATGTAATTTTTCTTCATCTTAGATGCTGAATAGTTTCTAGTTTATGTACATTTTTGGGTAATCCTATAGTTCGGGATACTTGAGTCAATGTGTATTGACATTTTTCTTTGTAATATTTTAAGGGTTTCACCCAGGGGCTTGTTAGCCCAAGATTCGTCGACAGTTTCACCCAGGGGCTTGTTAGCCCAGGATTAGACGACAATTTTCACCCAGGGGGTTGTTAACCCAGGACACGACAACAATTTTCACCCAGGGGCTTGTTAGCCCAAGATTCGTCGAAAGTTTCACCCAGGGGCTTGTTAGCCCAAGATTCGACAAAAGTTTCACACAAGGGGTTGTTGACCCAGGATTTCAACAGTTGTACACAGAGGGTTATATCGTCCGGAGTTCAACGGTTTCATCGAGGGAACACAGAACATTGGTATACTAGCCGCCTAGCTTACTTGTAGCTAGATTTACAATGATGATTCTCGTTCTGGATAGGAAGATGGGAATGCTGTGAAAGAAGACACCCTACTATCAGGTTTTTCTTATACGTTATATTGAAGGTTTCATGTGTGCATTGTTAAACTATACATTCACTTTCAACCGAATGTTGTCAAGGTATTCTCAACATTATTTATACTTTTGAGCACAGAATGTTCTAGGGTTCTTTCACTCATAACTTAAGTATTATCAAATGTTACATTGTTTAATTGATTAATATTTTAAAGTTTTGCTTAATTTAAGCACTTAATGCTGATGTAGTAATCCTTCGGGTCGCAGAACACTTGGACTGCTTCCACGTTTAAGTTGTAATTCTTCAGTTATTAAGGGCTACTGCCATAATTTTACTTTATTCAATTTATTCATTATTAACTAGACCAGACTTAACGATTAAGTTAAGCAATCTCAGAAGACCCGTGTGGGGGCAGAGATTAAGTAACCTCTTCCAACCAGGGAGTTTAAGTAAATAACCTCTGTGTCTGAAGTCCTTTGTGTATCTTTCATTTATTATTAATATTTTTATTTAAATAAGTACTTAATGCTGGAGTAGTGATTCTTCTAGTTGCAGAACATCTGGGCTGCTTCTACGCTTAAGTTGTAAACCTTCAGTTATTAAGAGCTACAGTCAAATTTAACCTTCATTTTTATATTTTATTTATTCCTTTTATGATAAGACTTAACTGTAAGTTAAGCAATCTCAGAAGACCCGTGTGGGGGCAGAGATTAAGTAACCTCTTCCAACCTGGGAGTTTAAGTAAATAACCTCTGTGTCTAAAGTCCTTTATATGTTGTATTTTTATTTTCTTTTTTTGATATTTTTATTTAGTTTTATGAATTATACTTAATTATAAAATTTCATGGTTTAATAATTTTCTTTTGGGTAGTTTGGTCTTAACCAAAAGTTAAGCAGATATCACCTTCCAATTTGAAGAGGGTTATAAGCTTATAAGGATTATAAGTGTATTGTTTAGTTTATAATATACGATGTAGTATAGGTGCGGTTATGCACAATATTTAAGATAACTATTATTTTATATTTTATTTTTTTTATGTAAGGTGGAAATTAATATTTTGCGCATGCGTCATGCCTGGTACCAAGCTAACGACGAACCGTGCCATATTTTGATTTAATAATTTATTTTGGGTTATGCATATACATATACAGTGTAAATTTTCCTTTTAATTTCCTCCAATTTTTTTGATCACCTAAGCCATTAGGTAATTAGACTGTATATTTAGTAAATATTTTTTTTCTTTATAAAGGAACATAAGTTGAGGTTTGTCTTTTATTTCTTTCCTCATTTACTGGGTTTTTGGGGAAATAGGATCATAGTTTGGCCACTTTATAGACCCAGTTGGCGCCTATTTATTTGTCTACTATTTCCGGAATTTTTGTAAGCTATCCACCCCCTAGCTGCCGTCTGAGCGACGTCGAAGGCCCGAAGGTTGACACCGGAACAACCGAAACTTGTGTAACCGTAGTAGACAACATTTTTAATTGTAGTTAATACTTTAATAATTTTTTTTTAAGTTTAAAAATTTTGGTGGAATCACCAAGTTCATTTCGTAGGTTACATTTTTGGCGCCCAACGTGGGGCCGTCGTGTTTAAAATATTATATTTTGAGTAATTACCTTGGCTTTTTGATGAATATAAGTCTTAGATAATTTTCATGCTGATAGAATTGAGTATATGTATATGCATTTACCATTTGTTGTAAGAACTGAATAGTGTACCAATTTGATTCATTGATTCACCTTTTTAAATGATTTTTACTATTTGAATTTTGTGTATTTAAAGAAAGTCAACTAATTGTGTATTATATTTGAAATTTTGACTTTATTATTATTTTTGCACTATATATTGTATATTTTGGAACTTATATTTATATTGAGTTTATGAGTTTTGATATTAAGATGGCTCGTTAAATGTTTATTAATCGTTTGGAGAAAGAGGAGCTTGAGTGGGAACTTCGCTTTAGAGGTCTCAATGTTGGCACCGCAGAAGAGATGCGAACTCAACTTTCTATGGCTCTGCGTATGGAAAAAGCTGGTAATAGTTTTAAGTACCCTAGTTATCCTTTTAAGTTTGCTGATGATGAGGCTGCTCTTTCCAGGAAGTGTGTGGAGTTAGACGCTTTGTTAAGTAGTTATAGTGGGAGTGATAATGTTAGCGAGACTCAGAAACTGCAGAGTAAGTTGTCAGACACATGGAATAGGTTTGATCAAATGGATACTGCTGGAGATGTGACACTTGAAGGCAAAAGAACAGAAATATTGACAAAATTGATTAGTTTGCATGATGAGTTTCAGGCGAAATCGCGACCACCTCCTAGTAAAGATGCTATTGTACCAGCTGCACTGAGTGTCGTGACCAGTAATCTAGATGGACAATTTTTGAATGGTGTGCAAAATGCTGCTACTTCGTCTCCTGTTGTTAGTATTCCACATGCTTCTTCTCAGGCTACTATTTCACAAACTAATATTTCGCAGGCTAATATGTCTCATAGCCTAAATTCTAAAATGGTACCGCCACATAAGTGGGGATTAGAAAAGTTTTCTGGATCATCTAGGTCTTTGTCCATTACAGCTTTTCTCGAACGAGTAGAAGAACTTCGTATCGCTCGCCATGTTCCATCAGAAATATTGTTAGATTCAGGTGTTGATTTGTTTTCCGACAAAGCTTATCAATTCTACAAGGATGTCAGGCTTCGTGCTCACAGTTGGTGTGAATTAAAAGATGAGTTCAAACGAGAGTATTTAACTGCACATCATACTGATGATTTGTTTGATGAACTCAGGAAAAGGACACAACATTCGTCTGAGTCTATAGGTGTTTATCTTGCTGTTATGTCTAGTTATTTTAGTAGGTTGGGATGTTTTGTGCCTGAAAATGCAAAAATGTCAATTATTATTAAGAATTTACACCCTTTTTATTAAGATAGATTGAGAGATCCACTCCCTAGTACTGTAGAGGAGTTGAGACAAGTATGTCGTCGTATGGAGGATAGACGCGATGCTATTAATAGCTATGTTGAGCCTAACAGTCGAAGAGGTAATGTGTTAGAAAGAGATTTGGCTTTCGTCGATGTTGACACACGTCAAGTAGATCGTTTGGAGGTAGATAGTATGTCGATTGGTAAAGAGTCGTCAGTTGTATGTTATCGGTGTAAGAAACCTGGGCATCGAGCAATTGGTTGTCTTCTTCCCAAACAGCTGAAATGTTTTAAATGTCAGCGTGAAGGTTATACAGTGAGGACTTGTCCAAGGTGTAACCAGGGAAACGAAGTCAGGCGCTCTTAACTGGTCGAAAGAGTAGTGCTGTACAACGTTCGACTAAAGTTCAACCCATTCTTGACTATATTTTGGATCATGCTAGGGATGATGAAAGGCCCTACCTTAAGGTAAACGTATTTGGTGTTGAGTTATTAGGTCTTTTGGATTCGGGTGCGTCGAAGACTATTGTAGGTAGTACTGGTTGGAAACTTTTACAGACTTTAGGTTTAGAAGTTGATACTTCGAAGAAAACTAGTTGTAGGGTTGCGAATGGACAGATGTGTGAGTGTATTGGTGAGTGTTTGGTTCCATTTTCCCTTCGAGATCAAGTGAAGATTATTCCTGTTTTGGTAGTGTTAGATGTTCCACATGTTCTTATTTTGGGTGCTGATTTTTGGAGAATAATGGGGGTTGTACCAGATCTTAGACATAATGAGTGGCATTTTTCAGAGTCTTCCGTTGATATTGCCACAGTAGATCATCTTAGGAGCAGTTTTACGCTTAGTGATTTGCAGAAAGCTCGTTTGGATGCTGTAATTGAGCATAATAAAGCTTTAATGGGGACTAGTTTAGGGTGTTCTAATGTTGCTGAACACACAATTGTTTGTCATTCTCCACCCATTAAACAAAGGTATTACCCAGTTTCTCCAGTGATGCAGGAACATATTGATAAGGAGTTGGATGAAATGCTTCGTCTTGGTGTTATTGAGAAATCTAACAGCCCGTGGAGTTCGCCGATTTTACTGGTGAAGAAGAAGGATGGTACTTTTCGCTTTTGCGTGGATTATCGCAAGTTGAACGCTGTAACTGCAAGGGATAGTTACCCTCTTCCTTATATTACCAATACTTTGGACAAACTTCGTAATGCCCATTATTTATCCACATTGGATATCAAATCTGCATATTGGCAGGTAAAGGTGGCTGAGTCTTCAAGGCCTTTTACAGCTTTTACTGTCCCTGGACGTGGGTTATTTCAGTTTAACCGAATGCCCTTTGGACTCCATAATGCCCCTGCGACGTGGCAACGCCTTATTGATCAAGTTCTTGGACCCGAGCTGGAACCTAACGTTTTCACCTATCTAGACGATGTAGTAATTGTTACTCAGACCTTTGAGGAACATTTGGTTATTTTAGAGGAAGTTTTTAGGCGTATTAGGGAAGCCAATTTGACTGTTAGTTGGGATAAGTGTTATTTTTGTCGTCCCCAATTGAAGTATTTAGGGTATGTTATAGGTGGGACTGGACTTCATGTGGATCCTGACAAGGTCAAGGCTATGTTGTTGTTACCTACGCCTAAATGTGTTAAAGATGTTCGTGGTGTGATAGGAACTTTCTCATGGTACCGCAGGTTTATTCCCGATTTTTCCACTTTGATTTCACCAATTACGGCTTTGTTGCGTAAGGGTAGGAAGTTTAGCTGGACACCAGAGTGTGATGTTTCATTTGTTAAGATTAAGGAATGTTTGGTGAAGGCCCCTGTGCTAAGTTGTCCTGATTATAATTTTCCATTTGAAGTTCATTGTGATGCTAGTGGTTATGGACTTGGTGCTGTCCTCGTTCAGATTCATTCAGATGGGAATCGAGTAATTAGTTATTTGAGTCGTTCGTTGACTAAGCAGGAACGTGTTTATTCCACTACGGAGCGTGAATGTTTGGCTGTTCTATGGGCAGTAGAGAAACTTAGACCGTATTTAGAGGGTGTCTCATTTACAGTAATCACCGATCATTATTCCCTGGTTTGGTTACAAAATCTAAAGGACCCTGCTGGTCGATTAGCCAGATGGAGTGTCAAACTCCAACAATACGACTTTAAGATTGTTCATCGCAAGGGTAAAGATCATGTTGTGCCGGATACTTTGTCTAGGGCTATACCGGATGTTGAGATTAGTGAGGTTTCTGTTGTTAAAGATCGTTGGTACAGTGGTATGATAGATAAGGTGTTAAAACACCCTATAAAGTACTCACAGTGGCGAGTCATTGATGGTAAGCTATTCAAACACATTAGAACAAATTATAAGACTTTAGGAGATGTTGCTGACGATTGGAAAGAAGTTGTTCCTAAAGGGGATAGGCGAGGGATTATGCAACAATTGCATGATTTGCCTTTAGCTGGACATACGGGTGTGTTGAAAACTTTTAAGCGTGTTAGTGAAAGGTTTTATTGGCCCAAACTTAGGTCAGATGTGGCTGCGTTTGTTAGGAATTGTTCGGTTTGTGCAGCGCATAAGGTTGACCAGAGTGGCCCTAAAGGACATATGACACCCCAACCCAGAGCTACTCGTCCTTGGGAAATTATTTCTACTGACTTGATAGGTCCACTACCTCGATCCATGGCTGGCAATAGATTCATCTTAGTCGTTGTCGATCTGTTCACCAAGTTTACGCTTACTTTTCCTTTGAAATCCTCTACTGCACCAATAGTAGCTAAACGAATTGAAGAGGGGGTATTTTTGTTGTTTGGTATTCCGCGTTTGTTGCTTTGCGATAATGGTCCACAGTTTACTTCGGGAGCGTGCTCTTCATTAATGAAGGAGTATGAAGTTTCGGTACGGTTTAACGCCCATTATCATCCTCAGGCGAATCCTACTGAAAGGTATAATAGGACTTTAAAAACGATGTTGGCTATGTATGTTTCTGATAATCACCGAAAGTGGGACGTTGACTTAGCAAAAGTGACTTGTGCTATACGTACTTCTTTTAATGAGTCTACTAAACAGACTCCTTACTATCTTAATTTTGGGAGAAATATGGTCTTAAAGGGTAGCGAATTTGCAATTAAAGATAAACTGAGAGATTGTTCTGCTGACATTGGTATTAATAATGTTGAGAATAACAAGGCATTTGATGATTTGTTTAAGGACGTCAGGGAACGACTAGATAAAGCTTCGCAGAAAAACGAAAGGGTTTATAATCTTCGGCGACGTAGGGAGGAATTGCTTCCTCATCAATTGGTTTGGCGTAAGAATTTTGTTTCTTCTGATGCTGCGCGGTACTATACTAAGAAGCTAGCACCTCGATGGGTTGGTCCCTATTTAGTTAAGAAAAAGGTATCTCCGTGGACATATGTTTTGATGGACGAAAAAGGTAATGGCAAAGGGACTTGGAATATTAAAGATTTGAAGACAGATAGCGCTGGTGAGAATTCACCTGAGTGAATTCTCTTGAAGTAAGGGGGAATCTGTAAACGTTCATTTTTGGCCCCACGAATTAATAAAATTGTTTTGGCTTACCTGGTTAATCATACGAAAAAAAAGGGTAAAATCGTATTGATATATCACTATTATTCTTGTCATTAACTAATTTCACCTGTATTCTAACTTTCGGACATCATTATTACAATTTATTTCATCACACCACTAAGTAAAAGGATAGTAGTTCTCCCTAAAAATAGACCAAGTTTCGTTGTAAATTTATACATATTATGTATTATAGTCTCACCTTTGGGTAATTAATTATTTACGATACCATTCTTTAAGATTTTCTTTATTTTTGTTTATAGCTGTCAGAATTGGATTAATGTTTATTAATTATGACAGTGAATGACATAAACGTCATTTGACGACAGAACACCGACAAGTGTCATGTTGGTGGGACGTTCCAATATCGGGCTCAGAACCCGAGGTAAGGTAGTTTCACAATGAGCGATTTTCAGTCGTGAGGGATTTTTTGGCGATCGCTGTTGTATTAATTTTTGTCGGGAACAGTTTCCCAAATGTAGTTATACTGTAAATAAATATAGTTTTTAGGGTACCTTTCGTAAATGGTCTCTTAAGTTATATAGTGGGGAATTCTTGAGGATGAATTTCTGAACCCACTTGACATTTATCGGAAAGGGATTTCGGCCATTTTGGACGGCTGACGTATTGTTTCTGTCAGTGGTGTTGAGTCACGAGAGACGATTTTTGCGTCGAAGTAGAATTTTCTTAATATTTAGCCCCATCGGCTTACCCTAATTAAAGGGGATTTTAGATTCTACTTCATGGTTAATTGTGGGTATATGGACATTTCGTATTTTGAGAGGAATTTTAGTGTATTGGTAAATTCCTATGGTCATTGGTCCAGCCCATATCTATTATAGGATTTTAACGCAAGAATTGGACGTTCACAGCATTTGGAGTGTGGAATATTGTTGTGCTGTGGATCATCTCACGTGTTTCTCATCCTTGGAAGACTACCAAGTTAACCCTTTACGAAAAAGGTATGTTTTGTATATATTTGGTTATGTTACGCACCATGTGGCTGTAAATTTCTTTTATGTTATGGCATGGTGTAACAGAATTTTAATTATTTGAGCTCATAATACTGTTTATGACTCACTGTTGAGCCAATGTAATTTTTCTTCATCTTAGATGCTAAATATAGTTTCTAGTTTATGTACATTTTTGGGTAATCCTATAGTTCGGGATACTTGAGTCAATGTGTGTTGACATTTTCTTTGTAATATTTTAAGGGTTTTACCCAGGGCTTGTTAGCCCAAGATTCGTCGACAGTTCTCACCCAGGGGCTTGTTAGCCCAGGATTAGACGACAATTTTCACCCAGGGGGTTGTTAACCCAGGACACGACAACAATTTTCACCCAGGGGCTTGTTAGCCAAGATTCGTCGAAAGTTTCACCCAGAGGCTTGTTAGCCCAAGATTCGACAAAAGTTTCACACAAGGGGTTGTTGACCCAGGATTTCAACAGTTGTACACAGAGGGTTATATCGTCCGGAGTTCAACGGTTTCATCGAAGGAACACAGAACATTGGTATACTAGCCGCCTAGCTTACTTGTAGCTAGATTTACAATGATGATTCTCGTTCTGGATAGGAAGATGGGAATGCTGTGAAAGAAGACACCCTACTATCAGGTTTTTCTTATACGTTATATTGAAGGTTTCATGTGTGCATTGTTAAACTATACATTCACTTTCAACCGAATGTTGTCAAGGTATTCTCAACATTATTTATACTTTTGAGCACAGAATGTTCTAGGGTTTCTTTCACTCATAACTTAAGTATTATCAAATGTTACATCGTTTAATTGATTAATATTTTAAAGTTTTGCTTAATTTAAGCACTTAATGCTGATGTAGTAATCCTTCGGGTCGCAGAACACTTGGACTGCTTCCACGTTTAAGTTGTAATTCTTCAGTTATTAAGGGCTACTGCCATAATTTTACTTTATTCAATTTATTCATTATTAACTAGACCAGACTTAACGATTAAGTTAAGCAATCTCAGAAGACCCGTGTGGGGGCAGAGATTAAGTAACCTCTTCCAACCAGGGAGTTTAAGTAAATAACCTCTGTGTCTGAAGTCCTTTGTGTATCTTTCATTTATTATTATTATTTTTATTTAAATAAGTACTTAATGCTGGAGTAGTGATTCTTCTAGTTGCAGAACATCTGGGCTGCTTCTACGCTTAAGTTGTAAACCTTCAGTTATTAAGAGCTACAGTCAAATTTAACCTTCATTTTTATATTTTATTTATTCCTTTTATGATAAGACTTAACTGTAAGTTAAGCAATCTCAGAAGACCCGTGTGGGGGCAGAGATTAAGTAACCTCTTCCAACCTGGGAGTTTAAGTAAATAACCTCTGTGTCTAAAGTCCTTTATATGTTGTATTTTTATTTTCTTTTTTTGATATTTTTATTTAGTTTTATGAATTATACTTAATTATAAAATTTCATGGTTTAATAATTTTCTTTTGGGTAGTTTGGTCTTAACCAAAAGTTAAGCAGATATCACCTTCCAATTTGGAGAGGGTTATAAGCTTATAAGGATTATAAGTGTATTGTTTAGTTTATAATATACGATGTAGTATAGGTGCGGTTATGCACAATATTTAAGATAACTATTATTTTATATATAATTTTTTTTATGTAAGGTGGAAATTAATATTTTGCGCATGCGTCATGCCTGGTACCAAGCTAACGACGAACCGTGCCATATTTTGATTTAATAATTTATTTTGGGTTATGCATATACATATACAGTGTAAATTTTCCTTTTAATTTCCTCCAATTTTTTTGATCACCTAAGCCATTAGGTAATTAGACTGTATATTTAGTAAATATTTTTTTTCTTTATAAAGGAACATAAGTTGAGGTTTGTCTTTTATTTCTTTCCTCATTTACTGGGTTTTTGGGGAAATAGGATCATAGTTTGGCCACTTTATAGACCCAGTTGGCGTCTATTTATTTGTCTACTATTTCCGGAATTTTTGTAAGCTATCCACTCCCTAGCTGCCGTCTGAGCGACGTCGAAGGCCCGAAGGTTGACACCGGAACAACCGAAACTTGTGTAACCGTAGTAGACAACATTTTTAATTGTAGTTAATACTTTAATAATTTTTTTTTAAGTTTAAAAATTTTGGTGGAATCACCAAGTTCATTTCGTAGGTTACAAATAACTTAAGGGGGTTAATGGTAATAAGCTTCTTAAAACTAGCCTCCTCTATGAGGTAGGTGATATTTAATCTCAAAAACTCCCGGTGTACCAATAATTTTAAACCATCTACTTAATAAAACGACAAAAATATAATGAAAAATGTATTTTTTTAAAATAACTTTGTCATCCTGTATACGATGACTTAAATAACAAAAAAAATAGAGGTTTTTGACACTGGCCTAAGGAATCTATGGTTAACGGATTTGCCTACTTTGGTATACCCAGTATAAAGAAGTACTTAAGCCAGCATGGACTTACGGCACATAGCTCTGGGGTGTGCCAGTAAAAATACCATAAATCTAATACAACGTTTCCAGAACAAAATATGAAGGGAAACAGTAAAGACCTCTTGGTATGTAAGAAACTCAGACCTTCACAGAGATCTGAGAATGCCTACAGTCGAAAAAGAAAGGAATACTATGGCAAAAAAAACATGACCACATCAATATTAAAATTCTACAATTCCTGAACAACTGATACCTAATGAGAAGGCCGAGAAGGACCAAATCATTTTAATTAATAATTAATGATGTGAAATTATTTAAAAGCAGAGCACAGTGCGCGTGTGCAGCATATAGTTCATCAGATCAGAAAGGAGAAGATTCCATTGGGTGAACTCTTTAGTTTTAGGTTTCTTAAGTTTACTAAAGTTTATAATAAATACATATTGCTGGTTGGCTAAAATATAATAGGTGAAAGCAAAATAAAAAAAAAATAAATTAGTGAAAATTCTGTCAAACTAGTTGTCATTATATTCTTTAGTAAATAATAGTTCTATTTTGATTTCGTCTATGCATACAAATAAATTATAAATTGTAATAAAACTATATGATAATAATTTAATTACGAATATTGAAACTAAAATGTTTTGTGTACCGATGTAATTGATACTAGTAGATTTGGCTGTCATGCGAGAGGTCCCGGGTTCAAGTCTAGGATTAGAGAGAAATTATTTTTTTTTATTTTATATATTACTAAAAGTCATAAATTATTTTTAAAATCATATTTTATCTTAATAACTTTTTTAAATTTGTGTGTCGTAGAAAAAATATACTATATAAAATGAGTAGATTGACCGTATCGCACGTAGAGAAGCTTCGTCTTCGTACGATATGGCCATCATATCCAATATTGTTGCACAAATTACTATTTCTGTAAAAAGTATATTGTTTTCCAAATTTATGATATCAGGCGCACACAGTGAATATTTTTCAAAGCGTCTAATATCCAAATAGCACATGATTATAATAATATCTACAATTTAGTTTAATTTGATGTACAAAAAAAAAAATTAAGGACATAATTTCGATCATAAAGTATATTTGTGCTTATCAAACTATCAACTGAAGTATTTCATTTATCTATAAGTAGTATAAACGCGTAATGAATAATGATGTCATTATCTAAAGATTGTTTTTATTTTTAACAAGATTGCAACTTATATAAATGATCCAATATCAATGAAAATAACAGACCAAATTAAGTGTTCTAAAAAAAAGGTTAATAAAATTTCTCACACATTTTTGTTATTTTCAAAATGATGATTTACTTGTTACTCATCGCTGCAGTAGGAATTACAAGTTCACAAGGAACCTGTCCAGACCTAGAAGTGGTCCAAAATTTTAACGTTACTGCGGTAAGTTTAATTATTTTTATTAACCCAACCAAATCAGATTATAATTGTATTAAACAATAAGTTAAGTATAGACTTATTATACATAGGTATCCTCCTCAATATCAAACACCGACAAAACTGTTACAGTCAAAGTAGGCAACGCTCTGTCCGACTTATTTACCCCACTTGCTGGGGCACCACCTTGCTCCGTCTTGGTCCCCTTTCTATACCAAGTATACACTTACGATATTCTACCTAAAAATTAATAATCGTCCAAATGTCTTCTCTACGCCGATGATAGTGCTCTGCTCTCCGTAGCCAAAAATTCTGACCAATTAAGTACTCGGACCCAAAATCTATTAAACTAGTACTACCGCTGGTGTAGCAGATGGAGGGTCTCACTCAACCCACAAAACCAATTTATAATTTTTAAATATCCAAACTCTTTAAGGGCTACTCAGTTTCCCCAGAATGTTAATGTGAAGCTCCTGGGGATCAAACTCGCTAAACAGACTGAAGTTGACTATTTGGGAGTGCAATTGGCTCGTACTCACAACTGGTCCTCAGATATCAAACGCCTTCTCGACAAGATGCGTTGGAGCTTTATGTGGACGATTTGGACGATGCAACCCAAACACACTAATTCACACTTACAATTAATTTATCCGCTATGTCATGGAGTACAGAGCAGTACATTACGGCGTACTTCCTTTTCTTTCTCACAACAGAGAAGTTTTCGAAAACATCTCTTGCGCTCTCATACTTACACGTTTTAAACCCTCAGGAAACAATACGTCTCCAGCACTCTAAAAGGTTTACACATACATTCTCAAAATACACTGCACGTCCCTTGGCGCCTACGGCGCTTCCCGCTATTTCGTAAACCGAAAAGAAAACTCCCAGAACTTAACTTAAGATTACTCTTAGATTCTCAAGAACTCCCACTTACCCACCAAACTCCTGGATATGCCATGAACCATTTTTTAGTAATTTTATTCGTATGTTCAAATATAAAATTTATGTCCAGAGCCTGTCACTAGATTATTTTTTAAAATTTCTCGATATATTTCCGCCTTAATTGTGCCCTCTACCAACTCAGACCGACTTAGATCTACTACGGACATGTACCCCAAATCATAATGCATGTAGGATATCTAACTGTCTTTTCAAGGCAATATTTATGAAATATGATTTTGGACCAAACTATAACGATCTGTGACATCTTCGACGTTGCTCAATTAAAACGATTTATATTTGGCCACTCTAATAGTTTACTTTTTTTTGCTAAAAACATTACCAATAATAAAAATAATAAAATTTACAAAAACTTCTGAACTGACCTTATAAAAACTAAGTACTAATTTGTGTATCCACTTTTCAAGCACTGTTTCCAGTGTCTGTATTCCATTAAGATATGATGGATTTTAAAAATGTTACGACCATAGGTTACGACGACCCTGTTTACAAATTTTTTCTAGCAATCATCCATCCCTATCAAACACAATTCCGCGTCTACCCGAACTTTTGCCTCTAGGTGGACCCTTTTACTCTCACTATAGTGCCTAAGTGGGTCCCCAACTGTCGACTTAGTCAAATCTAATTCATCCGCAATTTCACGTATTTTTCCCTTACAATCGACGAATTTTTGCATTTGTCGCACTTCGTCTGACGATTTTTGACCAAATTTATCAAAATATTTGGCAAAGCCTTTTCTAATAAGTAATGTAAGATAAATAATAACGTAATAAGTAAATGTCAAAGTAATTTATCTTATACATGGTAATTACATAAATCCGAACATTTAGTTGTCACGGTATTGTGCAATATTTTTGTTTATTTATTCACCCACAAGGTTTGTTCGGGTTTCTTTTAAACTCAATGCAAACCGTCCGAGAACTAGTAGAACAGTTCAATTCCAAATTATTCGTCGCATACAACTATTAAACTGTTCACTGGTCAACTAGTCCTCTGATAGTTCTCAATGTATTTTTGAAGAACCCGAACAGGCCTACAGTGTATTTTAATGTGTATAAATACCAAACATTTAAATTTACATTACAAATGATAGACTTTAATATATTGTTAATTTAGTTCTTTAATTTAAAAAATCTGATGTGTCCAACACATGACTTTCCTATCTAGTTTTTATAGGCTTTTTCCGGTTATTTTGTACAACCTATTGCAGCATCTCTATAAATGTTTAGAGGATAAACTAAATATATACATTGTCCACATACATCTACCTGGAAACATTTTTCTATAGATATTCATTGAAAACGAAAATACTGAAAAATTTAAATTTAGCACTTTTCCATTACGGTCCATTTTAGAAAAATCATGTATAAACAAAAATTATAGAGATCGATATCGCAAACAACTTTTAGTTCAACAATTTTCATAAAAATCAGAATTTTGCACATTTTGTCAAATTTTTCGGATACGGACCATTTCAGGAAATTTTAACATAAAACAAAAACTATAGATAATAATATTAGAAGTAACTTTTATTTGAACAATTTTCTTCTCCAAACATAAATAACAGATATATTCCATAAAATATAAAAACGGCCTCCCATAAAGTACCCCCTAGATGTTTCGACTTTGTCCAAAATCTAATCATTTCACTTTAGGCCGAAATAAACCTTAAGTTTAAAATTTAATGTTTTTTTCTTTATCCGTTTTTGAGTTTTCTTCAAAATTCTAAATTTACACATTTTCTCAAATATCTCGAATACGGTCCATTTTAGAGAAATTATGTATAAAATAAAAATTTAGAGAATTATATTACAAACAACTTTTATTTAAACAATTTTTATTTTATTAAAAAATATTTTTTTTACATTTTGTCAAATTTCTCGAATACGGACCATTTTAGGAAAATTTTGTATGGTACAAACATTATAGATAATAATATTAGAAGTAACTTTTATTTGAATAATTTTCTTCTCTAAACATAAATAAAGGATATATTCCATAAAATATACAAACGGCCTCCCATAAAGTACCCCCCTAGAAGTTCCGACTTTGTCCAAAATCTAATCATTTTACGTCAGGCCGAAATAAACCTTAAGTTTAAAATTTAATGTTATTTTCTTTATCCGTTTTTGAGTTTTCTTCAAAATTCGAAATTTACACATTTTCTCAAATATCTCGAATACGGTCCATTTTAGAGAAATTATGTATAAAATAAAAATTATAGAGATTTATATTACAAACAACTTTTATTTGAACAATTTTTATAAAAATATATTTTTTTTTACATTTTGTCAAATTTCTCGAATACGGACCATTTTAGGAAAATTTTGTAGGGAACAAAAACTATAGATAATTATATTATAAGTAAGTTTTATTTAAAAAATTTTCTTCTACAAACGTAAATAACAGATATATTTCATAAAATATAAAAATGACCACCTATAAAGTACCCCTCCAGATGTTCCGACTCTGCCCAAAATCTAATCAGTTCATTAGACGCTGTAATAATGCTTAAGTTTAAAATTTGGTGTTTTTCTGTGTATCGGTTCATGAGTTATGCGTTATACAGACACACACACACACACACACACACACACACACACACACACACACACACACACACACACACACACACACACACACACACACACACACACACACACACACACACACACACACACACACACACACACACACACACACACACACACACACACACACACACACACACACACACACACACACACACACACACACACACACACACACACACACACACACACACACACACACACACACACACACACACACACACACACACACACACACACACACACACACACACACACACACACACACACACACACACACACACACACACACACACACACACACACACACACACACACACACACACACACACACACACACACACACACACACACACACACACACACACACACACACACACAAACACACACACACACACACACACACACACACACACACACACACACACACACACACACACACACACACACACACACACACACACACACACACACACACACACACACACACACACACACACACACACACACACACACACACACACACACACACACACACACACACACACACACACACACACACACACACACACACACACACACACACACACACACACACACACACACACACACACACACACACACACACACACACACACACACACACACACACACACACACACACACACACACACACACACACACACACACACACACACACACACACACACACACACACACACACACACACACACACACACACACACACACACACACACACACACACACACACACACACACACACACACACACACACACACACACACACACACACACACACACACACACACACACACACACACACACACACACACACACACACACACACACACACACACACACACACACACACACACACACACACACACACACACACACACACACACACACACACACACACACACACACACACACACACACACACACACACACACACACACACACACACACACACACACACACACACACACACACACACACACACACACACACACACACACACACACACACACACACACACACACACACACACACACACACACACACAGACAGACATCATCGCGAAAATAGTCAAATGGATTCAGGGAACCTCAAAACGTAAAAATCCGTCGAAAACTCGAGGTCGAAAAAAAACATGATTCCTATACTTTCCTGATATCTGTATACAGATAGGAAAGTAAAAATAGTTTGTGTAAATTAATGTTTTCAATAAAACAAAAAATTGTATGAACATTTAGTTGTTACGGCTCGTATAGCTCCCTTGATTTTCTCGAAACTTTTAGTTGTTTGTAGATAAGAAACGACATTTCTAGATAATTATAAAGTGTTCTCTCCTCTTCTCTTATTCGTACTTTTACTTATAACAACCTCAGAGTAAGTAAGTAGTAAAGAGGGGGCAGTAAACAATGTTTGTGTCGCCATGATAATATGGTCGAGAATTCTAATTAGAGAGAAATAGATTAATATCTCTATCTCTTTGTTTGTATTTGTCAGTTTTACAAAGCTTTTCTCAGACAATTATTGCAGTGTTTAATTTAAATTTGTTCGTGTTGTGGTGTTAAAAGTAATTAAACGATAATAAATTATCAAAACTCAAATGTAATAGTAGCAAAATGAAATATTTCATTTAAAAGTAATTGTTATTAATATTATATTCATAACAAAAAAGTCATATTTTGTTTTCACTTCATTAAAAATGCACCTACCTACCTTTTAAAACATTTTATTTTATATTCTACTTGGTCAACATTTTCGCATTTAAAATGACTCAGCGAAATTGTTCATTAGAAAGAGAGATACTGATTATATGATAGCGACATTAATATTGTATAACTTTATGCAGTGGTGGCCTATCTGCTATTATATTATCTGAAGCCTTGGTTTCTTTGAACACTTCGTCGCGGTGAGCGGACAATCCGTCAATCGTCGCGTTTTGTCGATTTTATCCAACCAGAGTATTTAAATGGGAATGGTTTTCTTGAATCCGCTTAGCTGAACAGGACGGCGTCATGCCGCTGATTTGTCGCGAAGAGTCGGTTGATATCTGTTGAGTTTGATATCAGCGGAATCGTCGGCGTGTGCGGAGACTATTGTTATTAATTTTAAAACAATGAGTGACAAATTCACAGATACAGATGACATCATGACTTTATTTTTAGGTTTGTTGGAATTTATAAAACTCAACACGAATTCAAAAAGATCTGTAGAAAGTCTAAAATACTCCCTAAATTTGGTTTCATTTCCAAAAAGCCTCCGCTGAACAGTGATATTAAAGGCACCTTGTGTATCGCGACACAAAAACAACTCATTCACTGGCTTATTGGAAACTTTGACGGTTGCAATTGATAGTTCCTTTTGTTCTTCCTCTTCCAACAATAATAACAACGCAAACAATTTATTTGCAACCATTTTAGTACCTTTCGTTTACATTCATAATACATAAACAGCACGTACAGACATAGAAAAAGTATCATTTTCTATATTTTTTAACAAACCACCTCGGGCGAAAATTGCTGTCCTCAGCGGTCGACGGACTTTCCGCTCACCGCGACGGAGTGTTCAAAGAAACCAAGGCTTAAGATAACAACCGCAACACATTCTAGGGTGACGGATGACATTGCACTTCTTCTTTTATTCATACGGTTACCTGTAACAGCTGCAGGTTACTGCAGGAAGCAGGGTAACACTATTATAAGCCCTATCTGACAACTTTCACTCTTTTTTAGTAAAATTCAGTATGTATTTATTTTTATTAATGTACTACTTGAATTACATTGGTTATTTTAAACACCTATTGAATTTTGCTTCATCACTAAAGGCTTAATATTAGTGAACGAGAAAGCGATAATATAAATTCGTGAAGAAATACTTTACATAACTTATTGGCAAGAAAATACATAGCAATGATGCCAAGTTAGGCAATAAATCTCAGAGTTTAGAAGCGTTTGAGGCGATAAGCTTAGAGTTTACGACCTAACTATACAATATAGGATATTGATAACCTTCCAATACGGTTTTATAGTGTCAAAGCGAAAACTACAGAGACTTTGAATTAGTTTGAGAAGGAAACGAATAATATCAACTGTATTTCAAGATTTTCAATGGCCGATACTGTATAAGACGTTTTCATCAAATTTTGCTTTCTAAGCCTGTAAGAGAACTACTATACAAAGTGATCCATTAGTGTGTAAAAGTCCAATATCTCCGCCATTATTAGAGATATAAAAAAAATATTTTCACAGAACGGTAGACAGCGTTAAACTACATATTTTAAAATTATTTTTGAATATACAGGGTGTTTAATAACTTCCCTCTGGAACCAACTTATGTTCTTTTTAATAAATCACCCTGTATTTTATTTTATATTTAAATTGCCCTCGCTTGTCCCATTCTAAAAATATAATTTATTATTGGTTTGTACAGGGTATTTTGCAAGATATAATCAGTTTTGAAAATCGTATTGAATTCAATGACCTATATCATGCAAAAGAAACCATTGATAACCAATTTTTTTTTCTACCACAATTTTTCAATCATGGTCAAATTTTATCAAAGACACCTTTTTTTTTAATTCGCATCAAATCTGTACAGGATGAGTCAAAACACAAATACCGTAAAACGGGGTTACTTTGCTTCATATTTTGACTTTATTTATAAAAGTTTGTAATAAATACCCTACGAAGGATACTAAAAATTTTGTGATTGCTTAGATCAATTTTAGAGGTGTTTAAATATGTGCCTACCTATTTTAAACGTAATATATAGATCCAGGTTTGAAATATGTACATTTGAAATCTGGTGCAAAGTAGGCTATATGATGGGTTTACTTTGCACCACTTCATTTAAGACTGGTTTTTTTATAGTATAATTTATGCGAGGCAAAGAAACCCCACACCGTTGTTAAGTTTAAGAATGTGCGCTTCTTTTGGTATGGGAATTTTTAATTTTTGTGGAATTTAGGCATATAATCAACACAACTTAAGATTTTAATCGTTTATTATTTAAAAAAGTACAGAACATTAAAGTTTATTTAACTATAACAGTTAACTTAAAATACATTGAATACAATTTCAAATCGTATGAACATTAATTCCACCAAAATCGGTGGCACTCAGGTACAGAATACAAACCACGTTTGGTCATTTGCTTAGGTCCATTTATAGCACCAAGTATATTGTCCCAGCTATACCAAATTTTATCGGTCTTTTCGGGCCATTTCCAAAACTTCAGCGACTTCACCATTGCGTCAATCTTAACCATTTCGTTCTCAATTTCGGTTATGACTCGAGGATAAGGATTGCCATCATACAACACTAAAACGCATTCGCCTACAGCTCTCTGCATGTCTGTTAGACCTGATTCTTGAATTTTTTCAGCTGCAGAATAACCAGATTCAAGTTTTTTATTAAATTCAATATCCTCCTCCATGTCTTGAATTTCATCAACTTCATCATCTGAATCTGTAAGTTCAGGAAGCTTGTCTGACTTCTCTCCTTCTGAAACTTCATTCTCTCCTTGATGTTTAGAGTGTTTGGATATTGGACCTCTAACTATTCCTGAAGTTCCAGGTAAATCAGCAGAACCGATTTCGCTGTGAGCAATGCTTTTTCCGGCTGGAACTGTAATTTTATTTTTCTTTCCCCGGACTTGAAACTGAATAGCCTCCCTCCTTTTATTTTCCAAACATTCAAGAAACGAATTTTCTATTTCAGGTATATTCTCTTGATTGACGACACGATGATTGTTATGTAATCGCTCTAATAAGGGACTTACATCACAAGGAACGATTCCACATTTTCTGAATCCTGTTACTAAATTTAAAGCACTGTTTTCAGAAATTTTCTATATCAGTCGCCTTAGAAGTGTCGGAAAATGTTGTTTTTCGAGCACACTTGACCTGATTCCAACGTGGGATTCTTTATAATCTGACAAAATTTCACTCCATGCCTTTTTCCATGGGGCGAATAATGCCACATCTAGTGGCTGCGTTACATGAGTGCTATTTGGAGGCAAGCAAACATTATGGTCTTTACAGGCTGCTAATACATCGACATTTAGATGCGAGGATAAATTATCTCCGATAATAACCTTTTTGCCTTCATTTTTTTTTTAATTTTGGTAATAACAGCTGAAAACATCAATCCGAAAATGTTTCTGACTCAAACCATCCAGATGCTGTGTTGGCGTAGCGAGTACCAGGTGAGCCATTCTCTGTCCACGTGTCCCATAAATGTTTTGATTTATACACCACCTAAGATGGCAGAACCTCACCTACTGCATTTTCTGCAATCATTAGGGATATACAACTTTTTGATGAATTAACTATCCTTTCTGGGTATTTCATGCCCCGTTTGGTTAGAACTTTTTTTGACCAGAATTATCTGTTACATTGGTTTCATGATAAATAAAAATTGCATGTGGTGGAACCCCTTCCAAGGTTTGTTTTAAGTTTTCTATATAATCCTGCATTTGATGATCATTAAGAGCTGCTCTGCTCCGCTTAATGTTGGTGGCAAATCTGACTGTTAGGTCCCTATGCCTCTTTAAGAAAGTTTTAACCCAGTCCCTGCCAGGCAGGTTATCTTTAAAACGGGGTATACTCCTACCTGTTGAAGAGAAATAAAATAAAATAAAATGAAAGAGAAATCAACAATGCCTAGTTACTCACCTTTCTTATTTAAAAATATCTTGGCTATTTGACGAAGCTCCATCTCAGTCACTGGGAACCCGAATTCGCTTATTTGATGAATGCAAGAAACAAAGACCCTTACTTCATTATTTGTAAACGTAGCAGGGTAACCTGGTTTATTGGTGTGTACATTCTTCAATTTGTTCATAATGGTTCTCCGTGGTATATTATAAGCTTCCGCGGCTAATCTGGTACTCATTCCATTTTAAATTGCTTCTAAACATTTTTCCAAATTTTGTTGCGTGTAGTCGCCATACCTCCGAGAGCCTGGGGCCCTCTTATACACCCTTGGCATCCTCTAGAAACAATAAAACTAAATAAAGAAAATTCACCAGGATACTATGCACCACTTTCGTGGGTATACTTTGCACCGTGACCCTGGTGCAAAGTTTCCCCATATAACCAAGAAATATGCATGTAAAAATAACAACAACAAAAAATCAGTGTTCCTATTTAAATTGCTCTGCTACACTTCGTACACAGTTAAAACAATAATAATAAAAGCGAATAATATTGTTATTACATTTTTTTGTTGATTGGAAGCCTTTCACCATCAAGATTTTTCCACCCAACAAATAACAGAATTCTAGGTTAGTTTTTGGAACCCAACTGCCGGCGTCTGGTCCGCGGGCGAAGCGTACAATTCCGCTCCGGTGACTATTGTAACTCCCTCTATGGGATAAAACTAGTAATTGCTAGAAATTTAACACTGTATCCTGTAATGGGATATTAATACACTTTAACACGCACGGTGCAAAGTTAGCCGACGGTTATCAAAGTAACCCCGTTTTACGGTACATAATTTTCTCAATTTTTTTAAATGGTTCACTCTGTATTTTGTATCATTGTTCAAAAGTATCCTAATTATACTTTAATTTGATTTAAGCATTCCCTATACCAAAAGTTAATAGTTTTTAGAGATTTTTAAATTTTAGTGGTAAAAACGATAATTCAGAAAATAATTGATTGGAAATACATTCTGTTTGATAATTAGTAATTATTACAATTTAACCAGCTGTAATTTATTATCGATTTTTACATTAAGAAAGAAAAAATATCAATAGCTAGCACAAATTCATACTTTATTATTTAAATGTAATTTTTGCAAATTATATTTAATTAGAACAGTTGTTCAAAGGCTTCCCATAATATTTATGCAGGCCTGAAGACGATTTTAAAAGTTCCGACCCACATTTGTAAGCATTTCCACAGTAACACTTTGAAATGCCTCTCTTAGTCGTATTTTCATATCATCTACTGTAGTTGGAGGTATTTTATACACTACAGTCTTAACGTAGCCCCAGAAAAAAAAGTCAATTTTAGTTAAATCTGGTGACCGGGCCGGCCAACGGATTGGCCCGCCTCTTCTATCCATCTTCCTGGAAATTGATCTGCAAGTTCGCTATTTAGAAGAGCGTTATTGTGAGGAGGAGCACCATCATGTAAATATCACATTTTTTGGCGTCGTTCAAGAGAAAGATCTTCAAGCAATATTGGTAAAGAATTCACTAGAAAGTATAAGTACAATTCTTCATTTACAGGTTCGTTCAAAAAATGAGGTCCTAGCACGTACTCACCGATAATGTCACCCCAAACATTTAAAGACCGCCTTTCCTGACTGTGAGTAATTATATGGTATGGATTAGAAGTGGAATAATAATGAAAGTTGTGCCTATTGACACAGCCATTTCGATGAAAAGTTGCCTCATCTCCAAAAAGCACGTACTCAAAAAAATCTCTTCGTTCAGTAATTTTTTGTTGTGACCATTCACAAAAAGTTGCCCTGTGTTCAAAATCCATAATAGTGAGTTCTTGATGTAGTTGCATATGATACGGATGCAGTTTATTTTTGGAAAGTATTCTTTGTACTGACGTATAACTTATTTCCTGTTCTCTTGAAATATTTCTTATACTTGTATGCGGATTTTCGGTAACTGCTAACAAAACATTTAGTTCATTTTCCTCTTTAGTAGCAGTTTTTGTTCTATCATTTTTCTCATTTGAAACTGACCCTGTTCAGTTAAATCGATCCATCCGTTTTTCGAACGATGTTTTATTTGGCGTTCTACGCTCTGGAAATCGTTCTTTATAAACTCTAGTTGCTAACAAAGAGTTTTTATTGCATTCTCCCAAAATCCATACCATATCAACTAATTCTTCACGACTATAATTCATAATAAAAAACTGGCGAGAAAACAAATAATGCAACACTTATGACATTAATAATAACAAACAGTCAGTATTGGGGGTTTTCAAAGCCAACTTTAAAAAAAATTAATAAACAAAAAATTTAGTAGGTTTCATTTGTAGTTTGTGATTGCAATGTTTATTTCTTTTTCTAATAAATGTGTAAGTGACATTACATATTGTCAGAAACTTACTTAGTCGATAATAAATAATTACTTTAGGTTAAATTCAAATAATTACTAATGATAAAATGTATTTCCAATCAATTATTTTCTGAATTATCGTTTTACCATTAAAATTTAAAAATCTCTAAAAACTATTAACTTTTGGTATAGAGAATGCTTAGGTCAAATTAAATTATAATTAGGATACTTTTGAATGATGATATAAAATACAGGGTGAACCATTTAAAAAAATTGAGAAAATTATGTATTTGTGTTTTGACTCACCCTGTAGAGATTTGATGCAAATTGAAAAAAGTAGTGTCTCTGGATAAAATTTGACCATGATCGAAAAATTGTGGTAAAAAAAAATTGGTTGGCAATTGTTTCTTTTGCATGATATAGGTCATTGAATTCAATACGATTTTCATACAAAACTGATTATATCCTGCAAAATACCCTGTATAAACCAATTATAATATATATTTTTAGAATGGGAAAAGCAAGGGTAATTCATATATAAAATAAAATACAGGGTGGTCCATTAAAAAGAACATAAGTTGGTTCCTGAGAGAAGTTATTAAACACCTTGTATATTCAAAAATAATTTTAAAATATGTAGTTTAACGCTGTTTACCGTTCTGTGAAAATATTTTTTTTATATATCTAATAATGGCAGAGATATTGGACTTTTTCACACTAATGTTTTACCCTGTATATTATTTTATTGTAATATAAAAAAAAAATATGTGCTGTAACAAAGTATTTAAGTTTAATTGGGCTATGTCCCTGGTCAACACATTCAGTCTAACGCAAGATGTTTATTCACACCACCCATTGTCATACTCGTAAGCCATATTCATTTAAAATAATAAACGTTTAAAATTATTTAAAACCCGGTAAATTCTTAAATAATTATTACATCGTATTAAACAACTAAACTAGAATTAAGGTGAAAGGCACACGTAAGTGTCTAATTTTTTTTTATTAAAAATTAGGCTGTGCGCTTTGGGGTTTACAAAACCATCATCATGGTCACCGCTAAGGAACGCTAAGAGAACATTTCAAAAGCGTTAATTTTGGGTTAAAGATACAGTAATTAAACAATCAATATTGAAATAAAAAAATCTTTTGATTAAGAACTTACTATTTAAGAGGACCTATATTAGAGCAGTTAAATAATCTTTATTTATATTGGATTTTGTTTTCAGTACCTCGGAAGATGGTATGAACATGCAAAATATCCAACTTTACAAGAAGAAGGTGGTAGATGCGTTCTGACCGATTATTCTATAAAAGATGGCGCAATTAGATTAAGGAACGAAATGATTTTGTAAGTATTAAGTTAAATAATTAAGTATTTAATTCTAATGGCTGCACAGCGTTGGCATTTTGAGTTGTAATTTTTAAGCTCCACGAGAGGGCCAAAATAAAAACACGCCAATTTAGTTACAACGTTGTAAGGAGGTAAATATTGGCTTAATAACATGAGATTTTAGTATTGGATAATTTTTGGAGAATCTACCTAAATTAATTTCATAATTACAAGAAAAATAGTTTTATAGATAAAGAGCACTCTAAGGGTTTTTCTCCACCCCTTAATAAAATACTCTTACGAATGACGCTACACTCGGTCGGTTATTCTGGCGCTACATTATATATTTACTCCACTAACTCCTGAAACACCAACAAACATACTCGGGCAGCTGGAGAAGAAGATGAAATATTCCAGGGGTCACGTTCATTTAAGACTATCTGAACTAAGGGTACTTATTCGTTGTTTATGTGAAATAAATAATTTTCTAGAAGCTGGAAGAAAACAAACAGTTTTTTCAATTTAATTCCTATTAGTTTCAAAAAATAAACATAGGTCTCAACGCTCACCATCTCGGATGAACGAAACACTAAACAAAAATTACAAAAATAAGCCGTGTGGTGGGTGGCGGGTCTTCAATTAGATGATTGGGGGACTATTTCAAAGAAAAAAGAGACGGGCAAACGGGATGGTTCAAACTTTTCAGGTATATGACTAGTAAGACGGAATTTGGATTGTCAGTAACCATTAAGCACTAAAAGGACATGCTCATCTATACAGATAGCAGACAAGCACTACTCACCGTGAACACTTCACGAATTTACTCAAGGTTAGTACTAGAATGTCACAAAGCTTTGGCCGAAGTATCCATCAACAATGTGGTCACCTTAAGATGGATAAAAAGTCACGCCACATCGAAAGGTAACCGACTTGCTGATTCACTAGCCAAGAAAGCAGTCAACCAAATACTTCATGGCCTGACAAAATCGGTAGTGATAGACCTAATTAAGGAACATTCCCTTGTAAAATTTAAGTAAAGATGGGATGAAACAAGAAACTGTAGATTTGGCAGGGAGCTCTTAAGTTATCCTGACAACACTGCAGGAAAGAAATACTTGACCATGACTAAAGAGAATCTGCGCCTAGTTACAGGCATTCTGACTGGTCATTGCTAAGTACGGAAGCGTCTCCTTATCATGGGGCTGTCAGAATCCACACTCTGCAGAGGGTGCGAACAAGAAGATAAAACCATTGAGTATATCCTTTACGATTGCTCGACGCCCTAATTTATTAGAGGATTTGTGTTTGGCGAGTATCGGCTAACACCGGCCGATATAAGAGAATCACCTCTTGGCGACATTAAATCTGTAGGCTGGCTCACGAGCTAGGAGGTGCCTATCATCTTAAGAGGATGCACAATATGCCTAACGAGGCGCAAGTGCCGTGGGGGTAACTCACCCTCCACACGTTACAGATACAGAAGCACAAATATAATAAGAAATGGTGAAAATAAGTGTTAATTGACAATGTACACGCTTTTAAATTTAATGTACTGACTGAATAGGAATGTGCTCAATTTTTACTACAAAACTAAATTTAACGACAACCTTACGTAACATGTAAATACCTAAAATAAAGTGGCTTCCAGTCAAATAATTCAAGGGAATAAATGCTATTGAATCAACGCTAGTTTGTATTATTGTTTCAGCGTTCGATCTTCCGCAAAATAAAATTTACTGGGAACCTGAATAACATGTAAATATCTTAAAGAAAGGGACCTGGAGTTTTAGCTAACTAATTCTAAAAAATAAATGCTATTTATTTAACGCTAATTTGCATTAGCGAATTATGCCTCAATATTTACTAAAGACAAAAAATTACGAGAAACCGAATAACATGTAAATACGTCCCATTTAAGGAACTACATGCTATTTACTTTACTGCAGAAGTTAGATATTCTAAAAAACTATTTAATTAAAAAAATAAGGTTAATGCTTTTCTCGAAAGATTGCATTAAGATTGGATATTCGGACCTGTTATTGATTTTAAATTAGTAATGAAAATTTAACTTCATTCGCCACAAATACCCATCATTAAAGCCAATAATAGCAGTTACTAAATTACCAATACTATTAGTACGATAATTGTAGCAGCAAGCAAATGGTGTAAATCTAATGTAAGAGAAAAATAAAGATCTTAATAATATAATCGACCCGTTTAATACAATTAAAATCAGCAACTGCGGAAAAAATGCAATATAGATTATCCCATCAATAGGTAAACAGAATACAGATATTATGCAGCGTGTTTGTCAAATACGAGTTAGAAAATATCTTGGAAAAAATTAAAAACTAAATGAATTTTTTAAGTAGTTTTGATTTTCACTGTTATTTGTTTTGATTATTTTTTGTTTATGTATCAAGAAGCATAATTTTATGTTTAAATTATCATATATTTATTTATGTAAGACGGTTTTTGATTACGTTTATAAAATAATTAGAATATTTCTTCTATAAATGTAAAAATCGAGCTACTGTCAATAAAAATTGAAATAAATCATATACGAACTAATAAACAACTTTCCCCATCAGCTAAGGTACAGAAGACTAAAAGAGGATCCACTAAGCTTACAAGAACTCAGTAAGACGGTCTCCAAAAAGTACACGCATTGATCGCGCTCCTTCTGTGACCTTGTTTGTTGTTAATAATATTGCCTATTTTTTGCAATTAATAGATTGCTATTTTTAAAGATATTTTAGCAAACAACTATTATAAAGTTATTTTGTTCCCTTAATTTCCTGTTTAAATTATGCGGTTAATATCTCTACTACTCGATATTTATCTTCTATAACTTACCATTTGTGTATTGTTAAAACATCGTGACACTTACCTAGAAAAAAAAATGTTTTAAAAATGTATTCAGTTATTATACAATAATAATTAATTCATAATTAAAATGAACTATTAATTAAAACCAAGAATGTCCACCTTGTGTACAAAAATTTACAGGCAACTAATATTTTAACTTCCGCCTCTAACATTAAGGGCTGCAGTTAAAATGTAATTTTAGTTTAAACTGTGAACTTCATTGTATAATTATCAATTATTGTTAAATATAATTTTAAGATTGATATTTGTACTTTGAATAAACTGGTTAGAAATTAAACTAGTGTTAACTAAACTGAGTTGGCAGCATTCTATGTATACAACCCGCATAAAGAAATAAAAATTAAAAATAATGTCTTTATTCACCCTGTACATACATTATACAGTGTCAGTTATTGAACATTTTCGGATACGCTTTTCACAAGTGCATGTGTAAACTACAGATAGTGAGCATTAGAGAGAGAAGGAAACGAAACATATCAACATTATGCTAGTTCGGTGTGATGTCATTTTGGTTCCACTGACATTTAATTCTAACCAAACTTTTAACCAGAACCTCAATAAATTTGACATAAACGTTTTTACTGTTTTTAGTTTATTTCTAAAAATTGTTTACAGGTCATAAAAAATAGTATAAAGGTATGTAATTGGTAACTAAACGTTTGTATATTTGATGCATATATTATCTACTTATTTTAGGAATATATTTTTAAAAGTAAATAAACTATATAATTTAGGTAAACAAAACAAACAAAACGCACTCAAAAAATCTACTGTCACTTTAATTGTCAGTGGAACCATAATTACATTATCACTAAACTAGTGTATGAACGGTTGTCATTGTATAAGGAACTACTATTGTAAATAAGCGCATTATATAGTGTGATAAATTTAAAGATAGTTAAAGTAAGTAAACTTTGTTATTTGAAAGTGAACATGAATGAAATTAAATATAATTAAAAAAGTATTAAGTTGGTAATACTCATGTGGTACATAGTTGAATTATTAAACTATCCCGTTTATTTATTTTGTTTACAATGTGTAATATGATTATTTATTCACTGCATGCATAAAAGCAGTGTGTTTCTTAAACTATCTTCCGCGGAGATCACTAAAGAGTTCCGCGAAATGTACGTGCTTTTCTTATTAAAAAAATGCAATACAAATTAACGACTTGTTGAAATTATCAAAATAGAATAGGTAAGAAATCCTCGTTTCATCCTCTTTATGTAGTATTAATATGAAAATTATTATTTTTGGTTAAATATAATCTAATTAGAGAAAGTTGCTTTAAAATCTAATTGAAACAGACAGAGGGTTCCGCTTATCAAAATGATTAAAGAAACGCTATATTTAAAAACAACCAAATTTATCATTAACATTAAGTAAGTATTATAGGAATAAAGCAAAACGTTTGTCTCTTTTTAATTGTCGAGGTAATAAAATTCATATATTTAATTTAATACACATACAGTGTGTCGCAAAAAGTCTGCATTATTTATTTTTAATGTTTATTTCTCAGAAAATTGTAAACTTTATAAAAGTTCGTGGAAGACCTAAAACCGAATTTAAATTTCATAAAAATTAAAAAGTACCATCGAATGAGGTCAAAAAATATAAGTTGTGTTTAGAAAAATCATTATTAGTAAGTAATTTATGACCCAAAGTCATTTCTTGTAAAAAATTCTGCTTCTGGTGAAAATAAGAATACATATAAAAAATTTTAAAATTGTATAACATATACAGGGTGTTAAGAAAAAAGTGTCACAAAATAAAACGGGGGGTAGTATGGGCCAAAATATGCAGAAAAGTCTTAATAAACATATGTCCGCAAATGAATGGTTTCAGAGATACGGAGTGTTTTGTGTTTTGTATCATTTTTTGATTATCTTTTTTCATTCTCAAAAACTTGCTTTTCTTATCGGAGTCTACCGATGTTTTTTCATAGATACTATTTGCAGTTATTATTTTGTTGTGGGTGAATAATTTTATAAATTTTCGTTATGCCTGTTTACACTAATATTGAATTAGCTGACATGCATTTTATGTACGGTCGTGCAAATGGCAATGCATTGAAATGGAGGGAGGGCACTTTGAACATCTCATTTAACTCTATGTTGTTATTGATTGTTTATAAATATCATTGTTTTTTTATAATAATAAAAAATTGTTATAAACACAAAATGGTCCGTATCTCCGAAACCGTTAATTTGCGGTCATATATTTATTAAGACTTTTCTGCTTATTTTGGGTCATACTATTCACCATTTCATTTTGTGACACTTTTTTTTTAACACCCTGTATACGGGTGTTAAGACTATTTTAATTTTTAATTTAAGTACAAATTTTAAGTTTAAATTTAAAGTATTCTTCTGTTTGGTAGAGAATAGATACGAGTGAATTTATAATAAATAAAGCCATTAATCAACATGTAAGAAAGGGTGTTAAAATAGGCCCAAATTTAAAGCTCTTAGTCTTGAGACACATAATATCGTGAAGTGTCCTCAGTGACGCACATACAAATACAATAATATTACACTGGAAAATCCTTTAAACGAATCTACTTCCAGAGCCTCCTAGTACATCAACTCCGGTTGAAGAAAAAGAGCCAAATGTTGATAACTTCATTCGAAGAAAAAGAGCTAGATGAGGACGTCATTAAATATGACTATGAAAATTAATAATACTAATTTTGTTTAATAAAAGTAACATACATTTCTAAATATTTCTATTTTGTATTTGCCCAGATTAATAAATTTAGTTAAAATTAAAAGGGCATTTTGGCTAATATTTCTAACACCTTTCACACTAATGGTCAGAAGTCACCTTTCACACTAATGGTCAGAAGTCATGTTATTGATCTTCGGGAATTTTAAAACCACACTTAACTTTAGACTTCAATATCTCAATACTTAATTAAAAAAAAACTGTACTTATGCCTTTTTAATTCTAAACTCCTCAATCAATTAAACATGAAAATGTTCCATTATGTATTATTTAAAGCATAATGCTTACAAAGAAAAGTTGTTTGTAACTAACATAACAATTATTTCAAATACTATTTAGAGTTTGCTATTCTGTTTTTAAAGCTTTGACCTCAACTTAGCTTTAAAGGTGCTCAGGGAAAGACTGATAAAATCAATGCCCTGTTCACCAAGAATATTGGCTGTTCATGATAAGCGAGAGACAGGAGTGTGATATCCATAATTTGTGTAATAAAATGGAATAGCCAACAAACTGTGGTTACGAGTGGTTCTATTCTGAATCCTAAGTGAGAAAAGGGACAGAAGTTCTGGGTAACAAATATCCCCCGACAATAGCTTGAATAAGAGTCATTTCCATAAATATTCTACGGTCTTCTAATTTTAATAAGTTAAGTGTATTCAAAACTTCCTCATTACTGTAATCGCCAACCTGTGTGCATTTTATACGCTGCATATCCCAAAAATGTGTATTGTATTCGTTCAATTGCTGAGATATGAACTGCGTAATAGGGTGTCCAGACTATAGAAGTATATTTTAGTAACGAACATACCAAAGCATTATAAACCACTAAAATAGCTTTAATTGATAAATCCTTCGAATTTCGCATTGTAAATCCCAACATTTGATAACCCTTGCTAGTAATGGTATTAATATGTTCAGTATATGTCAGCTGAGTATCGAACCTAATACCCCGATCCTTGATAGTAACAACTCTGTTCATGGGTACATTATTAAATGAATAATTGAAAGCGATGGGAATTTTATTTACAGTAAAAGTAATTGAATAACATTTATCAGTTTTCAGAGATATACCGTTAGCAACAGACCAATTGGTAAGTATTAAAATGTCACTTTCCAATTTATAACAGTCTTCGCAGGAAGTAATTCTCAAGTACATTTTTAAGATATCAGCGAACAGTAAAAAAGAGCCCTGTGGAACTCCTGAGAAAATCATGACTGAATTTGAAATGTGATTTATAATTTTCACTAACTGTATTCTCCCACTAAGATAGCTGGATAACCAGACAATTAATCAGACTGGAAAATCCATCAATTAAAGTTTGTGAATTAGAAGAGCATGGTTCACCCTGTCAAATGCTTTACTGAAGTCAGCATAAATAGTATCTACTTGGCTACTTAGTTTAAATGAGTTAATGATATATTTTTCTGATATAATTATAGATTTTCCAAAGGTAAAACCATCCTGTTCATTTATAATTATACTTTTACAATGCCATGAAAGAAATTTTGTAACCAGTGGCTCAAATAATTTGGGGATGATAGAGAGTTTACTGAGAGGTCGGTAATTCTTAACATTAGACTTTTCACCATTTTTACAAATTGGTGTCACATAGGTAGCGGGAAAATAACCTTTAGAAATCAACTGGCTAAACATCATACAAAGTGGTACACTTAATGTATATGCATATCTCTTAAGGAAATATGTAGGTAGACCATCCGGACCTCAGCTTGAGTTATCTTTTAAATTAAAAATCTCAGAGAAAATCTCACCCGTTAAAATGCGAAAAGAAGGAATGTCTACTTTGAGCCTATTATTTATGCGCAATTCATTAATAGGTATAATATTATTACTATATACTGATGAAAAATAGGGAAGCAAAACATTTACTATTCAATTTCCATCATAAGCAGATTCATTATCTAAAGACATATTACTTGGAATCCCATGATCCTTCCTAAGTGAATTTACATAACTCCAAAATTGCTTAGGATTTTCAGTTAAATTTTGATCCACCCTTGATATATAAGCCTCGTTACAGTTTTACTAAGAACTTTACACTGAGATCTCAGATTATAGAAGATAAGATAATCTGAATGCAACCTAGTAGTTTTAAACTTTGCATGAGCTTTCTTCTTATGGTAAATTATTGTTTTAAGTTCGCAAAACCTTTGAAGGATATCCACGAAATCCCAGAATTCGGCGGAACACAGTTTAAGAAACGCTGCTCTAATGCACACTTTATAATAAATAATCGAACTATATTGTTAGAAAAAAAGCAAAAGATATTAATAATTGCACTACCACATAATATTATTTATCATTTCTTTAATTGCACATCAATGATGGCTCCAAAGTGGAAGCCATGGTACCCATAGCCGTCTCAAGATTAAAATTCTTACAATTTAATTTTATTCATTGCCTCAAAATTATATAAAAATTACTGGACTTTATAGTTGCCTTTTAGTTTGACGATCAAGCTGAGTTTATTTAAATTAATTTGATTTACCTAGAGATTGCCATGGTCATTAAGATAAAATAAAAATTTTAAAAATATTTTTTCAAATTTATAAAATAAAAAAAAAACAAAAAAATTCGTTCATTAGTCACTCTGCTTGTAAGTTTGAATCTCAGACGCTTTCTGTCATTGGGATACATATATTTAATCTCAATAACTAAAAATTTCATAACGACCAGTATTTTTACAGAATTGTCACTTATAACGGTAGAGGGCGTATCTGACCAGCAAATAAAATCGTAAGTTGAATTATTGTACCACTAGATATCAGGCGCGATTGACTCCATTATCCTAATATAGTTTTTTTATACAAGACGTCATTGTAACGTATAAACTGGCATCACCGATATTATTAATTTTCTACTCGTCTAATGCTAACTCTCTGTAGTTTTCACACTCACTTGTGATAAACGTATTTGAAGGTGTTTGATAGCCGATAATGTATAATGATGTATATCTATTATTAATTTTACCTTATCTACTAAACATTTTTCTAATGCGATTTAACCAGAAGTTTCTAAAATAGATTTTTTTTTCTATTGTAAAATATATCGTACACGTGTATTATTTTTTTCTATTTTTTTCTTATTGGGTACCTAGTTCACTGATTACGTAGATAATACCTATACTCGTGTCTGTACTATTACTAAATAGTTTGGATTATAAAGAGAAGTACGTCTTTTTTTTAATTTTAATTAACTGCTGTCATATAGTAAATGCAATGAAATTTCCAATGCACGTTATAAACTCATAAAAGCAGACGTTGCAACGTTGCTACAAAATTCGAGGATCTCAAGAAACATTTTATAAAAAAAATTAGGTATATTTAATTTGACACCTTATTTAATTAGTAGTTCTTCCAATATAAATAAAAAGAATAAAACTAAGCAACGAGTAAAGCTTCATTCAGAAAAAGAATCACTATCGCTATCATCAATAAAATCAATAATTATAGGTAAAATATCCTCCCGTTAGAATATAAGTTCACGGTGCCAACATTTCTAAATAATTTTTTTAGTAGGGCTGATACAATTAGATCAGATTTGGGAGGTTGTAGTCTGTTAGTTTATTTAATGGTTTATTTCTGAAAATTGTGTTAAATAAATCTTGTTTTAACATTTTCTGATAAAACTGAATATTGTGTGTCGTCAGCCAATTCTGAATTGGAGGTTAGTCTAGGAATTATTGGGCGTTTTAACGTGTAACGGAAATTTCATTGCAATTGGTATAGAATAATTAGGCAACAACTAGCTTTAATACTTCTTTAATATTTAATTTATTCTACTTGTTTCGGTTGCATAAAAATAAATATTACATTGTATCTTGTATCTTCTATCTTCTACTTTAAGTGGTATGTTTCGAAATCTTAACTGTCTGCATTTTTTTGCCACTGCTTGGTATATTTCAAAAAAAATGAAAGAAACCTGTCAAATTTATTTCTCAAAATATAAACTACCTACTGCATATTATATTTGTATAATTTATTATTTCAGCCTCGATTTGTTTCCAGTTCATCTCGATGGAACTTTAAACTTTACATCTACCAATGGAGAAGCAAAATTAATGGTGACTCCTGACATCCTAAGTTAGTATTTTTATTTATTATATTTAAAAATATTTTAAATTATATTTCTTCACAAGTATTTTTTATTAAACTGTAATCATAAATGTAATTTAATAGCATAAAAAGTAAGATCACTGGGTGAGCAAAAAGGAAGTAAAAACTAAAAAAATATAGTGAAGGAATCGTAATATGTAGATAATAAAAGTAGAGTTTTTTTTTTAATCACAAGACAAACAATTAAAAAGAGAAAGTAATAGTAATATCTTAAAGACTTAGATTAAAGAGACCGTTGATGTAACATTACACATAGTGCAGGTTGTATTTTCCAACCTTAAGTAACCCACCAATTAAAAATTATTGTTTCCACGACGCCACCCGAATTGCTCCGACATTTCTATTCTACGCTCATCTCCGCGTTAGTTAATCATCTTGGACCGTCCCTTTTAAAATAGTTGTTGGTGTTATTAGCAATTTAATGTGTTTTAGTTATTTAATTTTAAGTTTAAATTGTATATACGTATAATATAAGTGCCAATGTTATGAAAAATAAGAAATATATTCTTTTTCAGCGGTAAATTTTTATTAACGTCGCCATGATCCTTTCGGCTCAATACTTGAGATCCGCATTAAGGATTTCGTAATACTTACATTTATAAAAGGGCAAAAAATAGGCATTGTTGCTAACGAATCTAGTAGCAAAAAAAATACTAAAGTTACTAGAGTTAGTCACATTGTTAACACGTTAACCGCCGAATGGCATTTTTAGGAATTCTAAAGTTGACATCCTGTACAGCCGGCGGCCAACTAGCGATATCATTTTTGTGCCAACTGAACGGCCGGCGTACAAGAGAAGAGCTGTGTTTTTATTTAAATTGCAAGCCGGCGGTTCAGGTTACGTACAATTCCCCGTATATAGGTATTGTCCGGCGTACAAGGAAACATGTGCACCATTGGTTTGGCAATCGGAGCATGCAAAAGTAAAAAACATGGATAAAAAAGACGAAAGTTTTATTTTTATTCATTATTTGCTATAAATAAAATTCATTATAAAAATAAACTCAAAAATGATCGGGAAAACACTGAATACAAATAAAAGGTTTTTCAGGACAGGTATCGCAATAAGTAGTTACTCTTTTCGCTGAATTTGCTGCTAGTTTCCAGCTTTGCTCCGCCGATATTTTCTTGTAACAGTATATACATCTTTTTCTAATTTTTCTATTCCTTTTGCACTTCTCTTCAGTCTCTTTCATTTCGTGCTGAATCTTTTTTCGCTTCTTATCCTTTTGTGGAACTTCGTCTTCACCTGTAATTTCCAAAAGCGACTCCACTAAAGTTTCTCGAAATTTTGTAACAGACATTTTTGATGTTGGATGCACCATTTTGTATACAACTAAGGCATTAACTACAGATGTCCCCATCAATAATTCAATGGCAACTTTGTGATACCATCTTACTGATTTTCGGACAGGAGAAGAATATGCGGCTAATTGGTCAGACAAATCAATTCCCGCCTTTCCTGCATTATAATCGATAATGCATAGCGGTTTTTGAATCGTTTCACGCTTTCTGTTTAACTTTCCTGTGTTTACCACGTCCAAATTGTGATATGTAGAGAGCATTAAAACATCTCTTTTATCTTTCCACTTAGAGACAACGATTCCATCTTCATTTTCTCTACCTATTATTTCCCCTTTTTTTAGTTTTGCTGACACAACTTCTTTTGGTAGATATTTTCTATTTTTTCTTAAGGTTCCAACCGAGTGAGTCTTTCGACTTAAAAGTTGCTTTGCAAGAGGAATACTGGTATAAAAGTTGTCATTTACTGCAACTCTTCCTTCATCTAAAAAATCTTTACACAGATCCATCACTGTACTCGTTGGGAGAGATACTTCCTGATCCGCCCTTTGCCTTGATAAACAGAAAATGAATACGTATATCCTTTCTGATCGCACATCTTAAAGAGCTTAATGCCATATTTATGCCGTTTCCCAGGAATATATTGTCTAAATTTTAGTCGACCACGAAAAGGAACCATGCTTTCATCTATTGCTATTACTTTTCCCGGTCGCATTACCTGTTTGTATCTCAAATTAAAGTGAGTAACCAATGGCTCGATTTTATAAAGACGACTATTTTCTGCAGTAAGGTCTTGATTATTCGAAAAATGCCAAAAACGTAGAAGAGATTGAAATCTGTTTCTTGGCATAATTTTTGGAATGAGGTTATTCTTATATATGGGATGTGTGCTCCAGTAAGCCTCAATATTTGGGTAACGTACTAAACCCATATAAAGCACAATACCAAGAAACTTCCTCATTTCCGATAGTGTTACTGGTTTCCAAAGTGAAAGTCGACTTTTGGACTTTGGTTTACCTAACTTTGCTATTACTTGTTGAGCATTTCGATTTGTCTCTATAACCATTGTTTCTAACAAATCTTCAGTCACGAACAGGGAATAAGCATTGAACACTGTAAAAGTACTTGTATCCAAGTTTGGGTTTAGGCCCTCTTTTCCTACAAATGCAAATGTTTGCTGTTTATTTCCAGTTACTTCTCCCCATTCAGAAATTAATGTTGAATTGTTACCAGGATTATTATCAGAAGCATCATCTAGGTAACCGTCTTCTTCGGAAGGACTGTCTTCTGAAGAGCTGGAAGTACGGTCCTGAAAGTCCGGATCTCTGATACTATCATCACTATCAAAATCGACTTCGCTACTGTCTGACTCTTCAAAAATTTTTTCCGCTTCTTCCAATAATTCTTTTTCACTGAACGGCCTCTTTTTCGAATTCATATTTATTGAAATGACTAAAACAAAAAACGCTATAATAATAAGTGATAAAATTGTTAGAAATCGCTTACTTACCCGACAAATATGATACTACAGTAGAAAAGTCCAATAAACACTAACAATATTTCTTTGTTCAATGAAAAATCTACATCAAAATAAACTAAACAAACTTATCAATTGTAAAACTGCTAAACCGCATGAAAACTCGATCCAAAACAAACGCACAAACGGTCGCTGATGATCTCATTACCGTAGTATCGCTTTCGCACTTGTAAAACGCTGGCGTTTTTAAGCATCGTAGAGGGGATAATACATGTCCGCCGGCTGTACAAATGGCAAATTTTAAATGTCAGCTTTACATGTACGCCACCTGTACCGCCGGCTACCAATACAAAATAATTCCTAAATTGTTCTCACATTCAAAAATATGTTATGTACGTCTTAGTTTCATGAAGATAGGATGGTGTATACTAAAAAAAAATACAAATACATTTTCGTAATACGCCGTATATTTCGTTCGGCGCTTCAAGTCAAATGTCAGTTGGCAGCTGGCTGTACAGGTGGCGGTTAACGTGTTAATAAAATGTTACATTATAAACCCCTAAACAACTCAAAAAAACAAAATTGTTTATTAAAAAAATTTAAATTCTTGCCATATTATTTATTATAATATAATAAGGTTTCAAAGATAACGGGATCAAAAAATTCGAATCTCTTAATTTTGGAAATAGATAATGGATTATTCTGTTATTTTTTTATGAAAATCGATTTATTAGATATAATTAATCGATTATTTTCGATTAATCGAATATTTTCAATAAATTATTTTCGTTTTGTCAGGATAATGGAATAATTGATTTTAAAGGAAATACAAAAAGAAAGTAAATTTATTGAAAATAATCGATTGTTTAAAAATTATCGATTTTTTTTTGGACAAACGATTTATCGGTTAATCGGATTTTTAATTTTACGATTATTGTCAAATAATCGATTATTTTCTATGTTTCAAAGATAATCGAATAATTGGTTTTAAATAAAATAGCAAAAAAATGGATTATTTGATAGTGATCGATTGATCGAAAATAACCGATTATTTAAAATATTTTTTTTTTGAAAAATCGATTTATAGGTTAATCAGTTTTTTAATTAATCGATTATTTTTGATTAATCGATTATTTTTTATTAATCGATTGTTTTTGATTATTTGATTATTTTTTATTAATCGATTATTTTCGATTTTTCAAAGATTATCGAAAAATATGTATTAATTATTAGAAAATATTCAATATTTCGTTTATAATTTTTTGGAAACACCGATTTATAGGTTAATCGCTTTTTTAATTAATCAAATATTTTCGGTTTTTTAAAGATAATCGAATAATAGATAAAAAAATACAAAAAAATAGATGGTTTGAAAATAAATCAATTAATTAAAAATAACCAATTATTTTCAATGATTGATAATTTATTTCAATAATCGCCCACCCCCTAGCGGCCAAATGACTTTTATTAGGTTTAAATTTTACAAGTTATAAAAGTTATTTAAATTAAACTGACTTGAAAATCATGCAGATGTCCTTAAAAATCAAGATTTTTTTAATTTTCTCATAGATTATCAGATCATGACCAATTGTATATGGGACTACTCTTGGGGTATCCCCTTGCTAATAAAAAAGAATCATAGAAATCGGAAAACGTGGTAAAGAATTATCGCTGAACATACATAAAAAAAAATATGCCGACGAATTGAGAACCTCCTTTTTTTAAGTCGGTTAAAAATGTTATCCGGTTTCAGAAATATGCATTTCTAGAGATTTATGTGTAAGGTCCTCTAATTCATATTTTAAAAAATAGAAGCTTTAATATACCTTTTTCTGAGGTTACTATACAAAACAGCATTTTCTCGTTTTGAGTAATTTTTAATCTTATGTAATAGCCGTAGAAAAAATATAATGTTTAACTTACAAGGTTTGATTTGCAGTATTCGCCTGTGCACATGCAGCTATTATAATATACTCGTAGACAATGCTCCATTGACAATATTTTATTTCAAAAATTTATAGTTCAATATTCTACTAGCTATTGCCCGCGGCTTTGCTCGCGACTTTGATCGCATATAATTGTGTTATTAATATAAAAAAATACATGACTTCTTTTTTTATTAATTTTTATTAGTTTTATTGATTTTCATTCATTTTTTTTTATTTTTTTTACATTTATTCATTTTTATTAATTTTTATTAAATTTTATTTATTTTTATTCATTTTTATTTATTTTTATTAATTTTTATTAATTTTTATTAATATTAAAATTTATTTTTAATTAATTTTTATTAATTTTATTATTTTTATTAATTTTTATTCATTTTTATTCATTTTTATTTATTTTTATTAATTTTTAGTATTTTTATTAATTTTTATTCATTTTTATTCATTTTTATTCATTTATATTCATTTTTATTCATTTTTATTCATTTTTATTAATTTTTATTCATTTTTATTCATTTTTATTCATTTTTATTCATTTTTATTCATTTTTATTCATTTTTATTCATTTTTATTCATTTTTATTCATTTTTATTCATTTTTATTCATTTTTATTCATTTTTATTCATATTTATTAATTTTTTTATTCATTTTTATTCATTTTTATTCATTTTTATTCATTTTTATTCATTTTATTCATTTTTATTCATTTTTATTCATTTTTATTCATTTTATTCATTTTTATTCATTTTTATTCATTTTATTCATTTTTATTCATTTTTATTCATTTTTATTCATTTTTATTCATTTTTATTCATTCTTATTCATTTTTATTCATTTTTATTCAATTTTATTCATTTTTATTCATTTTTATTCATCTTTATTAATTTTTATTCATTTTTATTCATTTTTATTCATTTTTATTCATTTTTATTCATATTTATTAATTTTTATTAATTTTTATTAATTTTTATTAATTTTTATTAATTTTTATTAATTTTTATTAATTTTTATTAATTTTTATTAATTTTTATTAATTTTTATTAATTTTTATTAATTTTTATTAATTTTTATTAATTTTTATTAATTTTTATTAATTTTTATTAATTTTTATTAATTTTTATTAATTTTATTAATTTTTATTAATTTTTATTAATTTTTATTAATTTTTATTAATTTTTATTAATTTTTATTAATTTTTATTAATTTTTATTAATTTTTATTCATTTTTATTCATTTTTATTCATTTTTATTCATTCTTATTTATTTTTATTCATTTTTATTCAATTTTATTCATTTTTATTCATTTTTATTCATCTTTATTAATTTTTATTCATTTTTATTCATTTTTATTCATTTTTATTCATTTTTATTAATTTTTATTCATTTTTATTAATTTTTATTCATATTTATTAATTTTTATTAATTTTTATTAATTTTTATTAATTTTTATTAATTTTTATTAATTTTTATTAATTTTTATTAATTTTTATTAATTTTTATTAATTTTTATTAATTTTTATTAATTTTTATTAATTTTTATTAATTTTTATTAATTTTTATTAATTTTTATTAATTTTTATTAATTTTTATTAATTTTTATTAATTTTTATTAATTTTTATTAATTTTTATTAATTTTTATTAATTTTTATTAATTTTTATTAATTTTTATTAATTTTTATTAATTTTTATTAATTTTTATTAATTTTTATTAATTTTTATTAATTTTTATTAATTTTTATTAATTTTTATTATTTTTTATTAATTTTTATTAATTTTTATTAATTTTTATTAATTTTTATTAATTTTTATTAATTTTTATTAATTTTTATTAATTTTTATTAATTTTTATTAATTTTTATTAATTTTAATAATTTTTATTAATTTTTATTAATTTTTATTAATTTTTATTAATTTTTATTAATTTTTATTAATTTTTATTAATTTTTATTAATTTTTATTAATTTTTATTAATTTTTATTAATTTTTATTAATTTTCACCCCTGTTTTCCCCTGTTTTCGCTGTGAAAATCCAAAAGCCATGAAACACTTATTATTTATTTAAGATGAGAACCTACAATTCTAATTTTCAAGTTCCTACCTTTAAAAAATGGATATTGTAAAATAAACTGTCAACCCCCCGTTTCCCCCTCTTAAAATGTGAAAATCCAAAAACCCTAAAACACATCATTATTAATTTGTACTCATTAGCTGCAATTCTAATTTTCATGTTTCTAACTTCAAAGAGAACAAAAAAAGTTACACTCCCATACAAACTTTTACCCCCGTTTGACCCCCTTAAGATGTAAAAATATAAAAACCCCTAAAATATATTATTATTAATTTGTACTCAGTAGCTAAAATTCCAATTTTCATGTTTTTAACTTTAAAGGGAACCAAAAACATGGATACTCCCAAATAAATTTTCACCCCCACTTTCCCCCTAAAAATGTGAAAGTCCAAAAATCCTGAAACACGTCATTAATAATTTGTAGTAAGTAGCTGGAATTCCAATTTTCATGTTTCTAACTTCATAGAGAACAAAAAAATCGTTAGTCCCATAGAAACTCTCACCCCCCGTTTCCCCCCCCCTAAAATGTAAAAAAATCCAAAAACCTTGAAACACGTCATTAATTATTTATGCTCAGCAGCTGTAATTTTAACTTTCTAGGCTTAGTAGTTTTGGCTGTACGCTGATAGGTCAGTCAGTCAGTCAGTCAGTCAGGACAAACAATTTTATATATTCTATAAAAGAACTTTTGTCTCTTTTTTACATAAAATGTCTTTGCATCTGTTTATTATTAAAAAAATCACGTTAATTTTATTTCCTAATACGACAATGCTAGTCTCTGTCACAGAGTTCGGGTCTCCTCCCAGGTCCCATAGTCCGTTAAACTTTCTTTAGAAATTGGCAACATTCGCGCAGAATAAACCCCAGTGCGTGTTACATCTTTGGTCTCTTTATTCTAAGCTTAAAGATTAAAACACTAATGATTCATGATAATCCATAAAAAATGTTTCTCAGAAAAATTGAATGCAGTTTTACTTTATCGTAAATTGAATATATTAACAAATACCTTATCGTCCAATTTGCTTTGGACAACTAGATATCCATAGCCATATTGATTTCTTATCCGTTATAATAGCTATTTATAAAACCAGTTTGTAACGAGTGAATATTTGCTGGACGAGTAGCGCGAGGTCCCGTAACATGGAGGACTTACAAACAATGGAATTTCATAACATGTTACAAACAATATTTTTTCTAATTTTAATCAGATCATTTATAAAATTGACATATACGTAACCAATGTTACTACTTTCTTGTATTATTAGTTGCATATAATCAACTTTATTCTTTTATTATAAAATTGTGAATTTAATATCGTAGATTGCAAATCGAAATCCGGAAAGTCAGAAGCATCTAAAATAAGTTGTAAGTAATCTGAAACTTCAGATTCAAATCTCAAAAATCCCCCTACGAATTATCATGACCATCCGAGAACCCCAAAGGTGAAAACAAATACTTAGAGATTTGAAAAAAGCCTGTCGCCTCAGGGATTCAAACCCAGACAGCTTTGTTCTCTACACAAATGCCCTTACCTCTAGACTATGACGACATTTATTGTCGAGATACATAGACGGCAATTTGATGAGCCAATTCGAGCTTTAAAACGGTGGCAGGTGACAAATTTGAATCGCGAATAATAGTGACTTATATTTTATAACAAAAAATACGTTGTCATGCTTTATGTTTACTTAATTTACACGCAATAATCAATGAAATGGCTCATAATTATCTAACTAAATTTTGTATAAATTTGTAAAATTCACTAATTTAACATCTTATAGTATTTATATTTTGACAAGTATTTTTTAATATTATCTGAAATAAGTAGTACCAAAACATATCTTATTTTTTTTTTTTTTAGAAATTCGTCATGTTCCTTATTGGGTTTTAAGTACTGATTACACAAGCTATTCAGTAATGTGGTATTGCAGAGAAATATTGGGATTTACTTCTGGTGAGTTTTAATAAAACATTTTTATTTTTCAAATTAATTAATTTGCTTCCAACTGCTACCCCTTCAAAATTTGATTTCAAAGGTAACATACCAAAGCATGTTTATGAATAAAAAATTCAGAATTTAAAAACAATTTCATTTAAAATTTAATTTTCTAAATGACTAGAGAACATCAGAGAAACAACAACGATTCAGTATCTGTTCCTATCTGTTTTCACTGCATATGCACTAGAGGAAAAGCCAGTTCTGTCATTCATCACAAACTAATGAAAGTAAGCCATTCAGAAAAGAATTTGTAAGTTTATTGGAAGACCGTTTCGTGACTAGGCTTCTACAGTATTCTGCTTTTTTATTTCATTGTCAAAATTTTAGTATTGTCTCTTCTAACCTACAGAAAATACCTGTAAAAATAGTGCAAGTAAATCTAACTGCAATAAAGGTAACAATGGTCCGCATTAGAAAAATTATCTTTGGTTACATTACCGCCTTGAAATCTTATCTTAGTTTGGTTTTCAACAAAGTTAGTGACAAAACTTTATGTAGGCAGGACCACTTACCACGAGATCTCCGGTGATCTACATGGCAGTTAACGTGTTAATATGTACATGTATTTCAGTAATATCCGGTATAGCCCAGCCGAAAAACATCTAATGTGAAAACATAAAGTATATTTTACAAGAAAAATGATGAAAACTCCCAATCTTCTAAAAAAAATAAAACTTTGCAACAGAGGTAAAATACCTAGGTCTCACCTTTGATAGTAAGTTAACATGGAACTCACACATGAAAAACATAATCAAGGGAGCATACATTGCTTATGAACAATGCCGCCGAATCGTGTCACATCATAAGACCTATGCTAACATATGGCGCAGTTGTCTGGGTACTAAACACGCAAAAATTGACAGATATCCGCAAACTAGAACAAAGTCAAAGAAGATCATGTCTCAAGATAACAGGAACCTTTAAAATCACACTGACCAGAGCCATTGAAGTCATTCTTAGTCCATTTCCAATTTAAACGCCATTTTAAGTGAACTACACTTTGTGGTGGAGAAGGAGGCCATGGCGGCGGCATACAGGCTGTTTACTAATGGCTTTGGATGGGAACTTTCGAGAAAAGGACACCATATAATGGTATTAGAGAAATTAAAAACAAAATCCGGTACTAAGAATGACATCGGATAGAACGCCCATTATTCACGACTTCAGGAAACCTTTTGATATTCAAATACCAGAAAGGGCCAAAAGCCGGGAAAATAGGGAAAACCAAAACGAATCAATCTGGTATACAGACGGTTCGAAAATGAAAAATAGCACAGGAGCTGGGATCTACCATGTGAACTCAGGAAGGACAATTAGTTTAAACCTGTGGTCACTAACAACAGTCTTCCAGGCTGAAGTAACAGCAATAAATGCCTGCGCCAAAGTCATGCTAAAAAACTGTCTTAGAGATAAGAGGATCTTTATCATGACAGACAGTCAGGCAGCCCTTAAAGCACTGAAAAGGGTAGAAGTACAATCTAAATCAATATTTGATTGCCAACAGTCCCTCCAGGCCCTGGCAGAACATAACAAGGTCACCCTTGAATGGGTGCCAGGACATGAGGGAGTGTTTGAAAACGAGAAATCAGACCTCCTAGCAAGGAAGGGAGCGGAAAAAACTCTTATTGGACCAGAACCCACATGTGGTATCTCATACCAACTTGTTAAATGGGTGTTAAAGAAACAATTAAATAGAGAACACCATAGGCTCTGGATGGAACTTCCTGGACTTAGACAGTCCAAAAGATTCATGGAGGGGTCATCCACGAGCAGACAACATTAACTGCTAAATCTTAGCAGAAGCGAACTTGAGGCCGTAATATAAGTCCTTACGAGACTCTGCGGCCTTAGAAGACACCTAAATCTCTTAGGAATATCTGATGACTCCCTATGTAGAATATGTAAAGAGGAGGACGAAACTCCTATTCACATACTATGCCAATGTTGGAACCTTAAATGGGAACGGGAATAGTACTTCGGGGTACAATATCCGGAACCTAAAGAAATTGCGAAAGCGCCCATCAGACATATTCTTGAAATTATCAAGAAAATCAGTCTGATGGGATAGAAACTGTGAGGGGTACAATGAGCCTAGAGCTTCAGAATAAGTGGGCTTTGAACCATGCCCTAATTCAGATAGACAGAAGTGAAATAAATATAGATGTATAAATTTTAAATTCCTGCTCGAATAACAAACAAATTTTTGTTTCCAAAGCCACCTTGTTAAAACATAAAAGCATTACAAAATGAGACCTCAAACTTTTTTGACAAACATATGAAACATACGTTATTAGATGAATTTATTTAGTACCTATTAAAAATATGTTATATTTTAGGAAAACCTTGGATTCTAACAAGAGAACGCAATCCACCTAATAGTGTTTTGGAAATCGCCTACCAAGTATTAAAAGATAATAATATCAGTTTGGAAAAATTGGAAAAAACTGATCAAGCAAATTGTACAAACTAATTTAAATGAATAAAAAACAATAACATATAATGCGTTTTATAATTTTTAAACACTTAGTACTTGCCAATGAGCACACACTCGTTTATTCAACGTACATTTAACGTTTATCGGGTCGGTGATGTAGCAGTCTAACGCGCTTATATTCATTTATAGGCAAGTTTATGGTCCGAGACTGCCGGTATAGGATTTGATGTGTGCTGTATTAATAGAAGTTCATTTTCTGTTGATATGACATGCAGATTATAAAATCGCCATGCATTACCGTCTCGATGATGGTGAGTGAGTTTTTCCGGGTTTTCCTCACCTGTAAGTCAAATGGCACTATCAATCATCTTTATGTCGCCCCGGAGCGCCCCGGCAAATAATAATAATAATAGCCGTCCCTTTCCCCGCACAAGCTCAGCTTTCGGGGTTAAAATTTACTCGTAAGGGGGTGAATTAGGGAGAGTATTATTATTATTATAATTATTATGGTATAGAAAAAACGTTATTGGTTAAAAATTCAACGTTGAGATTTCAGTTGTTAAGTTATACGTTTATAAAATACTATTTTCTAACGTATTCTTTAAGTAATTTTCAACAAAAATTTGATAAAATATTGTTTTTTTATAACGTTTGGTCGCTAATAACGTTATTTTCCGCATCATTTGAACTATTTTTATACGTTTTATACGTTTGGTTATTAACCAGTTTCGACGTTTTTTTTACGTATGTATGCTCATTGGATTTACGTAAATATTAATTAGGAAATACATTAAAATAGATGATGTATTAATTAATTAAAAGCCAATTCTCTCTTGTCCTATTAACCTTTCCAAAAACAGGGTGCCCTCAAAACATTTGCAGAAGAAATAGAACTAATGATTCAGGACTAAAAATATACAAAATGTGTATCAGTGTAAAATAAACTCGAGCTAAAAATGAAATGGACCATCTCTTAATGGGCATTCAAACCTTTCTTGCGTTGCAATATTTTACTATTTTAATGCTGCGCGCCACAAATGAAGTTGGAGTAGGGCAAGTCGGATCAACAAATAAGATAGAACACTTGTTTTTTTTTTAAATGTTACAGACAAATTAATTATAAAATAAACAAAAATTCCAAATGTTATTATGTGTCGCGTACATTATTGTGAATAATGGACAATTTGTCGGATTTTTAGTAAGTGTTAACTACTTAATTGAATACAGTAGCCTAGTTGTATGAAAGTGACGTGTATATCACAAAAAAATGATAAACATAGGCAAAAAAATAGGTCAGCATATACAAATTTAAATCTGTTACTGACTTTAACGTAAAAATTTAAAAGAACCCAACGGTTCGCTGGCACCTGACGCTACCTGGTAACATCTAGGGTTTGCTTTTTATCAGACCACCCAGTAAATTATTCAGTAAGTTGGTTACCTTTTCTTGAATTTAAACCTAATAATCATTTTATAACGTGGGTGGCTAGGTACACACCAACATACTGCAAAAAGTAACACGTAGCTTTTTTGCTCGCTCTTTTTTTTAGGGATCAGAGAAAAGAGTGAATAAGTACTATGTCCCAACGGTGGCACCGGTCATTAGAGCTTTGAAATTCAAAGTAAAGTTGCTCATTAAAAGAGTTTTGCTTCATTGGCAGCGATGTTTCAAGACGTCGAGGACAATAAACCTTTGCGGGTATTTTCTGTCATCTGGTTTTGCTATTTCCGCTGTAGGGATTCCGTTCGCATGATCAGGTATTTAATTTTTAATGAAGTTAAGGATATAGTTTAAACGAGGTTTTTCTGAACCGAAGATGATATTTGGGGTATTTTTGGATTGGGAATATTTTTGAATAGCTGTCAAAAAGGTATACTAGCTTTCAACTAATATTATTGCCCTGATTTTTAATCTGATCGCCTGTCATCTCCTTTTTCCCACTTTTCCCTTTCGTAAATCTGGCAACCTTATACCTGTAATGATCAAGTTTTTATTGTAGACATGTTAAACCATTTCAAGACAATATTCAATATGACGTCATTGTTTTTGATTTACATCAGTATAGTCATTCATATTCAAGACATAGTATCTGATTTAAATTCGCCTAACGTAACGTGAGGGTATAATGGTATGAAGAATTTTTTATTAATGGCCGACAATTGTAAAATTGTCTTTGAATGTTTGTAAGTATCGCAAATCTCTGCAAAATTATTAATTCTACCACAAAAATCTCGCGTATGATTTAAAGTTTTTAAGAAGAAACAGTGGCAATAACTCCGCCTTTGTCTGACCTAAATAGGTTTGTTACCTGGCCTAAAAATAATGCTCCTTCTATAAATGTTTGTAAGTGCACAACCATGCATTTTACATGATCCCATAATCCTACTGTTACAATAATAACATCTACCTAGGTAGATAGTTCCTTCCACAATATCTTTAAACAACCACATATATTCCATAGTATGCATAGCCTTCAGAATGCTTGGCTTCATCAAGAGACGTACTAGGTACAATAATACAAAAGCAATCATGACACTTTACAATGGCCTAGAATACTGTTTTATTTGGCAACCTACGCCTGTAATATGAATAAAATTAAAAGAGCGCAACATAAATTCGTAAAATATCAGTTCTTTAAACACTGAATTCATAGCCATAACACATGTTAATAAACAAGATTATTGCTTTGTAGCATGCAGAGCCTGGAATGCAGAAGAACGCAGGCTTTACTTCTACTCCTGGCTAAATTAATAGGTGGGTCTATCAAGTGCGGATCACTACCTGAAAGAGTTCAATTACTGGTTCCTGTCCGACGTACTCGGCACACATCACTTTTGAATGTAAAAAGACACAGAACAAATAATGGACAAAGTGCGTTTAATTTTATTATTTTAACTCTTAACCGAGACTTGCAACTCCTAAACGTCTAAGTTTTACTCGTGGTGTTGTAGTGTTTTTCCTTTTTTTAATATTTCATATTTTTTTGACGCGCTACAGTTGTTTGTATTAGGTTAGATATACTTTACTATTTTGAAATTAATTTCTTTAAGTACGTAAATAAATAATTAAGTACCTTTTTTCTGAAGATGGGCCAGGTTGAGGATTTTATAAACTATCGTTCTCCTTTCTATTACCATAGAGGTAGGTTTAGCTCCCTTTTTTAAAAATACTCTACCATGGGGAGAAAAAATAAATTTAGTTTTTCTAAAATATGTACAGTAAATTCTACTATTAGCCCCAATCTCTGGTGATATTCCTAGGGCCTGTGCCAAAAGGTTTTTTAATTCAGAATTTCTAGGAAATTAAGATTTAAAAATGATACATACACGGTATAAAACATATTAATATATTTTATAAACGGCAAAACCGAACCAGTTTTATAAAAAATCTAATGATATTTAAGCACTATTTACCTACATGTGAAAAGTTACAGAATTGCCTTTCTACCACAAACAACACATTTAACATCCATTTTTCTAAATATTTTACAACAGATTACATAAAAAATATAAATTTCTACTACAAAATTTTCAAAATGACGCACAAGAAAATCCAAACAAAGCGTACGCACCCTAAACTACCTAAAGGGACGACACTGTTTGGGCACGTCTTGTCTATGGTTTTCTATCTTGATCTGATGGATCGGGAACACAATTGGTCAGCAAGAATTATTCCGGCCCTTAAATTGAAAATCGTCAATCGGATGACGGGATCCAATTCTCAATTCGGGCACTTAATTTGACATTTGCTAATGGAATGACCGGAATCAATTGTCAAAGTATTCAAGCAAAACTGCAATGGAAGGGAAACATGATACAAACAAACAAATCTTGACAGTTACTTATCTAACATTTTATCTGAGGTAATCACTGATACGTTGGTAACAATGTTCTTGCCCTACCATGGAGGTCTATACTCTGTTTTTAAACTAAGAGGAGCGATTTGAAGTTAAGTTGGCAATTCTGTAGACTGCTGATTGGTCAGATTACAGTCAGTTTCACACACTACTTTTTAGCTGATAATTGTTATTGTTGACAGTTCTATTCTGACATTTTATCACATTTTATATTTTAAGTTTTCTTATTATTATGATATCTCATCATTATTACTTAGTTTTTATTTCTTTAATAACACTTCTTTACAAAACTTTAGTAAGCAATTGTATTGAATTTCTACGATTATGGGTCCTTCTCACATACTTTGATTACTATACGAGGCAAGAGAGAGGTCCAACACGCCCAACATAGGGCGCGGCCATTTTGAACCCTGTGACACAGTTTACAGCTAAAGAATCAGATCGCTCACTTTGCGTCGGCACTTTTGATCTCAATGTTTCAGTTTATACACTGTGCAACTCGGATAATACAATATATGACAACCGCCTATAATAAAACAGCAGTCTTCTGCGAATCCTGAATTTGTATCCCTGGAGTGGATGTTATTTTGGAACTTTCAACTGGTCCGAGTGAGCTAACTGATTCTTTAGCAATAAACTGTGACTTCAAAAATAATATTCACTGACACTGACAGCAGCAAGCAAAATATCAGGTGCGTTTTAATCATCCGCTTCTGCTTCCGGAATTGTCGGTTTAGTCGTTTTAACCTGTCAGATTAAAACAAGAAAACCGACAATTCCGAAGTAGAAGCGGATGATTAAAACGCACCTATTAAAAATATTGCGCCAAGATGTAGGCAACACGTAATAAGGGTTCAAAATGGCGGAGTTTTCTATCTCCTTTTAAAAGGCACTCAGAAAGCTGCGCAGTGCGACCATTCTCCGTATAGTAAGAGAAAATCAAAGTATGTGGTCCTTCTACATCGAATTCTATTATAGCAGTTCCTCGCGGAGTCCATCAAAACAACGAAAACGAATGAGTTTAGGCCATTCAGGTCTCTCAAAAAAGCAGTAAATAATAATTATGTACAAATAGGTATTAGATAATAATACAAAAACCAAAATTGTTGATGTTATATCCAAAATTTCTCAAGCCACCGGTAAGTTTTACTCATTACTTTCAAATTAAAAATAATATTACTCAACATTTTTCTTACAGTTATTGCAAAGTCAACTACTTACCGATTATTGAAATAATACTGCAATAATGGAACAATATTTACTCCAAAAAGTATTTATTGAAGACAAGGACTTCTAAAAACATTTGACGAGAGGTTCTAAATGCTATTCGAAGATAGTACAAGATTTCTTTTTTAAAAATGAATTATCTAGATTGAATAAAATTTTGCAAGAATTGAAACATTTTGATTTGCCACAAATATATTATTCATCTTTATATACTTTCTTGAGACATAACATAAGTAAGTTGTAACTTTGAACAGTCAAATGTACTGTTTATTTATTATGTATATTTTTTTAGATATTTGAAAATAAATTGTCAAAGTGTATTGAGAGAATGCTATATCTGTAGATTTAAAATCCATCAAACGATGTAGAAAAGAAAACATGCCAAGCTTTTACTTAGATGAAGGTCATAGTAAGGTTTATCCACGGGCCTGAAAAGCCTTACAAGAAAGTAAAGATGCTTTAATATTATACATGCTAATTCTGAAGGTTTTGTAGAAAATGTATTTACCATGAAGAGAAGTATTTTAGAATTGGTTTTCTACTTTTTTTACAAAGTTTCCTAATGATACTATGTTTGTGATGGAAAATGTATCATATCATAGTCAAAAAGTTGAAAAAATTCCTTTGTTCTCAAGAAAATCTGAAATGCAGGAGTGGTTACAAACTAAAAATATTAAATTTATGTAAATATGAAGCGATCAACTTTTACACCTAATTTGACAACATAAAGATGCACATAATTTGTATGTTGTCGATGAAATGGCTAAAGAAACCAATAAAGTTGAGTAGTGGCAGCCTTATATCACTGCTAGTTAAATCCCATAGAATTTATAGAGGCACAAATAAATGAGGTGGCAGCTGAAAACACTACGAATCTTCTTATGTAGATTAACATATTGAGTACTTTGTGTTTTTTGTTTGTTTCAATGTAAATGTCAAGATCTACTTTGTCTTTTTACTTATTATGTTGTATAGGCACTTCTTATGCATTTTCCTGTATTTTTTCAACTTTATTAATAATTAAAATATAGCAAATTTACAAAATAAAGATACTACTATTCATATGTTGTTTTTCTTACTTATATTTAAAAAAAAAAAATACAAAACTACAGTGTAGTATACAAAAATTACAACTGCTGTCATTTTTATTGTAAAATTTAAAGGCTGCTACCTTACACACATTTAAAATGATTACTTTTTAAGTCACTTTTAAATAAAAATTCTTGTTCTGCAAGGTATAAGTGGTAAGAGTAGAATTGAGCAGCTGTTTTTGAGATATCTGGATTTATAAAAGGGATTCCTTTAAATTTTACAATAAAAATGAAATCAGCTTTAAATTTTTGTAGTTACAAACTAAAAATATTAAATTTATTTAAATATGAAGCAATATCAACTTTTACACCTAATTCGGCAACCCCTCCAAGCCAAACATTTTGAAAATACACCAGATTTTAAAAAAATATTAATGAAAAACTAAATTGAACTTTTAACACTCTGTATTTCCGAAATCATCCACTTTTGGACTGATGTAAGTTGGGTTAAATCGTTATATTTAAGCCTCAGGAATGTGGTAGCATTTTTTCCGCAATATTATAAATTGGTCAACATTGCTTTTTGGGTGTTCTACTTCTGATTTTTTTTTTAACTAAATAGTGGTGAATTTCTAATCAAAATGTAAATGTAACTAAATATTCAAGTAAATTTTATTTATTTAAAAATAAACCATTTACAAAATTGTTAATTATCATTTAAAACTACAAAATATTTTGGATATATTTAAAAGTGCTATTCCCATCTGAATATGTCCATAATTTGTGGTGTTTTTTTCCGTTTTTGTGGCCTTAAAAAATGTCAATAAGTATTAAACCTAAAAAAAAATAACTTTTATTATTTTAAATAAATAGATAGTCAAAATCATAAAGTGTTATCACTGTTTTGGCTTCCTTTTTAAACATTAAATTGCTATATGTATGTAAAAGGACTTTCCAAACAAGTGTCAAAAATGTTCTCTAGATATAATGTAAAAATTGCTCGTAAACGAAAGGATACAACGAAAATGTTATTTTAAAATTTTAAACCCAAACTCAAGAAAACAAATTAAGTAAATGTAGTTTATAAAATAGACTGCAAAGATTATAACTACACTGACACATATAAAATCTGTGAATATGCAAAAGATTTGTCAAACATTTATTTTAATTTAATCAACTAGTTGTAAGCTATTTAACCGCCACTGGTACCTACACACTATCACAAATAAATAGATGGGTTTTGTCCATGATCATTTTAAAGTGTTCGTTATGTCCCTAAATGTTTTTTTTTAAATTTTAAAAAGCTGTGACTGCACCAGAAGATGGAATTTTATTCCGCAACATAATATGTATTGTTGAATTAATAAAAATATAATCTAGCAATCACACTTAAGACCTTTTATATGTTAAATATATTAAATTGCATGTAGGAAATCCTTTTGCTGACACAAAGTTACAAATCACCTTTTTTATGAAAAGCCTTAATCATTTTTATTTGTCTATACTATAAATGATCATACAAAATTAGGATAGATATTATCTTACCTGCAAATAAACATTTAATATTCAAAAGACTTAAAGGATGTCTCAAAAAAATATACCATCTGATTTATATTGTATAAAAAAATGTTTTCGAGAAGACCAAAGACGACTGATGCACAATGTGGAATTTATTGCAACAATTATCTACAAAAAAACAGGAGAATAATAAAAAGCATTATTATTAAAAAATCTGGTACCATTACACTTTCTTAGACTTCCACATATATTTAGTGATCTGTTGCCAACAAGTTTACACTTTCCACTGTTGAATATAACATCTTGTTAGTGGGGCCAAAATTCGCATAGTTATGATCCTTGTCCATTTGATTTTTTTGATTTCAAAACACTTGTCTGCAAACATATCCTATAATATACTTCAGAACTTTGCTACATTTTACCTGAAGAAAGAACCTTTATTAATTAGGAAATCCATACGACCACTAATGATAATCTTGTAGTTTAATTTTAAGAAAAAATATTACAAATAAAATAATAAAACTATACCTATAAAGAAATATAAAAATAAACATTATTTTGTGTACCCGCCAAAATTCTGAATTTTTAATAAGCTCTTCTTTAACTACAGTTCCTCCTAAATATGTTTTGTGGGTGGGTGGGTAGGTAGGTAATAATAGGTGCTTAAATCATTTTAACAAATAGAACTGGTTCCTATTTATCTAATTATTCCATCAAATTGAAATACCCACTATTTCCTTTTTTTTTCTGTTATTATAAAATGTATATAATTTTCTAATTACAGTTACTTATAAAACAATGAATAAAATATCGAATTAAAACTCTATGTTAAACTCAAAATGTAAACAAATGTTTTGTATTTTGTTAGGCGACATTTTACTCATTTTACTGACATTTATTCGCTGCTTGGTTTGGGTGATTCTCCGCATGATACAGGTGCGAGCTGCGATATGAGACGAAGTAACGAAAAAACAAAAGTACAATAATTATAAATCAAAAACGGAATGAGCACAATTTAGTATCATCTTTATTCGTTGGTTATCTAAAACGTTGACTTCAATGTATTCATAACAAAGTTTTGAAATGTTTTTCTTGAAATGATTCAAGACAAATTTTCCGAATATCTCCTCTCCAGGCAACCAGGAAGCTACGGTGAAGTGAGCTTAATATTTATCCTGCCAAAACTGCCACAAAAGTTGGAGGTCATAGATTTGCGGAAGGTTGATACAAGTAAGGTGAAAGGTAGCAGGGCTGGTATATCTAAGGGGGTCGCGACATAGACCCAGTAAATGAATGAGGGGGTGACTGAGGCTAGGGGAGAAATAGTAGTCAGCTTATGTTGGCAACACTTTTCTGATGTTCGTTTGGCGAAATCCACGGTTATCGTTTATCCTGCCGTAATAGTATTATAAAAACAGAGACAGATCTACTTTTAACGTGCATCGTGCTCGTGGATAATAATGTCAATATGGTACAAGTGAAACGAACCACTGTTCTCCTCGTAGTCGAATGTCGAATTAATACTAAAAACATTTTTTACTTTTTTATATACCAAATTATGCAATTTGTTTCCACTTTATTTTAATGTTACATTAATAGTTGCATGCGTTTTTGCTGTGGTAAATAAGTATTCATGTAAAAATTATCTCAAACTGCATTGTGAGTTGCGGCTGCACTCATCTCAAAACTGAATGCTGTAAATCCAAGATTTAAATCTTTTATAGTGTTGCTTGGGGTAAATTGTAAAAAAGGTGTTGGACAAAACGTTTACAACCTAAAATTGCATGAAAAACATCATAGAAGAAGAAATTTTACCTTTATGACATTCTCTTTCAACATTTTTAAGTGACTAAGTTTGTGGTTTAGTGAATGGACTCAAGTTACCACAGTCAAAAAATTCAAATTAAAAAAGTGACTAAGTTCTAATAATAATAATACATGAGTTGAATATGAAAATGTAATTACTTGATTTAAATGTGATTTAATTAAGAGCTAAATAGATGTTTGATATAAACAAAGTGCTGTAAAATGTTGATAAATGCAAAACCATTGTTAAAGAGAAATTAGTTATAAATAGGATATTTTGTAGTAGCTGGTCTCTTTAAATAATATTCTTGAAAGACTGTGAATTAGTTGTCACTTTTACACTAAAAGTAAAAAAAAAATGTGTGGTTGAGACTAATGTATGTATTTCATAAAAACATATACCTATTTAACATGTTTTATTTAAATAAAAAACAGGTGTTATTTGCAATGTTTTATTTTAGTTTAATAATGTTTATAAATTGTGGGTACATTTGATCCAAATCTTGCTTAATACTAAAAAATGCATATGCATTTCTATATGGTGAGTATTGGAGTAAAAGCACAAAAGTTTTGATTAAAAATATATTTTTTAAATTCAATATTCCCTAGATATGATAATTTAGGTAATTTCCTATTCAAAGCCATACATGTTTCCTATTATAGTTTTCATACGTTTATAATTCTGGATATACTAAAATTTGTTGCTTGATTACTAAACTTTGGTTGTTCTTGTTGTAGTCTGCTGTTAACACTATTGTCCTGAAATATTAAAAAAGATAGATAAAGGTGTGTCCAACTCTTTTGTCAGCTTTGTTAATTTATGCTACTGTTATTCTGCATGCAGACATTTTTTACTGGAGATTTTCTCTAAAAACTGTATTCAGTTTCAAATTTCGGCCAGTTTTCGGAAAATACATCTGTTGTAAAGGTATTTCAAAGCCATCCTTTGTAAGATGTAGCCAACAAATACATGCTAAAATGTATAGAAAACAAATCGCAAGATATTACACAAAATTATTTAAATTAAATAAAAACATACAAATGAAGTGAATAATACCTATCAACAATTGAAAAAGACCTAAAATAAATATATTTAGGGGACTGGAGCTCTAAAAAAGGGAGCCATAATTTGTTATTGTGCATCCTCATCTATAATAAAATTTTCTTCATCTCTTCAGTTACCTTTTAAAATAAACCAAACCAAAACAGTACAAAATTGAAAGTAATCTACTTATCACAACGTATTCTATTCACGAAATATTTTATCCTAAAAAATATGGGCACTTTATAACGAAAATGTCATTTAAAAAAAGACATTGATTTTTTTATATTGGCAAGCCTGGCGAATAGACGTTGCCAGATCAAAGGGCGACTACTATTTCGAAAAAAATGGCGTCCAAATCCTATGTCGCGACCCCCTTAGATAAACCAGCCCTGAAAGGTATGAAGTAGTGCGACAGTACAGTTTGGCTGTCAAACGTCAATAATAAAAAGTACAGATGGCGTTACCATTTACTTGTGATTTTCATGGAATAAGGATGAATGATGAACTCGTACTTTTAATAATTTTATACGAGTAGCTACAATTAAATTAACAAATAATAACTAGTTTCGACTTTGGAATAGTGCTATTAAATTCAGAAAGTAATCACACATATGGTTTTGGTGATAGTGTTCCAAAGATATTTACCTCTACTTGATTCCTTTGAGAATCCTTCTACCGCAAAAATTCGTCTTACATGGGGTACTCTTTTACGAGTATATTAGCGAATCCTTTGCTACGACTTACCGAAAAGTCCCCGTATTTTATCACTAAACATTCAAAAACAATGCTGTCAAGTTCTATTTTCTGTGATGTGTCCCACTCTTACTTATTGATCAACGTTGAGTCTTACTTTTTAGGCGCTAGTCTATTTTTGTATCATTGATGGGTACATACTTGAGTCATTCAACTCGTCGGGTGACACGTTTAGACGAAATATCGATGTCTATCAGATGTTTCGGCGGCTTTCAGCCGCTTGTTATAAACCAATATAAAGTGATTAAAATACCCCAAGTCCTCTGACATTTTTAGTTAAAGTTTACACGTGTCTTCTTATTTCAGTATCGCTTTGTTGTTGCTTAGCAGCATACACTTTATTAAGGTGCGTTTACACGAATACAAGAAGTAACTTAGAAAAAATTAAAATTACGTTTTACATTTTGTCTACAACTACTAGAACAATTTACTTTCAAACTTTATAAATAAATTTTCCAGCTGAACATTGGTTTTTAGCGTTTTTGTAGATTTTAAGGATAATTCAAAATAGGTGCAAATTCGTGAAACAGATTCTCTGTTAAAAACAAAAGGCACAGAAAATATTTATTGTATAACTCATATAAATTTTTTTAATCAATAAAATTTTCTTCCCAACTGGACTCTGATTCAGAGTCATCTATACTTGCCGTTGTACCTAAATTAATAATAATTGGTTTTAGATCAGAAACAACTAGTTGCTTGTATTTTTCCCAATCGGAAACAATTATGTTTTTAGTGTGTCTTATATAATTGTCCCACTGAGTATAGGTAACATTATTCAAAGCTTCTGACCAAGTCTGAAATACGTCTTCCGGTGCCGACTTTGTTGTTTAAATTTTTTCGTCACTAAACCGTTTGCACCACATACTTCGATTTTCTTTTACTATACGGAGAATGGTCGCACTGCGCAGCTTTCTGAGTGCCTTTTAAAAGAAGATAGAAAACTCCGCCATTTTGAACCCTTATTACGTGTTGCCTACATCTTGGCGCAATATTTTTAATAGGTGCGTTTTAATCATCCGCTTCTGCTTCGGAATTGTCGGTTTTCTTGTTTTAATCTGACAGGTTAAAACGACTAAACCGACAATTCGGAAGCAGAAGCGGATGATTAAAACGCACCTGATATTTTGCTTGCTGCTGTTAGTGTCAGTGAATATTATTTTTGGAGTCACAGTTTATTGCTAAAGAATCAGTTAGCTCACTCGGACCAGTTGAAAGTTCCAAAATAACATCCACTCCAGGGATACAAATTCAGGATACGCAGAAGACTGCTGTTTTATTATAGGCGGTTGTCATATATTGTATTATCCGAGTTGCGCAGTGTATAAACTGGAACATTGAGATCAAAAGTGCCGACGATCTGATTCTTTAGCTATAAACTGTGTCATAGGAATCAAAATGGCCGCGCCCTATGTTGGGCGTGTCGGACCTCTCTCTTGCTTTATATAGTAATGAAAGTATGTGGTTTGCACTATTCGCTCCGTGCGAAGTCATGAAAAGGGAAGCAAAAGCGATACTAGCGCTAGCTGCGGATAATTCATGCATTTTAGGGGGATATTTTGTAATTTTGGCATATCAAATACACGTATACATTTTACTTTTTTTCAAAAAAGTAGGTAAAAACAACACAATAAGCAACCGGAGTTGCTGTGTTGAAAATTGTACAAATACTAGCAAAAAAAAAACAGTGAAACTTATATAACAAATTTCACTAACAAAGTGGAAATTAAATCAAAGAAATAAATGGATAGGTGTACAATAAGAAGAAAAAATACCTTTATTTTTGTGATAATAACAGTAATGCTGAAAATAGTAGACATCAGAAACTAGAAAGTTTTTAAATAAACAATAAATTATCATTTTACGATGTTCTTTAATATCCCTTTATTCTTAAATGTTCATTCAGCAAGGACTAGATTTCAATATTTCTGCCGTTGATTATAATATTTGGCTGGTATGCAATTTTGTGACTTCATTCATTCTATGTTTTCTTTAGAACAAAAATGAAAATATAAGTAGCGATCCTTTTTATACATTTTAAATTCACGCTATTATAAATGGTTTCTTCAATAACAACTTATTAGACTTAGGCAACTTCCCATACATTTTCCAGTAAATACTGTTGCCTGCCTATATTTTATTATTGATTTTTAATGATTATACATAATTTTCTTCAATTTAAGCGTGAAAAATATATAATAATAATAAATTAATGTTTTAATTGTTTTATAAATCCATATACTTTTATTAAAACTAACATATATACTTTTTATTTACGAATTCTATTAAAAATTGTATTTGTCAGTATAGGCAGAAATACTCCTTTAATACCAAAACAAATTGGCGCTGCTGTCGCGCACGGAGCGAATACCAAAGTGGCTGCCCGTTTAAAATAACAGGCCATTGACAGGTTATAATATGGCAACACTGTGGGCCTTGTGGTTTGATAGGGTCAATGATGTAGATAGTTATATAGATTGATCATCCATGTTCTTAAAAATAAACATAAGCTTATGCCTTGAAGTAAAAATGTAGACAATTATTTATTTTAAAAATCCCAAGGCTCGAAATAGGTTTTAAAACACATTTTTGCTAAACCACTTCAAATTAATGAACAATTGCCAGGCAATATGGCCGGCCACAAACGACCCGCTTTAAGCAGTCTATATATATATTGATATAGATTTTCAAGGCTCTTCGTTCGAAAACCAAATTGATATTTATTAGAGCTGTTTATTATTAATTTTATTATTACTTACTTATTAGTAATGAACATGTATTTAGCATGAATAATTATTAAGACATTTTTTTTTAATTTTTAATTTAATAATCTTTTATATTGGATCAACTGTCATACATTCGTATCATTTATTATACGAATTACCTTCATTTAGTTTTATTTTGCTCCGGCTTTGACTCTTATTAATATTTTCCCAGTCTCTTGGATTCAGGGGCATGCTATATATAAAAATTTTAAATTTTCCTTCATGAATTGAATGATTATATAATCCCGATTATTAATAAAATATTCCATCTTACAAAGTTAACTTCGTTTATGTTCAATTTATTTATGTAACATATTGATTTAACAACGAAGATACAAAAAACTTGATTAGTTATAATTTTAAATAATTAGATGGATTCAAAATGGCGGACATGCCATTCTTCGAAAGATATTACAGTATTACCAGATAATTAATTTTTAATTCTTTAAAACTTTAGTTTACTGTAATTGCTTTCTTATTATTCTGGTAGAAAGCTCTGCACCTTTAACCTACAAAAACGAAAATGATTTACAATGGTTTGTTATGTACAAAATAAAACTTGTCTGAATTCAATTAATAAAACTTTTCGGAATAAACCTTTTAAAAGTAACTAGAAGTAATACTTTTTCATTAACTTGTTTTACGAATTTAGTTCACTCAATCATCTTGTTAATTCCTGATAATGTTATTCTGATTTTCAGGAATTGAAAATCTCTTTTTAATTAAAGGTAGGTATTCTTACTTACCCATGACATATACAGAGTAAAATTTAAAAGCATATTTATTACTTTAGGATTCCATAGTTCCAGTATAATATAAAAAATTATTATTAAATTTCGAATTAAATTTCAAACGTTTGACCAAATCTCCATTCCCAAAATCAACAACTTCCTAGTTTCACTTAGTTACCGATATTCGAAGAAAAAAACTAAAGGTAGGTTCGTATGTTTTTTTTATATTAGTCAAATTAACTTTCAATGATCATTGCAATTCGAATTTTGTTATGGTTACTTTATTTTATTCTTTTAATGAAGTACAGTTTATATTTCAAAGTAAATCTTATAAATTCAATAATTTTTTTATTATATTAATTGTTTAATTTGTTTATTTTTTGATTTTTGACAGGTATAGTTTTTATTACCTATAAGGTTATTGCACTGGTTGTCACAGTGTACAGTTTGTCCCAATTTTAACATATACTTTTGATTCTTCCATTTCAATTTGTATCATATCAATGACAACAGGCCCACAAGTTTGCCATATCTAAACTGTCAGTTGCCACTGGCAGCATTTTGACAGGTCGTCGGAATGCCTAATTTCAATTTGAAAGTCGCGAAATCATAGTTGCTTTGGATTTGAAAAGCGTGAATTTTAATAATATAGTTTGGTGAATTAAAATAGTTTTTTAAGGGAGGGGAAAAATTAAAAAAAAAAGTTACTAAAAACTCCAGCGAAGCGGGATCGGGTCAGCTGGTTTTATATATAACTTAATATTAAAGAATAGACTTTTTTTACTTTGGCTTACATTTTTAGACATTTTTTCACATACTCTGCATCAGAATTTGTTGGTTTACTAAGTCTATAGATAATTTTCTGTTAAATATTTAATTCCTCTGCACCCATTTGATTGTACCTCTTTCCAAAAGCCTCGCAAATAGATTTGTGTCTCTTTAACTAGAAAACTACGTTAAGGATTAAAGTTTTTGATTGATCACTAAATCAATTCACCATTTTGTTGAATACTTGTAAAAACTTTTGAAACATCAAAATATACAAATTTTTAACAAATTGACAAATTCAAAATTATTTTGATAACTGCCACCTGACATAATAACATGATGTAATTAATTTACGACGTGCCGAAATCTAGCAACTTTTTGTTTCATCCATTTTACATTTACACAATAAAGAAAGCAAATGGTTTCAAAGTTTTTTCTAGTACGGAGTGCGTAAAATTTTACTTTTTTTACTAGTGCCTAAAATAAGTCAAAAATTGTACATAACAACAAAATAAAACGATTTATTTTAAATTACCATTTATGATATCTTTTTCTAAGACAAGAAAATTATTTTTGTTCATATTTAGTGAGCAATAAATTATTAATAGAACACCGTTTTAGGAAGTCTTTAGCCATTATGAAAAAGGCCTTCTGACAATAAGAAAACATGGAGGGTGAAAGTCACCTGCTATTGCAGAAAACTATGTTGATAGCATAATTACACCAAAGAATAACATAACCTAAAATGTTGAATTACAGTATGCCATCTACTTCAAAACAGAGCATTTCTAGTAGCTACTTTTTTACTGTTGACGACTCTAATAGAGAATTTATGGAACCACTCGATACTCAAACTAGAGTTACGAGGTAAATTTTTCAAATTTTTCAAACTATGTACTTGAAAATGCCAAATCTAGTGATGCTGTGAGAATAGAGATTCTCCTCTCTCGTCTCAGCTTATCTCATCTCGACGAGACAAAAGAGACATTTTCTTTCGAAAACAGATTCGAGACAAGAGTGTTATCTCTCGACGAGAATTTCTCATTTCTTTTGAGCACTTGAGCAATTTACTTTTTGCTAATTTAAAATTTTCAATTGCTTTGTAACTTAGAATTTAAACATATCAGATAGTCAACTGTTATCTATAACCCACGTATTCCATATATATTATATGGTAACAAATGTCTCAGCCACAGTTTATAGCTAAAGAATCAGTTCGCTCACTCTGCGTCGGCACTTTTGATCTCAATGTTCCACTGCGCAACTCGGATTTGTATCCAGAATCAAATCAAAACCAATACAATATATGACAACCGCCTACTATATTCAAACAGCAGTCTTCTGCGCATCCTGAATTTGTATCCCTGGAGTGGATGTTATTTTGGAACATTCAACTGGTCCAAATGAGCAATAAACTGTGTCTCAGCTATGTTTCAGCCTATTAGCAATTCCAAATTGGGAATTAAAAAAAAAATAAAAATGGCTTATTAAAATAGGTAAAACAACTTTATCTAAGTATAACAAATAAACCAAAAATAAATTAAAAAAAAAAAATACTGATGGTGATTTAGCACGGTAAACCCTCCAATATTTACTGTTTGGATACACGATTACGACCGAAATTACCGGATGTCTTTTGATTAACAATAAGCACTGGAGATGGTGTAATGGCAGAATCGATTTGCATTTTTTAATTATAATTATTTTGCATAAAACAAAATTTTATTTTGTTGATTGTTATTTTATTTTGTAAGAAATAAATAATATATTGTAAACTTCAAATACATTTATGATTGTAAAATGTATAATATGTTCGGTAGTAGAAAAACTATTGCATGCGATTCGTATATAAAGGCATTTTTTGACGAATGTCAATATTGCCTCAAGAGTCGAGGGCATAATTTTTTTTGTCCGGATTAGGTTTTAAGGGTTCACCAAAACTGTGAATGTATTTGTATTTAGGTTTTTTACTTCTGTTACAAGTGGTAACTGCTGTACCAATATGTTAACTTGACACCACGAATATTTTCTTTCGGCTGGTAAATCCTTACGATTTTAATTTTTAAACTTATTTATACACACTTTTTATGACGATCGAATAAGGAACTACTTAAAAGAAGTGAACCAACGACTAATTACACTGTATAAAGATAAAATTGTTTGTAACACTCTATATGGTATAATATGAAACTTCTACATTTGTTCTTTGACAATAATAATAAAATTAATAGGAAACTTTCTTGAGAAGAATAGAGAAAACTCAATAAAAACTTTCGATTTGAAATTGGCTCCAAACGCATCGCAGTAATAATGAGCCTAATTAAATCAGAATCGTTTTCATCAAATGAGGTTAACGAGACCGAAACAGAAAACTGGTGCTAATATTATTATTTTTCTGAAATCTGGGTCAGAACTGATGACAAGCAACGAGAGATACGTTCGACATTCTATGGTAGAGATAAATTGGCATAAGTCATTCCAGCGACAGATAAATATCTTAATTAAAATTACCAGAGTCCTTATATAAATTAGTTTCATTAATCTGTTCATCTGTTATCATATTAAAATACAAATTTAATGAAGAAATATGTACAAAATCGTTAATAGTAGTTTTCCATTCATGTTGGCCGATAACCGATAAAATGTTCGTCGGGACGAAAAAAGGTAGGAAAGTAGGACGACAGAGTGTTGATCGTCAGGACGTTACAGCGTTCAGGGAATAGGAGAGGTATTGCAGGATAGACGTCGGTTAGGAAGATCGTCAATTTAGAAAATATACTAAATACTGAACTTAAAATATAACTGAATTCGAAAGCAACTGAATAAGACTGAATTTAAGATAATAATTGTTTAGTATTGGGTTGGTTGTAGTTTAGCCATTGCTTTGTAGCTTAGATTGCTTGCTTTTGCTTGTCCGCTTGTAGGTAACTCTTTCTGCATGCCAATGGAGAAATGCAATCATCGAGTGTCTGCCTCTTCGTGGCACCGCTGGATACGTTAATATTGCTGGTCTATGAACAGCACTATTAACTAACTAAGTATTCCATCAATACCCCAAGCCAAGGTGTAAGGCAACGTGCTAAAGGCTGAATGGCCGCTGGGAAAGCGGTTTCGAACGTTCCTCTGAGGGCACCTGGCGAAACCCTCTTGTATCCAGCCTTGCTGGCACATGCGGGGCTCTGCGTCGGTCGACTTTTATTTCCCTAGCTGCTCGTGGGATTTACGTGGGCAAGAAAACTAAAACAAGCAAAAACCGGCGGGACTACACCGCCACTAAATCTGATCAAACGGAGCCTGCCATCCGAAGCGATCAACCTCCCTCAACCTCTCAAGTGAGACAGCCTCACAAGAGAGAAGTGGGAGAACAAAAGAAAGAGGCAAAGGGATAACCTGGAGGTCGGCAACATGGTCTGACGTCGAAACGTCATCACACACTAGTTTAGAATTGATTTATAGATACCAGTTGTGGTTAAAGTAATATCAATTAGTGTTTGAAGGCGAGAGTTTAAAAATGTTGGTGTAGTATATTTATTAAACTTCTTTGCAGTATTCAATCAGATTTTCCAACTATTTACTAGATGGAGTATAGAGGTAGATGATTTCATATCTCTCTCCTAGTTGTGCCGTCCTATTTAGAAATATAAAATTTTTGAACTTATCACATTAATATTATCAATTTTAAGAAAAATTCAACATTTGAAGTATTTATCACTAACGCATTCGAAAATATCATCAAAAACATGTGTTCAGGGTTACTACAAATTAATATTATTAATAAATTGTATTTTTTTAGTGAAAAAAAAAAAATAATATTTAGTTAAATAAAACAAATAAATATTACTTTCCAACAAAAAGATATAATAAATATATCAAAACTTTTATGTTTGGACGACCTAACTAAAATGTTCACTTCAAACAAAGGTCCTCGCACTTTTTATATTGAATTTGGGTACTGTCAGAATTTGCTTAAATTTTAATGTTTTTATAGGTCTCTAAAGGCAGTTTTTTCATTGACCTCAAGTTTGCAGCTCTACAGGTTAGAAGGATTCAAAAGTAAGCAGTGCACAATTAATATTTTCAAATGTATCTTCATCACTCTTAAGTAATTCTTGTTTTTCCGTAAAACTTATGTCATATGTTACACTTGTATATAGTTTGTTCATGTTTACTTACACTTTGAAAAATAAAATATACAGCATGTTCAAAAAATTAGAAATATCAGTAACATGAAATATGGTAAATTTTTCATGTATTACCATAGTTAGAATATGACTTCTGACCATTTTTTCTCATTTCATTGTTGATAATTTTGTAAATAATACAGGGTGTGATAGAGCTGCACAAACAAATAAGAATAACAATAATGCATTTAGCGAAAAACTTCGTCTACCTAAAATATTGTAGAAAGTCTTGAAATAATTCAGTTTTGCTCGTATTATATTCATAACTTTTTTAACTAACCAAATTCCGTTCTACATCTACTTAAATGTAGATATATTTCTACTCTTATTGAACGACTGAGATGACATATTCTAATTAAAAAGCACTTTCTAATTTTTATATACAGTACATATACCAGCTCATCATTTTACTTATAAATGTAATTCTATTTTTGTAGATTTAGTAGGTTTATTTTATAAAAAACCTTGTACAGTTTTTGCAATGTATTAAAAAACTTCGTGATATGAATACTGATGATATTTAATCCTGGCCAATTTTTATTGTTTAGCTATTCCAATACACACTTTCATCTTGCTTTAGATTATTTTCTAAGCTCACATAACTTTTTTATTTCTTTGTTTATCAATCAGTATAATTACAAAGAGATTCTATATGCTAAAAGGTTGGCAAGTGTTAGATTAACTAACAGCTAAATTATCATGATAGGGTTAATAGCCAGCGTTGTAATCTTTGCAATTTCAGACTATATTCTATTTAAAATAATATATTTTCTTTGTCTTTTTTGGGCCATGTTATTGAGAACAATTTTAAAAGTTCGTTATTATGAATTTTTTGATAGTAGGTAGTTTATTTTGGTCAGCGTGCTTTCGTTTTTTGCAATTTATTATTTATAGATTATAAAGAAATTCAAGAGAATCCCATTATTAGATATTACTATACATGTAAGATAGATTTAAAAACTATAGTCATGTGCGCTTATATTTCAAGTGTTTTATGGTATCTGGAATACGTATGATTCGAAAATTATATAAAGTACCTTTCAAGTGTTTTATTTAGAACTCTTTTGGATGCTGCTGAAAAAAGAATCAAATTTTGATGATGTGTAAATAGTTAATGTATGTTATAAAATAGGTTTTTAAATATTCAGTTTCATTTTTCTTTTATATTGGGAATTCTAAAAATCTATGTAAAGAAACTGTATTTTTATATTAGATATTATTAAAGTATGATGTATTTTATAAAATAAATGTAAGCATAACAAAACTGGACAAAGGTTTCATGAAAAAAACAGGAATTACTTAAGAGTGATAATATTTTTCCTGTATTCCTTAATTTTTACTACTTCTAACACCTCACCATGTAGAGCTGGAAACTTGTGGTCTATAAAAAAGTTGCCCATAAAAACCTGAAAAGTAACATACTAAAATTTAAACAAATTCTGACAGTACCCAAAATCAATAGTAACTTTTTTTCAGAGTGTAAGTTTAAAGAAAAATTTAAATTTTAAAATATTCTCTTTTATAATCCTTTCCTTTCTACTCAAATGGATTTTCAGCTTTCTTTGTAATTTCGATAAGGACGTCCTCTGATTTTTCATACGATAGTAAAAAATATCGGGAAAATAGAAGTACGATACAATTAGTTAACCATTTGTGAGCTCAAATAGTCAACAATTTCTACAAAGTAGAATTGAAAAACATTGTAGTAAAGCCATTCAATACATCAAAAGAATGTATTTGGTCGTTTGTATGTCATACTGTTTGTTATATGATTTAGGATATCCCATTGATCTGGCTAATTATTTGTTTTAAAATATTTTTATGATGACAAATTATTATGTGATTACTGATGTCAAGCTATATAACAATTATTTAGTTTATTAATTAAAAACTTTTTTAAATACATTATGATTAAGTGGAAGTGGGCAAAACTGATTGAAATACTCAAAACGCAATAAATTTCCGACTGTAATTGTAGTAGGATGGAACTTTATGAAACCATGATGGAAAATGCAAAATGAATGAGAATTATAATACAAAAATTATCTTTACCGAATGGAATTTAGCAGCGCATCTGGCGAATTTTGATTGAAACCTTACCATATTTTTAGATTATTGTCTACCCTTTTTACTTTCCTCTATAATTTTTGCATTATGCCAAATTTTCCTGAAATGGTTCGTATTCGAGAAATTTGACAAACTGCAAAATTCTGATTTATAACTAAAAGTTGTTTCCGATATCGATCTCTAAAATTTTTGTTTTTTACATGATTTTTCTAAAATGGACCGTAATGGCAAAATTGGAGGAAAAGTGCTAAATTTAAATTTTTTAGTATTTTCGTTTTCAAGGAATATCTATAGAAAAATGTTTAGAGTTAGATGTATGTGGAAAATGTATATATTTAGTTCATCCTTAACATTTATAGAGGTGCTGCAATGGGTTGCACAAAATAACCTGAAAAAGCCTATAATAACTAGATAGGATAGTCATGTGTTGGACACATCAGATTTTTAATCCTAGTTTTGATACATAAAGTTTATAAAATAAAGTGGTATTATGTGTCTAGCATTTTTAAACGGGAAATAAATAATTCATAGATTTTTAACTTCAAAAAAATAAGCGTTTAATATCTTTATTTTACTTTCTATTGCATTTGAAACAAACACATTGAGCAAATGAATATTCGTTGCATACATTCTTTTTACTATTCGAACAAAATTGTTTTTGGAGTCTGGATTTCTTAAAGGGACATATGTGACATCTCTGCTTCTTTGCAGGTACGGAATCCAGAGAACTTGCAGAGGAATTAGCTTGTTCAGAATTTTGTTAATTTAGCACATGGCCCATAGCTCTTTTGACAGACTTGCTAAGAATACGCAATTTTACTAAACTTTCTACAACCTCAGTTATAAACAGTCCATTTTGGATAGGTTTTGGTCCATACTATAAAGGAACTTACTTCACAGCAGTCTATACATTCATGAAAAATGTAAACACTATCTGCTGGATTTTATTTCTACCATGTTCTCATGATTTAATGTATCGACACCGCCTTTTGTTTTATTGTGCTGGTTTATTATTCCTGGTTTGTCTCTATCAATTGTCGGTGTAATGCATGCTGGATAATAAAAGAACACATTTTCGTAACTTAGGGATAAAAAAGTAAAATTTTTGGTAAATCCAAAAATAATTGTATTTACGTCACGATCTTTCGTTTGTAGAAAATTTTCTGAAATAAATCTCTAATTTTTATCATATGTACTTTGGTTGGTAATGAAATTCCTAATGCATAATTGGTGAAATAATTGTCACACGTAATATTCCGATTTGTGTGTAAATACGGTTTACACAAGGATTTTACTACATAAACCGCCTAACCTTCTGTGCGCTTATTGCTTTCTTTTCCTAAGTACGGCATTCTAGTCAACGTGTAATAAAAGTTTCAGAATCACACAGCCACCAAATCTTCATTTTATATTTATCCGGTTTTGCAGGCATGTAATGAACAAACGACCACCGATCCCTGAAAGATACCAACTGCTCATCCACAGTAAGATTTTCACCAGGAATGTAATATTTGCCAAAATTGAGATTTATTTTGTTCCACACATATCCTACAGGTGCTAATTTGTCTGTTCCCTCCGTTCATTTCTCGTTTCTTTGTCATCAAATCTAATAAACCTTAAGAGTTTTTTGAATTTACATAATCCCATAGTAGCTCTGAAGAAAGATGATCCGTTCCACAAAACTTTGTATTATTTTGTTTTAGGTGACCAGCTGTTGTAAGAATACCAAAAAAGGCTCGCATTTCAATAAAATCGCAATCATCCCATTAACCTGGTGGGCCTCTACGTTCATACATTTCACAATGACTCCTATGATTTGGTTATCCATAAAAAGTTAAATAACATTTATAAGTTTTTCTAATACTTTTCCAGGTGGTTGAACAACTTTATTGATTGGGCCTTTTATTATGTTGTTTGACCTGTTGATGAATGTACACTATTTCAGATCTTTACCAATAAAATGCTCAGGAAACAAAACATCTGCTTCGGAAACGTTATCGTAAACACTTCTGTATCTATAAGGTGTGAAGGGTGGGTTACACGGCACTAAGGCCACATTAGGCCCATTGTGCATCCTCCTAAGATGACTGGCACCTCCTAGCTCGTGAGCCAGCCTACAGATTTAATGTAGTTGACAACGTGCCAAGAGGTGCTTCTCTTATATCGGCCGGTGTTAGCCGATACTCGCGAAACACAAATCTTTTAATAAATGAGAGCGTCTAGCAATCGTAAAGGATATGCTCGACGGTCTCATCTTCTTGTCCGCACCCTCTGCGGAGGGTAAATTCTGACAGTCCCATGATATGGAGATGCTTCCGTACTTGGCAATGACCAGTCAGAATTCCTGTGACTAGGCGCAGATTCTGTCTAGTCATAGTCAAGTATTTGTTTGCTGCAATGTTGACAGAATAAATTAAGAGTTTCCTGGTACCTGTGCAGTTTCTTGTTTCATTTTATCTTTCCTTAAATTTCACAAGGGAATGTTCTTTAATTAGGTCTGTAATTACCGATTTTGTCAGGTCAATAGAAGGGCCGGGTCCAAAAAGTATTGGTTGGCTGCTTTCTTGGCTGGTGAATCAGCGTGACCTTTGATCCATCTTAAGGTAACCACATTATTGATGTTCAGCCAAAGCTTCTTTACATTCTAGTACTAATCTTAAGTAAGTTCGTGGTCTGATCGTAAACATTTAGAACGTCATCTACCTCGGGAGCAATACTTTCATGAACAGATACTTCGGAGCTCGTATCGTTATTGTCAGAACCATCATCTTAATATTCGGGATCACTTTCGATATCGGATAAATTCTGGATTATATCCCGAAGCTCTTTATCGGCTAGAGCGCGCTTTCAACTTGTATTTATTTTATTTGAGCAAAAATAAACATGAAACAACAAATTATATTTTTACCACAAACATTAAGTATCTACTTAGCTGACAATAACAATAATGATTTTAACACGTCTCTGATAAAACATCCAAAATACTAACGTGATTATCTCGTATACTAAGTAAAAAGAACTTACATTATTATACGCAGAAAATTGTCTCAAGGTTATCGTACAATGACAAGACACGACTAGATCCAATGAGCTAACTAACCGGTAATGTATTTTGTTATCGTGTGATGTGAATATATCAGCATGTCTCTGTTGGAAACATTATGAACAAGCCAAAAGTAAAACTAAAGAAATACAAGATGTTACTATGTGCCTTCTTCCCATCCATTCTCAAAAGAGAAGACTGCAACAACTTCTTGTTGTCTTGGTGAAAAATTTATATTAAGTGCTGCTTTCAATGTAAAAAATGTCTACTGGGCTCAAGACTTACTACCATCAAAGGAAAAGAACTAAACAAGGCTATCAAAGATCATAAATGTAGTGGCACTCCTCAAACCTACATATTGGCCAAGCGACAGAAACAAAATACCGGACCTCCTGGACTTTTTTATTTCCAGAAATATTGCAGCAAATTTTATAAAGTTAGATGTTGAGGAATTAATATCTATTTACTTTCCAAAACTCCTAAAAATAAATGAAAATATTATCACTAGAGAACTTAATCCCACACTGACGAATAAACATACAGACAGGGAAAGATTATAACTTGAACTCAGTAAATAAACTTAAATTAAATATACGAATCAAAACGGTGAAAAATTTAGATACAGAAACTGAATTATTTATGGTCAATATTCAACAAGCTGCATGGAATATATATCATTAATAAAAAGAAAAACCATAGGTATTAATTACCTCAAATAAATAAGGGATTTAATACAAAACAAACAAAAAAGTCGAAAATAAATTTAAGAGACATACAACTAAGAAAAGAAAAAATGAGTTCACCAAAAAATATGTGAAAGAGCTCATAGATGATCAAATCACTGATTATGGAAAGCTGTGAAAATAAAAAATTAACAAACCAATTCAACACGTAAGTACTCCCAATACGAATAGAAAATGAGATATGGGAAAAAAGTTGCTGATTTTGCCAACTATTTAGAATGTATCTTCCATCCGACCCCAGGAGAAGGTAAAGAAATGAAAATTGACAACCAAGGGGATGTAAAGAAAATATGAATAACTAGTCCTAAAGAGGTACAAGAAGTAATAAAAATAATTTTAATGTCAAACAACTCCCGGTTTCGATTGGAACACATGAGAGATACTAAAGAAATGACTACGAAAAGTAGTAAAACTGACCAATTAAATAAACGCAGCATTTGGAATTTGACATGTTCCACTACTATGGAAACTGCTAAGGTGATGAGTGCATGTACCAAGAGACAGACACGACTGAACACACAGTTTTCCAATGTCAGAAATAAGAGGACACAAGTATTAGAATTTAAAAAATAAAAAACCTACTTCAAAAACGTGAAGATGCCGTCACCATATCTTAACCAAATTTATGTGGGACCACCCCTGAGGTATCCCCTTACTAACAAAAAAAGAATCATATAAATCGGACAAGGTGGTAAAGCATTATCGCTAAACATACATAAAAAATGAAGAGTTTGAGGATTTTCTCACAGACCCAATTATTATATTTTAACCAAATTTATATGGGACCACCCCTAAAGTGCCCCCTTTCTAACAAAAAAAGAATTATTAAAATCAGACACCGTGTTAAAAAATTATCGCTGAACATACATAAAAAAAGATATCGCGACGAATTGAGAACCTCCTCCTTTTTTGAAGTCGGTTAAAAAGAAGACAAATCGAAAACAGCATCGGATTCCAAATAACAAAAGACAATATTATTAAAACCATAATATCAGATAAAAACATATGGCACAGGATATCCGAAATGATTGGTAGAATATTAAAGGAGAAAGAGTTAGAGGTAAAACGAAGAGGGCTGATCCGAAGACAATAAAAAAAAGATAGAAAGAATAAAAATAAAATACAAAATACAAGATGGCGCATAGCAAAGTAATGCCTGATGGCGGTTCCACTATGCCCCAGGATAAGAAAGGGAGTGGTTTTTTAGTCTGTAAAAATCGGGCACTACCTTACTGTACGGGCTGCTTGGTGTCTTTTGAAGATCTTCCCACTTCCACGAAAAACAAAAAAAAAGTAATAATTATAACCAAACCGGAAAACCCAATAATGAAATAACGTCGTATAGATCAATCCCTCTTTTACCTGTGAAACTATTTGAAAAATTGCTCTAGAGGAAACAGATAATCGGTGAAAAACTACTTATCTTGTCCCATCAATTCGGATTTCGGCATAAATATTTTACGTTTGATCAGATCTATCGCATGATAAATAAAATTAGTTATTCTCTAGGCAAAAAAATTTTTTCCAAAGTATTTTTTGATATCTCAAAAGCCTTTAAGTGTGGCATCATGGCCTATTATTTAGAATAAAGCAATTTTTCCAGATGCAATATATCTAACTACTAGAATTATATCTAATATTTAAAGTTAAAATAGAAAATGAATACTCTGACCTCAAGGCCAAAAAAATGCTTTTGGGCGAGTATTTTATTTATTATACACATGAAACTTCCAGAGAGGGACAATAAAAAATTAGCCACATTTGCTTTTGCTAATGATACAGCTATCTTAACTATAAGATAAACTATAGAAGAGACAACAGCTAATCTTTAAAACGGAATCAATAGCATACAAATCTTTTCTAAACAGTGGAACACAAAAATTAACGAGAATAAACCCGCTCACATTTAATTTACTTAGATAACTTAAATAAAAATATTATATTTAATAAGAAAACAACAAAATATAAGGGACTAAATCATTTTTTTTTTTTAACGGCAAGGGACTAAATCTGGATGCTAAATTAAAATAGAAGGAAGGAGCATGTAAAAATTAAGACTAAATAGCAAAAGATTAAATTCTAATGGTAAATGTGTTGGCTGATAGGCAGCCTCTCTTTCCATTCAAAATAAAGTCCTGATTTACAAAAAAGTTCTAAAGCCAGTATGGACATATCGCATACAATTATGGGGGTGTACAATTAGCCCAAAATCGAATTCTCAGGAACATAGGTAATGCTCGGAATAAAGACCTGCATCGAGAACTCCAAGTTGAATCAATTCCAGAAGAAATTGAAGTACTCCAAATGTTAGACAATCAGGATCTAGTGCGCAGACTTAAAAAAGTCAAGCCCTTCGAGCTTGTGTAAGTGAAGTGATGATCGTCATAAAGCAGAGTTAGTACTATGATCCACAATATCAGAATATGTTCATAACTAGTATTCAACACAGACAATCTTTAGATTTAAAACGTTCTAGTAAATTATGTTACTATAAAAATGCTGATTAAACTTGTAAGATAACGTGCATATAAAAAAAAAATTTCCACGTTACGTCATGCGCAAAAGGTGCGAAATTCGATCGAACTAGCAAACCGATGAAGACACTTTCCAACATACCGCTGTGACGCAGCAAATCTATTAGAGTTTTGTAGATTTATTTTTTCCCAACTCTTATTTACTTTCCGAATTGGCTTAAAATAATTGTTTGTATTATCTGGGCAATGATGTTTTAATTCACATGCCATACTTTATCAAAATCTTGCGTTACATTTAAGAAAATAGAAACGCAAACTTTTCTTTCTTTTCAATTATAGATTGTGTCTCTTGGAAGCCAAACTAATGTGATGGAATACTTATTTTTCTTCAGGAATATTTTTTAAACGGTATCGAAATTACAAAAGTAACGAGATTTGTGTATATTATGAAACTTCATTTGGCAAATTGCCTGGAGTAGATATTATAATAAGTCGATAATTTTCCATATCTTAGGTACATACCTACTTAAATCTGAAGTACCTTCTCAGTAATTAAACCAAATGCTGATGCTTTTTCGGGATAATATTTTCTTTTATTTCGGTGGTTTTTAAATAGTGAATCTGCTTCTTAAATAAAGTTTTCTCATGCAAATATGTTAACATTTTTATTTCATCCTTTTAAAATGTTCAGCAAATCTATTGCTTTTTGTGGATTACTTTTTACCCAACTTCCAACTCCTAAATTGACGTAACATAATAATAAAATAAAATAAGTTTTTTATACTTTATTTTTCTTTAGTTTCTACGTTTTTAACATGTGTCACTTTACGCCAATGGTATAGTCAACTTGTCCCGTGCCCGAGGTAAGTTGAACCAATTTTTTGTCTGTATAAAATGCCCTATTCTAAGCTTAACCCTTACTAATATATCATTTATATTACTCTCAAGTAATAATAATAATACATAAGTCTTGCATTTTCTACTGTTGTTATTAAATTACTAATATGTCTTACGAAAAATTTAAATAAGAAATAATGTTCAAATTGTGACAGCTGTTTAATCCAGCTGTCCAGACCGGAAGACTCATCGTTTTTTATTCTTGATAATGATTTTAAAATTCTTTAAACGAATTTTTTACAATATATTAAAAATTCCAAATACTGAAAAACTAATGTTAATCGATGCGATACTTAAAACGATTTAACTTTTAATGAAACACATAATCATTGAAAATATTGAATGATGCATGATGTCTGGGCAGCGCGTGAACATCTGCAACAAATCATAAATATCAATGAATCTTAACCTGTTTACGCTATCACATAATAAATATTCCATTAAATGAAGCAGAGAGTAGTATTTGATTAGCACTTGCTGAATATATTAATATTAAAACGTTCGCGTTCATCTGCTAAATTGCATTAATATCTGAGATTTGTGGTTAGTAATGGTTCAACACATTTGTACAATTACATTATTACTATCTAACCTAGATAAAAAAATTTATTACAATTTTCATTTTTTATGATATTCATAGAATTCTCAATATACAAGGTGAATCCTAAGTTTATATTTTTTAAACTGGGAATAGAAGTCATTAAAACAAACAACTTTTTTACATAACTTTATTTATATTTAAAAAAAAAGGTATTTATAATATTGGATTGGCGCCATGAAAATGGTGTGCCACCCGTCCTCATAGTGAACCGATGATAAAACTGATAAAAATACACGTAAGTTTGGAAATGTATTTATTAAATTTAATAATAATTAAAAAAAAAAAAATTTTTAAGTAAACAATTAACAAAAGATTAACATTTAAAAATAACATACATACATATTTTATAAACTATTTAATTTAGTAAATATTCAACATGTCCTTGTCCTTCTTGAATACAAAAATATAAATAAAAGAGGTAGTTTTTGCAGGGGCGGCTCAAGCACAGCCCTATGGCCACCACTGATTTTTATATGCGTTCTTTGTACAATAACTCCTGACTTATTCTTAGTTTTGTTAATATGTTAAGTCCAGGACGGACGAATTGCTCTAGAGATTCAGTTAAAAAATTGTAAATAGCTCGTTAACTAGGAAAGATACAAAGTTCATTTCTCTATAAAAAAAAAAAAATTAAAAATTCATAGTTCTTTTTGATTTTAAGATAGATAAAGCAAGTTTATTTATGTCAAAAAAATACGGGGGGGTTAAAAGGTACCCAACCCTCTAACTTTTTTTAAGGGGGTCGCTTTAAATTTTTTTTCTACTCAGAATATTGGGCTTTCTACTCTACAGCACTGGTAAAAAATTCAAAGAAAAAATCGCAACAGTAAACTTTTTACAACAAAAAAAACGTTTTTTTGAATGTTAGATATTTTCGGATTTCGATTTACGCTTTACTCAGGTTTACGTCTCTTAACGTATATTTAAAATTTATCTCACGCAGACGAAGATATGGGTTTAGTATGCATAAACGCATTTCTCATATACACCGATGCTGCAGTGAGTAATCTGAAGATTTGAGGACAAGCCTGAACGCCGTCTGGTCTGGTCCGAACTCTTGTCTAGGAATCTCGTGGATGATCTAGTGGAAGGGGTACTTGTCTAGCAAACAAGGATGCCTGGGTTCGATCCCCGGATGCAGCAGGCTTTTTTAAAATCTCTAAGTATTTGTTTTCATTTTTGGGGTTTGGAGATGGTCTTTATAATAATTTGTGTTTTCAAATTTTTAAATTATTGAACAAATTTATTTTGTTTTCAATTTTATGGAAAAGTATGGCATTACTGATATAAAATAGAAAATTTTCTATATCATTGTTTTTTTTTTTAAAGTAAACTGTAATAAATAAAATAACCAACAAAGTGAAATTGTGTTCTTTATTTGTGTTGTTTCCTAGCATGATACAATTTTAGTTACGACTGACTCTTTTATTTTCTTGATTTATCCACATATTTAGCACGCTCTATGGAAATTGGAATACAATGCGCCTCAAACGGAATGGTAATAGGTTTTTAGATTTTGCAATATTGAAAATTCTAAGAAAATGTATAAAGGCAGTTATTTTTACAGCCCAGACGGAGAAGAACTATTTGTGCGAACGATTTCCAAACTTTGTAAAATCACAAATAATTTTGAAGTGGCTTTTTCTAAGTATCACATGCTAATGCAAAAATAAATTTATATTATTTTTATTCTTCTAAAAAGTTTAGCTTGCAAACAACATAATCTTTAGAAAGTGCTTTATCAGCCCAAGGAACGATATGCTGCTACTGTTCTAAACATTTAGGATCATACAAAAAAAAATTTACAATCTAAAAAAAACAAATTTTTCTTTTCTACGGAGTTAAATTTAATATGTAAAAACTGTTGCATGTAAGTCAGGATTTATGACTGTAAATTTATATATTATAGAAATTTGTAATAAAATAAATTAAACTTCGTAAGATACGGGTTGTGACTAGTTTTACAATAAATATTATATTCAGAAATAAATACAATATTTGACTTAATCTGGATTAAAAAAGCTTTGAATTAATTTCTCTGTGTGTTTTCTTTAGTTTTATATCTAATTTATATCCCGTTTTACAACCTGGAACGAAGTAAATCTTGCTTGGATGTTATCACTCATGTTATTTGTATTCACTTTTTTTCACATTATTTTGATTCTTTTCGCCAACTTTGTTCTTTTTATTTCACATTGACTTACATAAAAAATTAACGTCACTAACGTATGACTGCCAACTATAGTAAATTTTTCAAACTTTATAAAAAAGACGGAAATTGTAATTTGACCATTGTCTATTCGCCTCCTTCTCTGTAGTCCTCATAATAATTCTTTAGTTGAATGTAAGCTGATTGTTTACTTTATTTTAATACGTGTGTTTTTCTATTTGAATATTTAGTTAGAACATTTAGTAGATTTTAGAATTTTTGTTTATTTCTTTACATTTTACTGACCATAATGCCAATTATTACAATGTTATGTTCGAAAGTTATACGAGTAAACTCCCTTCTCTTTTATAACCTTTGTTCATACCACTTCGTTTCAGGTTTCCTACTTTTTATACAGTGTGGAAACCACTTATGGAATAAAATTCTTTATGTCATTATTTTAGAAAATTATAAAAAATGCCGAGACATGTCAAATTTTGAATTGAGTTGTGCGTTATGTAAACATAAATTTAAATATACAGGGTAATTCACGCAAGTATGCCATAGTTGGTGTTGTTTTTTTTTAATGAAACACCCTGTATATTTGCATACATACATTATTCAGTTTGTTGGAATCAGTTCATTAAGAGGATTTCAAAAATATGCAAATATACAGGGTGTTTCATTAAAAAAAACAACACCGACTATGGCATACTTGCGTGAATCATCCTGTACATTTAAATTTATGTTTACATAACGCACAACTCAATTTAAAAGTTGATGTGTCTCGGCATTTTTTACAATTTTCTAAAATAATGACATAAAGAATTTTATTCCATAAGTGGTTTCCACACTGTATATAAACACACAGTAGCACCTTAACAGCATTTCGTCATCATTCTTGATAATTTCTAGTTAGAACAAACAACACAAAAACCATATTATTTACGCATCCATTTGAATTGACTGTAGTTTAACCATTTATAATCGATTTGGTAGTCGTATAAACGGTTTCATTCGATTTGTGAATGGGTACCTTTGGAGAGCATCGTATTAAACAAACTTTGTAAACTACATTGTTCCCCTTGTCCATTTCTTTCGATGTGGCGATTGTATTATTGTTTAATGATTCGGATTATAGAGACAATTATATGTACGCGTATTAAAATCAACAGTAATTCATCAATAAACTGTATCAGAAGTATTCTATAAATGCATGTCTTTAATTCTATATTCAGTAATCTGATTGTAACTTGTCCTCTTACTTTTATATCAAAATAGTTCTCTAAATGCTATTTTTACATCATTAGTCTTTAAATTCGATACAATTTGTTATTGTTTTGGCATTGTTATTGGTATTTCCTCCCTGTCCAGATGAAAATGATATCTATCAAATGTCCTTTGTTTTCTTTCTCCTTGCTATATTTCTCCAAGAAATTGTTGACAAAGTGTCTAATTTTTCCACTTATCGTCCTCTCCTTCATATTAATATTGAGACCAAATGACCAACAATATAAATACAACATTTAATTAAAAATATTTTGATTCTTATTCTAGGTTTTTCTTTTCTAACAATATATTTTTTTTATTTTTAAATTAATTTGATATTATGTAGAAGGACGGTAATCTATCACAAGAATAAATTTGTGGTTATCTTTCATTCGTTTAGCAGTGTTATGTTTTTGAGTATGGTCCACCGTAAACGTGAAATGAAAGATATATAAATGAGAAAATCGGTTGAGACCCAAAAAACTGAAATGCAATATTGGAAATATGAAAATTAATAATTTCAAATTCTCCATAAGAAATAATATAAAATACACTCAAGTATCCTCAAAGTTATTGAAAAAATACTCACTGGAGATCTAAACTGATAACAACAAAACGGAAAGAACTATTAGCATCATGCCATCTACACAAATGTCAAGAAATGTCAACTGGAAAGCCTACATACTGCCCCATAGATTCTAACAAAATTCGATCTCATAGATTTTCTTATATTCAACAATATCGCCTCAAATTATATAAATATAGAGGAATTATGGGATATGAAAGCAGATCATTTACCAACACTTCTCAGATTAAGTGGTATTGTAATCAAAAACAAAAATTTACCTGAACTAGTCAACAAAGGCACAGACTGAATAACTAATTATTGATGTTTTGATTCCATTACAAACTCAGAAATACAAATAGACCAAGAAGTTGAACTTTTTGTAAAACTATTCAATAAATTGCGTTGAAAAACACTCCTGAGATTAAATGCAGAGTGCAAGGTAATAATTATCCAAAAAAGATTAAAAATATTATCCCAGAAAAAAAGACAATTAGAAAAACTAGCAATAGTCTAGAGCACTATATGATAAAACAACTACAATACAAAAAATTAATCTAAATTAAAAGTACGTACTAAATATGTAAAAGGTGGCAGAAGTTATAATGTTACCTAAGCCAGGTAAACTTCCCCATAAAGTACATCGTACAGACCTATCTCCTTATCACCTGTTATTTCAAAACTCTATGAAAAATTGCTTTTTAAGAGATTAAAACCTATAATAGAAGAAAAGGATGTAATACCACTAGTTTGGCTTCAGAAAAAAATGCTCGACCATCAACCAAGTTCATAGAATCACAGATATCATCGATAAATCTCTAGAGGAAAAAAAAGGTTTCTCCAGTGTCATGTTGGATGTCAATAATCCGAATTCTTAACTACTTGTTATATAACAGAGATATTTCTAATCTTGAGCCCAACATTTGCTGATGATACAGCAATCACGACTATTGGACAAATAATGAAGACGTTAATAGAAAATTGCAAGAAACTGTAGACCAGATTAACACCTTAACAAAAAAATCGCGAACAAATTCGAATGAAGGTAAATCTGTTCATATCCACTTCGCCAATGAGCAAAATAAATATTGTCCTATTAGAATAAACGACACTCAGAATCATTTTGCCAATACAGCAAAATATTTGAGCATGACACTTGTTGCTAGACTTCCCTGAAAAGAACATAATAAAAAGAAACGTAAAGTATTTGTTGTAAAATACAAAAGAATGTATTGTATTGTATTGAACAAACCTCTTCTTAACAGGGAGATATTAAAACCCGTATAGACGTATGGTCTCCAGCTTTGGAACTGTGCCAGTTTTCAGAAAAATCGTCGATGCATCCTAGTACTGCCGCAATACTGATCTTCATAGGGACCTTAAAGTGGAGACTGTTGAAAATGCAATAGAAAACTTTGCCAGTAGCCGCCAATAACGGTCTCTACAACATGGGAACGTTAAGGTTTTTCAGCTCCTTAACAATGCCAATATAATAAAAAGAAGCAAGAGAACCAAGCCTTCTGAGTTATTTCAGTGATGTTAGAAGCAGAGTATAGTGCAGTTTAATAAATATATTCTAAGGTAAACTACTGAGTAAAATCTTTATTCATGAAGCTTTTCATCTCTCTATAAGTTAGGTTAGAATAAAATTATTTATAATTGATCTTAATGATCAGACTTTAATAATCGTATATGCTTTACTTGGAGCATTTATTACAAAATAAATATATACCCAGAGTGAAAACAAACAAAAGAAAAATTGAAAAAGCTCAGAGAGTTTCAGTTTCGAACCCCGGTCGATGAACTCATTTTTCTTTCTTTAATTTTCAGCTTTTTTCATTTTTGTGTCGTTTTTTTTATAATTTCGTTAAAGTAATTAGGAATAATTCATTTTCATATTTCCAAAATTGCATTACAGTCATTCGTATCTCAACTGATTTTCTTAATACACTTTCTTTTATTTATTTTATTATACGTTTACGGCGGACCGTACTCGAAAACAACACTGGTGAACAAATAAAGGACATTAGAAACTTATTCTATTACGATTAGATTGTCATCCGTCTACACGATGTCACAAGTGTGGCTTTATAAAGAATTGAGAGAGTTGGGATTAAAGTAGAATTTGTGTGCACCGAAGAGAGCGGGAATCTGATTAACTTTATTTAAATATATAAGTTCGGATGTCGAAGCCATGGGTTTCGATAGCTCAACTCGTAAGAACATGGACCACTCCAGTTTGAAGATTTTAAGTTCAATCCAGTTTTCTTTGGTTTGTTTTCACCGTGATAAAGGATTGTTATTTTTATAATTTTATAGGGGAAAGTGGACGAATTTATTTGTTTAATAAATATACTATAATAATGGGTTAAAACTAAAATATTTATTAAAAATATTGTTACACTCTCAACAATATATCACACTAGAGAAAACTGGATTAAGTAGGAAATAGACATAAAACATTATTTCAGTTATTCCGTTATCTGTATCAAACATTGCAATTATATAAATGACCTAAAAAGTTCTTTAATTAGATTTACGACTTTATGTATACTATTAACGTTCTAATGAATAGTCCATATGTAATTGCAAAACTTTTCTATTCGGATTTCGTAAGTTAAATTCAGACACCAGTTTCGTTTAGTTTTCTACTAAATTAAAACGATCATTTCGCAAAGTAGAACTGCATACTTTTGACATTCTAAACGTCTCTATTAAATTCTCTTCTAACGAGAAAATTCTCCTCACACGGTAACTATAATCATAAAATGGAAATTTAGCCAAACATATGAGCTATTTAATTTTGAGCATTTTGAATTAAATTTAGACATGCCGCGAATTTTAACGTACGTAATGGAAAATTGCTTAGTCAACAAAGCCCAGTTAAAACATATTTCTTTTATAAAAAAAACCCGTTAATATAGGTTTCAAAAGTACTGAGAAAAGATATGTTTTGTAGATAGCTAATTAACTGGGATATTATTTATGAATCAGTGTGTATTATTAGAGTATCTTTCATCTCATAATTACATGGAGAGTACTTGCAGGCCTGTCAGAGAGTGTATCCATAAAGCGGAGTAATTTTACTATTATTGTAAAAAATTCTGGTGGACTAGACGATCTCTTTCAAAGTAGACTTCAAAGTTATGCGGATGATCTGGTTATCATATTTAGCGAAAAGCAAGAGGAAGTACTACAGTTAATAGATTGTAGGAAAGATAAAGCTGTTCTCTGTTCAATATGAAGAGAATGCTCCGACAGCCTTCTTTGACTAGGGAAAAAATTCTTTTTGCGGAGGTGTGGTATTTAGAATTTATTGTCGATAAAAAATTGATCAGTAATTCAAAACTAGACAAACCTAATATAAAACCAGACAAACACTCTGAACCCTCAAAAGGATTTGCGGCAAATCATGGGGTATCTGCCCTAAATTGGAATTTACCAAACCGTGGTAAAACCAATGACTTTGAACTGTTAATATATTACTATCAATAACATCAATTTAATAAAGTAACGTCAACTTAAGGTAAAATACACAATTCTCTTAAAGATGTAATATATAAACTATACTAAATAAGAAAACGTCATGGGCCCTTAATAGCACATTAACATGAGATATACCTACTAATATTAATTATAAAATAATGAAATATATATACATCTACGTATCAGTCATAGGCAAAATATTACCCCAAAATCATACCCCAAAGTAATACAATTCAAATCTAGTTTCACTTATATCTACAGTAACAGTAATGTAGATGAGGCGTTTCAAACCTAAGAGAAAAGACTTCTGTCCTAAGCAGTAACATCAATATCCAGTCAAAACTACTGATTCCAAACAGTATATTCAATGCCAGGCCACAACGCTGGTTCCAAACAGTATCTGCAATACCAGGCCAAAGCGCCGGTTTCAAAGAGTATCTTCAATTCCAGGCCAAAATGCTGGTTCCAAACAGTATCTTCAATACCAGGCCGAAACGTCAGTTTCAAACACTCTGAAATATACAAACCCTATTCAAAAATTTGATCCTACCCAGTTATCTCTTATTTAAAGACAATAAAAAGTAAACGTGCAATCTTAAACCACCCAGAGGGTTGAAGTTAGTGCCTGCCAGAGCAAGGACTATTCAAGCAATACAAAAATTAAAATTAAATTAGCAAAATTCAATGCAGCAAAGACTGTACCCCACATTCAACCCTCTAATTTACTATCTGAAAGAATGTCTATTCTTTACAATGAACGAATAGCATTATTTACAGGATATATTACACTATAAATAAAATGGATAAAACGTAGAGGGTGTATCTTCAATCAAAAAGGCAGAGAAAACTACTAAAACCTTCTTAAAACCAAAGTACCCTTCAATATACGGTCTGAACTACGATCGGCCTTTAATATTAGATTGCTCCTACAACTAAGAGGCCGGCACTTTACAATCACCAAAATAACGGGATTAACTCCACGTTAACCAGATTTAACTTTACCATTAGTCCTTTTTAAAATATTGAGCTACTTTTCTAAAACTCCTCGACATCATAAAAACTAGAAAAGCATTTCTTGACCACCATTACGACTCTTCTCAAAAGCCACGCTTCAACTTGAAGACGAAGCCTCGATCGCGCAGAATCGCCGTAAATAAAACCTCTTTCAGCCAATTATCACTCCCGGATAAACACGGTTTACGAGTGGCACACTTGCGCCATCAATAAGCTTTCGCGACTTTGAAAATAAAACTAACAGTATCCACGTTGGTATCAAATAGAAACCCTAAATAACCGAAACGTCAAAATACACCCAATAAAATGCACTCAACTTTACTATCTATGATCTAACAGCTGTCTATCAGTCACCTACAAATATAAATATAACCCCAATTATTTTGAAATTCGGTATCTAGCTAATATAATCTAATAAACTGATTCAACGAATAAAAATTGTTGTTTATTGCTTGTGAAAATTATTGAGACATTCACCACAATTACATCATATCCCAGTTAAACGAAATGTGCTGTGTTTGTAAAAATTATTGTAAAGATTCACCACAACAAGGAGGGATATCAAAGGTAAATTTTAGCATAAATAACTACAATTTACACAAGAAAAGGTATCATGAAACGAGTTTACCTATGCCTATTTTCGTTTAACATACTTTAAATCTTGTATAAATATTACATTAAGTATGAAATATCTATAATTTTAAACTGCTGAGAACTGAATAATATAAATGTGTGTTTTGTGAATGTGTACGGTAATACATGGTGGAAGCTAAATGTATGAAAACTTTTGACTAGTCGGATTAGTTTTATTTTAGGCAAATATAGGTAAAGAAATACATTATAGACGAACATAACCTATGTTTCTATCTTAAAACTTTAATCCCCCTTTAGTTTGGGTTGGACCTAGCCTATCGACCTAACGCTTGATTAAAACCGTTACCTCCCCCAGATAAACTATGCATGCATTGTAGATGGGCTGTTTTAAAACAAAAAGATGAAGAAGGTACAAAAGTAATTTAGCAACAAGTAAAGACCTGTCATATAAATAAACCTCAACAATTTTGCTACTATTTTTTAGGCAAAATTGGGAGTAAATAATTCTCTTGCTAAAAAAACCATAAATATCTTCTCAGACAATCAGGTAGTCCTTAAGTCCCTGGGCTACAACCAAGATGACTCAAAGCTGGTTCGGAACCATATAATTAGAATCTAGTGCTTCGAAACCCAAAACAAAGTTGCTTTGATCTGGGTTTCGGGATACATCGATGTTGAGGACTCAAAGAACTATTCTTCACAAAAGTATGATTTTAATTTTGTTACAACTCGACATATATCTATGTTTACGAACAAAAGATCTTCTCAGATAATCAGGCAGTCCTCAAATCCCTGGGCTACAACCAAGATTACTCAAAGCTGGTTCGAAACCATATAATTAGCCTCGAGTCCTTCGGAACCCGAAACAAAGGTGCATTGATCTGGGTTCCGGAATAAATCGATGTTGAGGGCTTAAATAATTCGCCACAAAAGTATGATTATAATTTTGTTACTACTATTCTCACGATCAAAATAATTAGAAGGTACATTAAGATGTAGTGGTATTTAGTATCATTGTGTGAAAACTAGAGAGGTATATCTATTTTCTGATTTTCTTACGCCGCTAACATTTAAGTTCACTTATTCCCCTGTTCACCATAAAATTCAATACAGTTTTAAGTAAATAATTTCTCAACGAAATTTCAATACTCAACGAACTTCATATTTTATTTAAATTGCAAAGTGTATCGTCTTTGACTGGACTATGAATTAGATTGATACCTACCAATTTTTAACTCACACTTTTACCCTTGCTTTTACCTAATACTGAGAATATAATTCCTTGAAAACTGCACTTATAAATTCAATTTATGCGTTTTAGAGACAATTAAATTATATCACTTTAACACTATCATGTAGATAAAACCTTAGTCCAATTAAAAATACGTTGGGAAGGTGGACACATGTTAAAGGCGCGATACGCGAATTCAATAAGACGCGTGCAAAAATAAGATAATAATAATATACTGGTAAAAACCACGTTTTTTAACATACAGTTTAAATATTATTACAACTTATTACTTGCGGTACTTTACCCTAGGATAATAGTATTTTCGGATGAGAAGCATATTTAAGCATTTAATACCTACCAGACACATACCTCTTTGGCTCTAATTGGAAGGACTGAAACATGTAACTAAAGCTAAAGCAAGTAATATACAACTTGGGGGACATTGTTAATTGTCACTAAACCACTGTAAAGTTCCTAGTTGCTGGCGGTAAATCAGTAACAAATGCTGCATTAGGTGCATATTCTATACTTAGTCTTTGTTTAGAAACACGGTTAACTTATAATATAATTAAAGTACACGACTTAATTCTAAATTATTTCATATTAAATTAGAGATTAGAATGTCAAATGAAATTTATAATTAGGTGTGTATACAAATTAACATTTTAAAATTTTCTATGACGTGAGGGTTTTAAGTGTGTAATATTTTTTTACTTATCTGTTACAGACATATTTTGTAATTTCAAAGAATAGAAACACTTAAAATAATTAAGTTAATTTTGGGTTTAACGTTAAATTGACATATTACAAAGTGATAAAGTGGCACTTTTTTTTTAAGAATATTTTTCTAAAACAACAAATCTAGTGACGACTCTTTTAAAACCGGAGACAAAGAAAAATTTCTGCATTACCTAATAAAGCTCTACCACCAAGAGTATATGGTTTACCAATAATTCACAAAGATTATGTACAACTAAGACCAATATCAAGTGCCATAGGATCACCAACTTACAACCTAAACAAACATCTGGAGGAAATTCTGCAAACACACGTGGGCAAGACAAAAACCTAAGTGCGAGACTCTACGCACTTCATCGAACACTTAAAGGGTATCAGATTAGAGCCTAACGACATCCTGGTCAGCTTTGACATCATCTATTTATTCACAAATGTGCCACTCGAAAAAGTAGTCAGGTACATTAAGTAGTTTTTCCAGAGCTCATCAATATTTTCCCACACTTACTCATAATATCATATCTCCAGTGGAATTAACCATTCTATAAACAAATTCACGCAGTCGCCATGGGCAGTCCACTCAGCTCAGTTGTGGCCAATTTTTACATAAAAAAATTTGAAGAAAGAGCTATTCGCACTGCTGAGAAACAACCAAAGCATTGGCTGAGGTATGTAAATGATACATTTGTAATCTGGAGCCACGGGAGCAAAGATCTTCAGAAATTTTTAAATCATCTAAACAGTTTTCATCCTAGAGTCCAGTACGCGATGGAAATGAAATAAAACCGAAAAATTCCTTTCCTAGATGTGTGAGTCAGCCGAGAAGATAATAAACTAGGCCATAGAGTATACAGAAAGAAGAGACACACTGATGGATACCTACAATTGTATAGATCCAAAAATCATACAAAACAGAAAGCGCACACTTATCAACACCTTAGTATACAGAGCGTTACGGATATGTGAACCAAGATACTTCAACGATGAAATGAAACACCTGACAAACGAATAGAGTAAAAAATACATAACCCGTGCTATGTGCCCAAAGAAAAATAAGACCAAGTCTAGTGAAGAACAAAACCAAAGAGCTGTCTATCTACCGTACGTAGAAAGTGTCACTGACCAAATTGGTAAAATCCTAAGTAATAAAAAAATCGCCACCCACAAATAAATACTTTTTTTATTTAACATTATATTACACTAACGAGTTTCCACTCCACTAAAAATTTTACGTACCTAATTTCAATGTATGCGTTAATACCAAATACTACCTAAAATAATCTTCATTTAGACGGCTTTCAAATTGATTGATACTGATAAACACATGAAACTCACTGCTGAGTGATACGTTTTATAATTTTTCTTACTTGGTATTTACGGGTATTTACTGCTATTTACTGGTATTTACCGGTATTTACTGACCATTACTGTTATTTTATGGTATTTACTGGTATTTATCAGTATTTACCGGTATTTACTGATATTTACTGGTAATTACTAGTATTTGCTAGTTATTTACTAGTATTTACTAATATTTACTAGTATTTACTAGTATTTACTAGTATTTACTAGTATTTACTAGTATTTACTAGTATTTACTAGTATTTACTAGTATTTACTAGTATTTACTAGTATTTACTAGTATTTACTAGTATTTACTAGTATTTACTAGTATTTACTAGTATTTACTAGTATTTACTAGTATTTACTAGTATTTACTAGTATTTACTAGTATTTACTAGTATTTACTAGTATTTACTAGTATTTGCTAGTATTTACTAGTATTTACTAGTATTTACTAGTATTTACTAGTATTTACTAGTATTTACTAGTATTTACTAGTATTTACTAGTATTTACTAGTATTTACTAGTATTTACTAGTATTTACTAGTATTTACTAGTATTTACTAGTATTTACTAGTATTTACTAGTATTTACTAGTATTTACTAGTATTTACTAGTATTTACTAGTATTTACTAGTATTTACTAGTATTTACTAGTATTTACTAGTATTTACTAGTATTTACTAGTATTTACTAGTATTTACTAGTATTTACTAGTATTTACTAGTATTTACTAGTATTTACTAGTATTTACTAGTATTTACTAGTATTAACTAGTATTTCCTGGTATTTATTGGTATTTACTGGTATTTACTGGTATTTACTGGTATTTACTGGTATTTACTGGTATTTACTGGTATTTACTGGTATTTACTGGTATTTACTGGTATTTACTGTTATTTACTGGTATTTACTGGTATTTACTGGTATTTACTGGTATTTACTGGCATTTACTGGTATTTACTGGTATTTACTGATATTTACTGGTAATTACTGGTATTTACGAGTATTTACAGAAATTTGGTAAGATACACAATTATATCTTATTTACAGGATTAAGATTAAGTGAATATTTCTGTAAATTTTTGTGTACATAAATATAGTTACAAGTGTAGCTGCAAGGTGTCACTTTTATAACGAGGACATAATATATATAAATACATAGAAACCTTATTAATATTTAAAAGGAGTGGTTCAGTACCAGAGTTGCCCAACCAAATTTTTTTTAAAACAAGCGATTTTTTATTATTTTAAAAGTTGATGTGTGTCAAAGTTGCTATTCTATTAGGTCACTCACATTATGACAAAACTAAATAAACACTTATTTGGGAAGTGACTATTTTTAAATACGTCTCCAACATTAATTTCCATTTACTCTTTTAATCAATTGTTCTTTGGGCAACAGGGATACTGAACCACTCAAATATGCTTTAAGTATATCAAATATTCCTTGTGTTATCAATTTTCTATGCCTGTTTTGACACTTAACACCAAAATCAAATTAACCAAATACCCATGCTATTGAATATGTGCTTCTTGTATTATGATATGCATAAATGAAATATGTCTGTATTAATTATACAGATAATTAATTGAACATCTAAAATTCTGGCAATTCGCTTTTGCTTCAATGAGAAATATACTTCAAAGGATCATAGAGGTATTATTTTACCCTAAAGGAAACTTTTATGTACGGAGCTGCTTGAAATTATGTAGAAATACGGTACACACCTCTATTTTACTCAAAGGTGAATGGAAATCAATATTTCATTTACTAAATGCTTTAAAATATTAAGATAATCCGATAAGTATATACCTGCTATTGACATTGATTTCTCCACATAGGTATTGAAATATCTTAGAATATTTTAGAATCACTTTTCTAATGTTATTCACACTGGACTTCATCTAAAGAAGAAAAACCGGCAACTAGCTATACCAGAGAACAACTTCCTAGTCTATGGAGTCTACTACAAAAGACCGAATTAGACAAGAGACTCTTAACAACGATTAAAAGATATTCACAATAGATATGAGAAGATCGAGGTGGAGGAGGCCATATGACCCACGGTTCTAACTAAATTTAATTTTGACTATTTATTAAAATAAAATAAAAATCGATCATATTTTATGTATTTTATTAAAGATATCACTTTGTTTAGTTACATGGATTTACACTTCACACAAACCATATTAGTATACTTAGCTGCGTCCATTATGGAAACTAGACAAAAACACTCTAAATATAACCTACAGGCAAGGCGTAGTAAAAAAGCAATAACATTTCTCAGTAAACAAAACGCAACGTAAACAAAAAACGCCCGGTAAACAAAAGAAACAGTAAAGAAAACAAGTGGCCTGCCTGTCTTTGCGTATTTGAAAACCAGTAAATATGGTGTCTAAAAAAGGCAAGTAGGTACGAACGATACCCAATTTAACGGTTTAAAAAAAGGTATCTACGTAGAATATATAAGTGGAAGTATTTGGCCTTATGGTAAAAACCTTCCTCCAATGAAAAGAGAAATAGTTGCCAGGATAAAGGGAATTACCTACATCTAAAAAATATCAGCTAGCTCCCGGAAAGAAACTAAAAACCGATCTATCATTACATACGTATTCCTTAACACAAACGGACGACTAGGGGTTAAGCACATTTCCTAAGACGATGCTGTTCTTGCAGTTATTTGAAAAATTAAAATTAATCTGTTATCATTTAAGATGCTAATTTAATATTTAAAATATCCTTCCCGTGACAGGTGTTTTCAATTTGGCAATTAATTTGTTTTTCTACACCCGTATTATAATAATGCACTTATATGCCCATAATCCGTTTCATAATGATACCCATTATGATACAGATTTTTCATTACGATACAGATTTTTAATCAATAGAAACCTACAATTTTTCAATCAAGCATGCTGTTTGACGTTTGTCCTAGGTTCCTATGTAATTATTTTAGTTGTCAAAACCTATTAAATTTTCGTAGGTAGCTAAACTTCGATAATTATAATATTAAAATGTCTGATATTAGCGATATAGAAGACTCCTCCACACATATCGGAGAAAGCAGAAAATACAGTACAAAATATTTTACCGCAAAAATCTAGGGAAATACCAATACCTGAAGTAATACCATTAATTACAATTTTGTAGAATTTTTTATAGAAATACGAGTAATTACTGTTATTGTGTTCAATACCAATATAAATATAATATTTATAGGTCTTGATTATTTATCGGGTGTAGAAAAAATAGCGTATGCAACTCTCATGTAATGGTTATTAAAACACTCGCATAAACCATACGAAACTCGCCTTTGGCTCGTTTCGTATCCCGGTTAATGCTCGTGTATTAATAACCATCATTACATGATCGTTGCATAATATACTATTTTACTTTGTGTTTCTAAAATAATTTGTATTATCTCGTAGGAGTTATTTTTGAAAACTGAATTTCCGAATTTCCAAAGAATTTATATTTATTTTCGGATCAATAACCGAAAGGTTTTCGGACCTTCACGCCAATCTATCATAAACAAAATAAATAGCAGAAAGTTTAATGGATCGTCAGACTCTAGGGGTCATATTATGATAAATAAAATTGATGTATTGGCAACAATATCCTTCAAAAACCGGATTAAACTAGGAAACGGAAATAAGTTAACAATGTATTATAGAGATTATAGAGATTACTGAGATGGTTCTAAATATACCACATTCAATGGGTCTTGCAATCGATTTGGCTTATTTCTTTCTAGAGCGATAAGTAACGAACCACTATATATTTTTACAAATACAAATTATTGGATGCATTGTATTAAAGTTTTTTTATCTGCTACTTATTTAATAAAAGTAAAATATAGTCACTACAAAAGATAGTTAGAATATTGATAAATTAATGATATGTAAATATTTTTTTTTTTCAAGAACAATTAAAAATTAGGCATTTAGTACTCATAAATACTTATAAATGCTCGCGACTAACTACGTTTCATAAACATACGCGCCTGATGAAGGGTTCAACCATTAAAGAAACTTATTTTTACATTGTTATCTAGTTCCTAGGTCCAAAGGGTAAAAAAAAGTACCTAGGTACATAATTAATGTATTATTGTATAATTGGAAACATTTTCTCGATCGTTTGTATTACACTTAAACCTAATTTGCTGTGATACTGGCAGAATATCATTATTTATGTCAAACAATAATTAAAAATGTGCCTGAAAGTTAAACAAAATCTACATGTAACTAATCAAGTATATCCAACATATGACTTTTCCGTCTTACCTAAAGTTATTATTGGCTTTTTCAGAATTTTTTATATTCATTGCCAACGAAAATACCGAAAAATTTAAATTTTACACTTCTCTTTATATTTTTCCATTAGGGTCCATTTTAGAGAAATCAGGTATAAAACAAAAATTATAGAGAATGTTCTAGCAAACTTAATACTCCCTAATTTATTTACCAAATTTATTTAGGTAGTAATTTTATAAGAAAATCTATTTATTTATATACCATTATATTAACAACACTAATGTGTACTGATCGGTTTATCAACTTCAACCGACTCTGTAACAGCAAAACAGCCTATTTATATAAAAGGATTCAAAGCTACATTCGCCAAAAGTTGCAGTTTTGTATCATTCTTCATCATAGTCATCTAGTGTATTACAGACTGTTCATCGGCGTGGGTTACAGCCGTCCTATTTACCATAGTCATAACATTAGGTGGTGTTTCGGGATCAACTTTTTTCATCGGTCATCACAGACGTGGCCGATTGGGCAGAAAAAGAATACAATCCATCTGTCTAAGATTGGCAAACTGCCAAACACATTGTACACGATGAAAAAATTAGATGGGCAATATCCAGCTTCTCTCCATTTAAATGGCCAGGACCTGACGGTATCTATCCATCACGACTTCAGTGGGGTCCGGAAGAACTTAAACCACACCTGGTTGGTATATTCAGATCCTCGTTGGCTCTGAGGTATATCCCCAAAAAATGGAGAGGGGTTAAAGGGATATTTATACCCAAATCTGGAAGGATGGATTACACAGTCCCAAAAACATACCGACCAATTAGTCTGACATCGTTTTCCATGAAGATATTGGAAAGACTATGCGAAAGGTACATGAGGTACGCGGTGATTACAACACCACCACACCCAAACCAACATACAAACACCCCAGGCAGATCTACTGATTCAGCCTTTCATCTAGTTGCTGGCCGGATAGAAAGATCCCTGGACAATAAGGAGTCCGTCTTGGGTGTTTTCATAGACATAGAAGGTGATTTTGATAAAACCACCTTCCCAAAGATAATACACTCACTAACCAACAGGAATGTTCCACAAATGGTTAGTGGGTGGATACATAACATGCTCTCTAAGCGAGCAGTAAACATAAGTGTAGCAGATGTGAATATAAGAGGCTTAGTTGCGAGGGGATATCCACAGGGAGGGGTGCTATCACCTCTACTGTGGAATATGGTCCTCGACACTCTAATCAGCCACCTCAATAATAACAGTCACTACACAATCACATATGCAGATGACCTGATCATTCTGCAAACAGGGAATTTTAAGAACATACTCTGCAAAAGAATGCAAGTAGTTCTAAAAATTATAGAACAGTGGTGCAAGGACAATTCACTGTCTATTAATCCTAAGAAGACAGAAATGGTTCTTTTCACAAGGAAAAGGATGAAAATGGTATTAAAACATCCAAAACTCCTAAACACAAAACTAAACTTTGCGACAAAGGTAAAGTACCTAGGTCTCACCTTTGACAGCAAGTTAACATGGAACTCGCATTTGGAAAACAGAGTTAAAAGAGCATACATTGCTTATGAACAATGCCGCCGAACCGTGGGACGCACCTGGGGTTTCTTCCCTAGAGTCGTCGCATGGACTTACACGGCTATCTTAAGACCTATGCTAACATACGGGTAAACAAAACCCAAAAATTAACAACTATCCGTAAACTAGAACAAATTCAAAGAAGAGCATTTCTCAACATAACAGGGGCTATGAAAACACAACACCGACCAGAACGATGGAAGTCATTCTTAGTCTCACTCCCCTTGATATTTACATCAAGTAGGTTGCTCTAACGACAATGACACGCCTCCGCACGGTTAGAATAGAACCTTATCTAGGATCTGGTGAGGCGAGACGTCACTTTTGGCAGGAGGCGCTCGATACGCTCCTACTGCTTCAAGCGAACATGGGCTCCATCTCACCGAGATATATCTTCCATAAGCGATATAAAGTTATAATAGAACAAATGAAGGGTACAGGGGAAAAACGGGCTAAGTCAGTTTTTAGCGAAATTGAGATATTAAAGTCATCCGATAGAAAATATGTTAAATTTTGTTCTAAAAATACCTCCCACGTCAAGAATAGGATAAGTCAGAAGATATCGAATAAGAAAAATATCCCGTACAGGGGAAAAACTTGATAAGTCCGTGCGGTACCGAGCAAAAACGGGCTAAGTCGCGTTTCTACTTGTCCATTCGGTAACGTTGTGATCGCCATTTTAATTGTTTTCGTGCAGATTTGTCAGTGTTCTTTTTGTTTTTCATTGGTAAACATTGTTAGGAACATTGTTCTATCATGGAAAGTGACTCAAGTAATTGTGAAAGTGTACAAGTGATATCTTCTACAAAAAAAAGACCAAAACATGGACGATTAACAGATGTGAATAAAAAATTGAAAGTACAAAGCCATGAAATTGGTAAAGAATGCGATTGTAAACGTTTACAGTGCTCCAAAAAGATTCCTGCGGAGGGTAAGCGAGATCTTATAAAGAATTTTAATCTTTTAGAGTCTACTGATAAGCAAAACTCCTATTTATGTGGACTCATTAGTATTGTCCCAGTCAAAAAGAGACGACCTCGGGTAGATGAAGAAAATGCTCGTTTAAGAGATGTTGTAGCTCTGTATAAGATTAGGTATTTACATGAAAATAAGCTTAATGAATTAGAAATTTGTCGAGATGAGTTTATAGCATTACACGGCATTACAAAACGTCGAATTGAGTATTTACTCACATCTTTAAAAAATACTGGCATTTCTCCAATTGATAAAAGAGGAAAACACTCAAAAAGGCCATTAAAACTGTCTGATGTTACTCTTAATAAAATTAAAGAGCATATATCTTCATTTAAAAGCAGAGGCAGTCATTATAGTACTAAAGACACTCAGAAGAAATATTTGCCTGAAGAGCTAAACATTAAAAAAATGTGGGAAATATGGGAAAAAAATATGCATCCCGGCAATGAAGTATCCTACGAAACCTACAGGACCATTTTCACCACAGATTTTAATATAGCTTTTGGTTACCCACGAACAGACACGTGCAGCACAAGTGATGAGTACCTAGCTAAAATAAAATGTCGAGCATGAAAAACAAAATGCAAGCAATGAAAACCCTGTATAAACGTCTCCAAATAAAAATCAAAAAATAGGTCGAACTAAGGAAGATATAACAGCTGAAATAAAACAACTGACCACACATTACATGACCTGCATTTATGTCAAGCAAAATCATTTTATTCAATTAAAAAGCAATCAAAGCTTTCAAGTCGCAAATCAAACGTTAAAGAGTCAGTCTGTATAGACTTTGGTAAAAATTTTCCTCTCCCCAAAATTCCTACTAATGATGTATACTACAAAAGGCAGTTGTCCATTTATATGTTTAACGTACACATTCTGTCTGACTCAAGAAGTGTTTTTTATGTATACCCAGAAACTATTGCCAAAAAAGGTAGTGATGATGTTGTTTAAACTATAAACTGCTGGTTCAAATAGTTAAATAATTGTAAGCGGACTGTATAAATCTTTTATTATAATTCTTGACTTGGCGACATTTCTTTTTTAATAATTGTCAGTTATTATATTATGTCACAAAGAATAATCAAAGTGCATCTACACTGATAAAACAAAATATATAAACAAAGTTTTTAAACATAACTCCCTCCTTTGAAGGGTACCTTCAAAAACACAACTACATAAATTAAATACTACAACTAATTATCAGTGTCTTCCTGGAGTGGTAGAAGACATAGATGTCTTATGGATCTTGTGGTCTTTCCATTTGATGTAAGAACTTCGGCGACTCTTAAAATTCCGTCTTTACTCGGGAATAGCTGAGTGATACGTCCAAGAGGCCACTTATAAGAAGGTTGCTTGTCGTTACGTAAGAGAACTAAAGAACCATTGCTTATTTTTGTAGGTTCTTCTTTCCATTTATATTGGGCATGTAACTGGGAAATATAGTGTTTGGAAAATTGAGACCAAAATTGTTGACATAACTTTTGGACATGTTGTAACCTGGTTAATCTGTTAGATTTGATCTCTTGTAAGTCATGTTCAGATATTGAGCTTATAGAGCGTCCAATGAGAAAATGAGATGGGGTAATTGGAAATAAGTCATTAGGATTACTTGACATAGAAAATAGAGGTCTAGAGTTCAGGATACCTTCTACTTGAATAACTAGTGTATTAAACTCTTCATAAGTGACATTATGATTGATTAGTGCTCGCTTTAAATGATGTTTGGCGCTTTTTACAGCTGCCTCCCACAATCCTCCAAAATTCGGACTATATGGAGGTATAAAAACCCAACGTATGTTGTATTGACTAGTAGAGTCGATAATAGAGTTTCGGTTTGTGTGTAAAAAATTGCCTAATAATTTGAGCTCGTTACTAGCTCCAATAAACGTACTACCGTTATCCGAGTAGATTTGTGATGGCACACCTCGTCTTGAGGTAAATCGTTTTAAACAAGCTAAAAAATTCTCGGTAGTAAGACTGCTCACTATTTCTAAGTGAACAGCTTTTGTACAAAAGCATATAAATACTGCCAAATAACATTTAATTAGCTTAGCTCCTTTTCCTGCTTTATTTAAAATTTGAAATGGTCCGGCATAGTCGAGTCCAGTAATTTGAAATGGTAAACTAGGTTTAATTCGACTATCGGGTAAACTAGCCATAGGATACACTGAAGGCTTAGGATTAAATTTAAAACATACCATACAATTTTTAACTGTCTTTTTTGCCAAATTGCGACCACCAATTGGCCAATAAAATTGCCTTACAGAAGCTAACAACAATTGGGGTCCTGGGTGTAACAGTTGTTTGTGTTTATAGTCGAAGATTAATTTTGTAAACGAATGTTTAGAATCTAATAGAATTGGATGCTTAGTATCATACGGCAAGTAAGTGTTTTTTAAGCGACCACCTACACGTATGATGCCATTGCTATCAACAAATGGTGTTAATGAAGACAACCTGTGTTTCTTATCTAGAAAATTATTTTTATTTAACAGCTTTAATTCAGAATTGAACGATTCATTCTGAGCCAATCGAACCAAAACGTCATTGGCATTATTTAACTCAGAAACTGAAATGCAGCCTGTTTGAATAGGTTGATTATTACACTTGTTTTTTAAATTATTAAAAAATCTTATGCAACGCGCTGTAATGCGTTTTAATTTAAGCACATTAGAAAATTTGTCAAATAAGTAAAATATGCTATCATAATTGGTAGATTGCAATACGGTAGTTGCCTTTTTTAATTCTGGTAATTGATTAAATGGAATAAAATAGTTAATAGAAGGCCACTTAAAAATGTTAGACTTAAGAAATGGAGGGCCTGTCCACCATAATGTCGATTTTAATAGATTTTCTGGGGTTACGCCTCGTGAAGCTAAATCTGCCGGGTTGTCTTTACTATTTACGTATCTCCAGCTATCTACATTTGAAATAGATTGAATTTTAGCAACTCTGTTAGCTACAAAAACTTGTAATAAACTAGGCTCTGTTTTAATCCAACTAAGGGCTACCTGGGAATCAGACCATATGTAAATTGAACCGGAAAATAATATTGAATTTTTAACTGATTCGATTAATTGAGCCCCAAGTAAACTTGCACATAACTCTAGTTTAGGAATAGAGATTGTCTTTAAAGGAGCAACTTTACTCTTAGAACATAATAAATGAATTTGATAATTACCGTGTACGTCTTTGCTTCTTAAATAAACAGAAGCTGCATAAGCATCTTTGGATGCATCACAAAAACAATGGATATCGAACACTTCATACCCTTCTGGAATAGTAGACCTATTAATATTAAAATTATTGAGGCATGATAAGTCATTTAAACATCGAAAAAATAAATTTTCTAAATCTAAAGGAATTGAACTGTCCCATGATATTCGTAAAGACCATAACCGTTGTAAAATAATTTTAAAAGTAATTATAATAGGACTTATAAGACCTAGTGGATCATAAATTTGTGCAATAATAGATAAAATTTTGCTTTTTGTAATCGTTATATCGGAATTTAAATCAAATTGTTTTATGTTATATTTTAAATTGTCTGATATGGGAACCCATTGAATACCTAATGTTTTGCAACTTTCATGTTTTCCAATATCTAATACAAAATTGGAAATATTAGAGTCATCTATATCAGATATAACTTGAGGTTCATTGGAAATCCACTTTCTTAAAATAAAATTCCCTGACTTTAAAATTGAATAAATGTCTTGACATTTTTTTTGAAGTTCTGTCAAATTATTCGATCCTGTCAGCAGATCATCGACGTAAAAGTCGTCATAAATAGTTTGACATGCTTCAGGATATGTTTTAAAATGTTCAGTAGTTAATTGTTGCATACATTTAATTGCTAGGTAAGGAGCTGACCGTGTACCGTAAGAAACTGTATTTAACTGATACGTTGAAAACTCATCTTTCGGGTTTTCACGCCATAGAATTTGTTGCAAAGATCTATGATCTGGATGCATTAAAATACAACGATACATTTTCGATACATCAGCTGACACTACATACCTGTAAAATCTAAATCGTAACAAAATATCAGTAATATCATTTTGTAATTTTGGTCCGACATACTGAATGTCATTAAGAGACCATCCCGATGAAGTGGGACAACTAGCGTCAAAAACAGTTCTTAATTTCGTTGTTAAACTGTCTCTCAAAACACCATGATGGGGCAAGAAATATGAAATAGAAGTGTTTTCTGAACATTCAACCTCATTGGAAAGTTTGGTCATATGACCTAGAGATTCATATTCGTGAATAAAATCATAATAGAGTTTCTTAAAATTGTTATCATTAAATTTCTTTTCAAGAGATAAAAAACGTTTAATAGCATTTCCTTTAGATCTGCCTAACATAGAAGGAGAGTGCTTGAGTGGAAACTTCACTACAAATTGACCTTCGTCATTTCTGAAGGTATTATTTTTAAATTGTTCTTCACACTCTAAATCGTCTTTAGCTAAAGGAATGTTAACTTTAATTTCTTCAAGTTCCCAAAACTTTTTTAATTGTTCATCCTCTTCTATATGTACTTTGGAAAAGTTGCAAATAGATGTGGATGTTAATTGACTTGAGAAACGTAATATCCCACAAACAATATAACCGAACAGAGTATTTTGTAGACTGGGAAGATTATTAGATAATTGTACTTTGCCGTCTAATATTAAGTCCCAAAATAGGCTAGCACCTATTAATAGGTCTATCTCCCTAGAAATATAAAATTTTGGGTCTGCTAACTGAAGACCTTTAGGTATATTCCATCTTTCAACATCATTGATATGGTATGAAGGAATATTGCTAGTAATAGCAGGACAAACAAAGCAAGAAATTGTACAATTATAATTGGATGTGTTTGAAGAGATTGACAACTCGCACCTTTTATTAAGTTGAGAAACTATCTGGTTTATCCCCATAATTGATAAATTGGAAGGAGTACAATTAAGGTTTAACTTTTTACAAAACATTTCTGTAATTAAATTAGATTGTGCTCCAGAATCTAATAATGCTCGACAATCATGATAATTGCCATCAGAATCTTTAACCTTGCATATAATTGTAGACAAAAGAATTTGAGATTGATGCGTAACCGTAGGTCTAACTAACATGTTTATACTTTGGGATTCTGGGCTTCTACCAGAAACGTCATCATCAAGGTGAAGCAAAGTGTTGTGTTTTAAAATCTTGTTACTTCTTTTACAAATCTTACATGGCCAAAGACAGCACTTGTCTTGGCTGTGACCGGTCCGTAAGCAATTTAAACATAAATTAAGACGTTTAACGTTGCTTATTCTTTCTGATATTGATAAGGCTAAAAAATCTTGACACTTGTAAATTGTGTGATTTTTTTTACAAAAATTACAATTAACTACATGAGATTTTGTGTTATCGACAGAAAGATGTAATTGAGAATGATCAGAGTACTTATTTTTGTTGAATTGTTTATTCCCTAATGATACAGGCTTAGAGGAATAAGACTGTTCTAAAGACTGCAATAAGTCGACTTTATTTTTAAGAAATTCTAAAAATTCTTTAAGAGAAGGTAAATCAGTGTCATATTCACACTCCTTCCATTCTCTTAAGCTTACTTTACCTAGTTTACTTGACAATAAGTGGATAACCAATGAATCATATAATAGTTTCGGATTTAGTTTTAAACTTTCAATGGCATTTAAATGTTTTGTAATTTGATCTAAAATCAAACTAAAATTGTAAAAACTTTCTTTATTTAATTGTGAAACGTTTAATAATTGTTGGAAATGGGTATCTAGCAAAAATTGTTTTTTATCAAACTTGTTACATAAATTTTGCCAGGCTTGTTCATAGGGCTTATCAACCCCTTCCAGATCTTCAACAAATCTAGAAGCATAACCGTCTAAGGAAGCTTTTAAGAACTGAAACTTTTGTAAATCGTTTAAATTGTTGTTACCATCAATAATAGATGAAAAATTGAGTTTAAAACTAAGCCATTGTTCAAAATTTCCAGAAAAGATAGGTAACTTAAGTTTTGGCAATAAAACATTTTGCAAACAATCAAAATTAGAACCCGAGTTAACAGTAGGTGCTGCATAATTGACCTGGCTAAGAGGAGTTTCCCTCAAATCTGTATCAGATCCACTCTCCTCTACACTAGGTTTACGTTCACCTTGTATATATTGAGTTAAAAAATCTTGAGTAATATAGTATCTCTCTTGGAAATCCTCTCGTTCTTTAAAGTGGATTTCTAAATCTGGTTCTTCACACAATGACTCTATTATTGACTGAACATGGTCAAACTCTTTGAGCAAAATAATACTATTTTTAAATCGTAATTCAACATCATTTAAACTGTGCTTTCTTTCAGGAACCGAGGTTTTCACTTTATTTATAAAATTTTCCAAAACTGATAATTTTTGTTTAATAGTACCTCGATTTCGTACTAATTTTTTAAGCTCCTCTGTCATTTTTAATAAAAACAACAGCAATAGTCAATAAGCAATGAAATAGAATCAAATCTAAACTTGATTTGTTAAAAAATAAAATAGCAATAGAATTTAATAATACACAGTTCTTCAAATAGAATACTTACATGACAAGCATAAATTGACCTCACATGTAAAATAGTTCAATAGCGAAAAAATAATTGTCTTTATATAATGGAGAAAATTGCCTTCCAAAATGATAAAGGAAATTAGACTAAAATTGAAATAGTGTTAATAGTTGAAAATTGACAAACTCGAAAGGTATCTTTCACTGATTAAAAATACCTTATATGCAAAAAATAGAAACTCTTACAAAACATGTATAATCTAGAAAAAGTATTCCTGAAATAACATAAAAATACTTTTCATACACGTTCAATAGACTGAAAATAGCAATTAATCGTTGAATAGACTGATGATAATATCAAATAAATAGTGAAATAGACTGTTAAATAGCAAATAAATTGTTAAATGGCCAAGTACAAGTTTACTTCGTTAAATAGCTTTAAAAATTGCCTAAGGTATCTTCAAATCTGCAAAGAAATACCTTAAAATCCTGAACTTATATTAAATTGTGATTAAATTGAAAAATACTTTAAATTGAACGTTTTCCAACCATCCATTCGCCCATCTCAATATAGTAGGTACTTATATCTTGTGCTGGTCGACAGGACTTCTTAATTTTGTTGTCGAAAATTGAAAATAGAAATTCTTGAAATCCGGTTCGACTGGAGCAAATTTTTGTTTAAAGTATAAACTGCTGGTTCAAATAGTTAAATAATTGTAAGCGGACTGTATAAATCTTTTATTATAATTCTTGACTTGGCGACATTTCTTTTTTAATAATTGTCAGTTATTATATTATGTCACAAAGAATAATCAAAGTGCATCTACACTGATAAAACAAAATATATAAACAAAGTTTTTAAACAGATGTTTCTTCTCTAATGAATCATTTTGTGTATAATTACCTTAATTCAGACATAAGAAACTTGGATTTGTTTTGTGACTCCTGCGGTGGGCAAAATAAGAATTACACTTTTTTCCGCCTATTACATAATCTTGTTCACCAGCAAAAAAGATTTGATTCTGTTCGAGTTACTTTCCCAATTAGAGGCCATTCTTATATGGAAAATGATAAGAATATGGGAATCATCAATCAGAAAGCCAGAGTTGAAACAGTGAAGGAATTATGTGACCTCGTCCAATCTTCCAGAAAAAAACCTTCGCCCTTTGTAGTGGAACATCTTTCAGAAGACAATCAACACATTTTTCAAAAGTGGACCGAACATTTGAATAAATTCTACAAGAAAAAAGCTAGCTTTCCAATTCAGTCAATAAGGTAGTTCGAAGTTTCAAAAGAACACCCTAGGTTGATCAAGTATAGAGACACATATAATGGGACATGGACCTCTGCAGTTGTGATGGATAGAAAATCTGTGGTCCTCAAAAACTTGGAGACAAACAACCAGTTTCTTCTTCCCGAAATATCTTACACAGGTAAACTTATACGCATATACTTTTATTTTGACTATTAAAATTCTCTTATTTGTTCCAGGTCCAAGACCAATTTCGGCGGAAAAATTTGCCAATTTACAGAGTTTGAAAAAGTTCTGTGGAAAGGAAGCTCAAGATTATTTTACCTCACTGGTGCATAATTAATTGGAAATATGAAGGACTTCTTACCTATAAAGAAACTTTCAAGGTAAAAAAATCTTGTTTATTTTTTTTATACACTAATTAAACTATTTATTATTTATTTTAGGTTATCGAATTAATGATAGAATAATGAAGATTATTTTTTAGTTCAGTTTTGTTTTAGTGTATTATTTATGTAGGCATAAAGCTGGTTGTTGAGTGAAATAAACATACTTTAAAATACAAAATTGTTATAAATTCAGGGGAAAAACGGGCTAAGTCACGACCAATTAACAATAAATTTTTGATTTTTCCATTAATTCTTTTTTAAAGCTTTTTTTTTTATGACCCAAAGATCTACGGTATTTAGGGGCCATATTGGTAAAAAGAGAACTTTGTGAATTCAAATACTTTAGATTTTGTAGCGTTTTGAAATTTAAAATTGCTTTATCTCAAAACCATAAAATTTGACTTAGCCTGTTTTTCCCCTGCACCCTTCAAATAGAAGAGCCAGAAGTGGCAAGTACGAGTCAAATCTACACCGACGATTCTAAAACTGTAACGGTTAAAACCGTTTTCGTTATTTAGATCCAAACATTGAAACGGTTGGAACCGTTTTCGTTATTTTGACGCAAACATCTCTACCCTAATGTCATTTGTCGTTTATGCCTTGTGTCAACAGTTGGCAATTCATTTCGATTTATAGCTGTCAACGAGCAAGTTGAATATTGAATTTTAATTATCTTTTATATTGGACATCCAATGTACTAATTACCTTTAATATTTTTAATGACCGTCTGATTTTAAAAAGGTAAGTTTCCTACCAATATTTTGTTGGAAATATATATTAAGTATAAGAATTTCTTTATTAAAATGTCAAATTGGAAACATAACCTCAACACATTGAATGACACACAGAAATCACATGTTTTATATAATTTTATATATTATTTTGTTAGGAAAGAGATAATATGCTTTACTCTTTTTAATTATGTTAAATAAGATTTTTCCTTTTCATATTAATTTTAGTCTCTGTGAAGCTATTCACTAATAATTTAAATTGTACATTTAATAGTAAAAAGCATATTATCTGTCTCCTATATACTCTTCCTGGCTACTTTCTTGATATTTTTTCCTTTTTCCTTGTAGCCTGGCTGTATCTAGATGGTTCAGTAGAAGTTCTATAGAAGTTATATCGATGGTTCTGTAGAAGTTTTGTAGAAGTGTCATCGAAAAACATTGTTTGGAAGAACATTCAAACTGCATGTGTAGAATTATTGAAACTTAGAAGTTTAGTTCCAGCTACAGAAATTGTTTCAAGAGGTTTAGTTCGAGCCATCCAAAGAAGTCCACGAGATTTAACTTTACCTATGAAGATTTAACAGTTGGTGATATCCAAGCGTATCATACGAATCCCCTTTATCTGTTACCTGTTATACCACAGATAAGTTTTTAATAAATCATTTAAATTAAAGTAAGTCTCTGTGAATTAGAATTTGTCGCTGCCTTATCTGAAACCTTATTTAATTATAATATCGTAATGGTTAGTGATTTTCTATATTTTCATCACTAATCGATTGTCAAGTTTAGAAAGTTTTAAATATAGTGGCACTCAACATTCTTTTTAAAAGTAATACGAGTTGTTTAATAACCTGACCCACTCCCCAAAATCATAGAGCTTAAAACACTATAAAAATAGATAAAATAACAAGATCATATTACAATACAAAACAATGTGGTCACCTTAAGATGGATCGAAGGTCAAGCCACATCGAAAGGTAACCGTCTTGCCGATTCACTAGCCAAGAAAGCAGCCAACCAAATGCCCTGGACCTGGCCCTTCTATTGGCCTGATAAAATCGGTAGTGACAGACCTAATTAAAGAACATTTCCTTGTGAAATTCGAGGAAAGATGGGATAAAACAAGAAACTGCAGAGTTTCCAGGGAGCTCTTGAGTTATCCTTACAACACTGCAGCAAACAAATACTTGACTATGACTAGACAGAATCTGCGCCTGGTAACAGGCATTCTAAATGGTCATTGCCAAGTACGAAAGCATCTCCATATCATGGGGCTGTCAGAATCCGCACTCTGCAGAGGGTGCGAACAAGAAGATGAGACCAACGAGCATATCCTTTACGACTGCTTGACGCTCTCATTTATTGGAAGATTTGTATTTGGCGAGTATCGGCTGACACCGGCCGATATAAGAGAAGCACCTCTTAGCGACGTTGTCAAATACATTAAATCTGTAGGCTGGCTCACGAGCTAGGAGGTGCCTATCATCTTAGGAGGATGCACAATGGGCCTAATGAGGCCTAAGTGCCGTGGGATAACCCACCCTCCACACGTTACAGATACAGATTGTTGCTAGTGATTTGTTCGGGTAGTGGATATTTAATATTTATGTACTGATAAGTTCACTATTACTTCTGGTTCTATAAAGAAATGATCTAAGTCTATTGAATACCCTCTATCTCGTTTATAAATAATCTAAGACCATTAAATAAATTTACTACCTCGACGACCTCTGTACACTGTTTAGTTATTTTCGTTTTTCAACACCCTGTTTATTTATGTGGAAAGGAAAAACTTTTTATTACTTACTGTAAAATAAACAGAGGAGTACTAGAGCTGAAATAAATACCATCGGTCACTATTATTCAGTTTTTAATAAATATTACTAAAGGAACATTTTACATAAACATGCAAAATATGACAACACAAGATCGGCGGGAACACATCAGTTAAATATTTAAATGAATTTACACATATTCAAATAAAACGTCCTTTTTTATAAACTTAAATAACCATTATATATATTATTATTATTATTATTAAAAAATACGTCACCACATTCTATTGAATTTTTCCAGACATCGTTTTACTATCAAAAAAAAAAGGAAACTCCATTTAATTGTGGGAAAAATATCCAGTCAGCATAGGTAGGCCATAAATCCTTATTTTTAGATTTATTGGAAAAGTTTATATTGTGCAAACTTTTTTCTAAAGCTGTTATTTTATTTCTAGGTAATACATTTTTCATGTAATTAGCCAGAAGTACATCTTAAGCCTTAAAAATTTTATATCTATGCAAGGAAACTTTTTTATTTATTTTTTAAAATTGGATATATGTATATGGTATTAAAATTTTACGAGTTTTAACCTGACACGAGATTCTATCAAGCAAACTTTAAGATTTTATTTTCTTTTTTTTTATTAAAAAATAAAAGGATTTAAAATTTAATATTGCAAATAAAAAACATTACTGGTAATAGACATAAATAGGCAAGCAAGATATTATGTTATAATCAGGGGTGGTTTCTCCATTAGTTCATTGCAGTGAACCCCCAGTTACAATAATTTCATAAAAACACAATATTTTAAAATACACAACATATAAATTTAAATTGAATTTTAATTATTTTATTGTTTTCATACGTGTTGATCTCTATTTTTTGGTACGCCACTGCGCTCTGGCTAATCGCGTCTCTTTGGCTTACTTTTCTGAGTGAGCACGTGGGAGTGAGATGCTTTACCGAAAGCCTCTAGCTAAAAAGAGATGTCAACACGTTAACAGATCGGTGAAACGAACAATGATCTACTTAAAATCACTAAAATCATCTTATTTTGCGCAACGCACACAGTGACGTCACAAAGTAGGGCAAGGCATACAAATCTTTCAAATCATAGATATAAAATAAAGAAATGCAATGACGGTACTAAAAGTGTCTGCACTTTTGCATTACCCTTTCACGACATATCTATGTCAAACTCGAGCCAGTCAGTTTTGGTAATAAAAAATAAAAAAAAATTTAAAATAGCGTGATTTAAATGATGAAATATTTTCATTCCGACAATTTTTAAACATAAAATTATTAACTTGAAATTAATCAAAATATGACTCAAAGTGCCTTCCTTGTCATGTCACAAGATAGTTAGTGTTTATGTCGTCTCTATCTACTTTATTCTCTATCTTCAATCTCAAATCAAGCTGTCAAATTCTAAAAATCAACACGTGAGACAATTTTAATTGTGTATTGTATTTATTAAAAATTAAGTTTAAATAAAACTTTAATAAATTGGAAGTATGTGTGTGAATTCTACGATTGTTACCGAAGAACGTCTAAGGTAATAAAAAATACTATTATTTTTGAGGTTATGATTATTTCCAAATTACGGTTGCAAGTTATATTTTGTTTTTTGTTTCCAACAAAAGACAAACGAAGTTTCAAAAAGTATGACAGTAGTAAACCTACGTGTAACTTTTCTCAGGCAAAAAGATCGACCCTTAAACAAGGATTATTTCTTGAGCGTAGTACAATTTTATATGAATAATTGTTTATTTTGTAGGTTGTCCCTAATGAAGTTAAAGTTATAGAAAACGCCCTATCTATAAATGCTAGAGATACTGATAAACAGTGTCAGACTAATGTAGCGCTGAGGATTTTATAAACTTACAGTTTTTTTAAAGACGATATTAAATATAACTATTGCACGGGCCTTAATTAATTTAAGTAACTTAATAGTTCTATGTTAGATATGCACCTATATCATGAAGACTAAATTAAATATTTACCAATATCTACCAGGTAGGTTAATTGAAATATATCGACAAGTGCAGTTTTATATAGATTATATTTTTAAATTTGGCACATCGAGATCTTTTCATGGGTATTCTATACCATATATAGCGATGTCACAATAAAAGTTGACCTAAAAAGATAACACTATGTTCAATGTTCAATAAACTTACAAGTTAAACGTTAAACAACACTTTTTAACTCTCACGTTAGTCGTACTATTTATAAAGGCATATTGGAGGTATATGACGCTATGTGATATATAATTTGTTATCAGGACATAGAAATATGTTACAAAAACTAACAATTCATGTATATTAAAAAAAAAGTACTAATAGTTAGATTATTAGTAAAAAATACATATTGTAACAATAATTGGGGCTAACTGCATTTCTTGTGGAAATTAACTTATTATATGTAAATATGGAACACGAAAAGTGTCCAACCAACTTTCAGTCTGCTCTACTAAAAAGTTGACTAGAATGACATAGTGCAGTTTATCTCCGAGGTACAAATACACCTACTAAATAATTGTCAAAACTTTGACTTTATCATTCTTGTAGTGTACCTATTTTTCACGCTATAATGTTATTGTTGTAGCCTTGATTATATTATTATTCTACTCTTCATCCAGTAGTCTGTGAAGGGTATTATAGTTTTACTTTGTTCGATGTCACGTTTTTTATCTGTACGATAAGTCAAAAACAAAAAATGAAATTAACTAAAATTTTAGCAAAGATCAAGCTCTATAAGGAGAAAAAGCCCTTTAAATTAAAAAAAAATCTGTCTAAAAATGGGAGCTTTAAGGGGGGTTGAAATTAAAAAAACAACAATTAAAAATGAAAAGCGATATTAACATTAAAATTTTAGTAGAAATCAAGCTCTATAAGGAGATGAGACCTACGGATTTTAAAAAAATTTAATAAAAGTGGAGGGGGGTAAAGACGGTTGCAATAATTAAAATAAATCTAACTTAAAAACAAACAATAATATTAATCTAAAATGTTTGGAAAAAATCAAGCTGTACAAGGGGATAGAGCCTATTGATTCTGAAAAAAACTGATAGAAAATGGGGACTAAGGGGAGCTGTTAAACTGTGGAGTTTGTATCTGTGTAATATTATGTATTGTGATGAAGCTAATCTTATAAACTACACATTTTAGTTCACATGTTTTTTTTTGGCAATAAAAGGTATTTAAAAAAATATGTTATTTTATTTGATAAATTGTAAAATTAAATTTACATTAAAAACTGAAAAATGGTAAGTAAAGTTTCATATAATAATATTTTTACACAAAAATCAATGTCAAGCTTTCTACAGAACCTGATATATATTTAAAAATGTTCTTAAAATATAAAGAAAAGTCAGTTGACTCACTAATAATGTTTATAGAAGGTTTACAACGAATTAAAAACAGAACAAATATGACAATAACTGAAATATTCATTTATTAATAGTTGTAGTGCTTGAAAACAGTATGATATTGATAATAATAAATAAACATAAATAAACAAAGTTTTGAACTGAACTTACAAATGATAAAATTATTGGGACAAGTGAACACCCATTTTGAATTACCACAAGCCGCCACTGGTAATAATTACAGGGTGGCAGAATAAAGAAATATTTAAAAAACAAAGCGAGAATATTTAAAAAATGTTTGTTAATAATCTTACCACTTATTATGTTACCCTGGACAAAGGAAAAATTACCGTAAAAAATTGATTATTTAAAAATTATGTTTTAAAAAAAATGCATGGTATATTCTTAACAACGCATCGCTAAAAGGATATTAAATCTTTATAGCAGTGAATATTTTCTCGGCACTTTAGGTACAAAATTGAAAACCCGATAAAGTCAAAAAAATCTAATTTGAAATTTACATAACCCGATTAAATTCCAACCCTGTAGTCACTTACGCCCTTTAGTAAAGAGGTAATGTTTCGTTAAAAGTCATGAGCCATGAGGTTGCCTCTCGAACTTCAAGCCTTTATGCATTACAACATTACACTTTAGTAAACGTACATAAAGTCGATCTCCATTTCCAGCTAATGTCTTTACTTCTACGATTATTCTAACATACAAGCTCCGGGTAACGCCATTACATGTGCCTATGTAATCTTAATGCTAATTTTAGAATCTAGAGGCCTACAACAAAAGCTTTGCACAGTGGTTCTTGAACCCCAGAAAATTATGTTAGATCCTATATTGCCGAACCTGCATTTTATACTTTTTTCGTGACACATAATCATAAATAAAATTTTAATACTTAATTAGTATAAATTAAAACAATTTGTATCTTCTCAATAAAGCCCAACTGTTGGTAAATCAAATCAGCTTTTTTACAATCTGTACATTAAATTTCAATAAATAAATTTGTATAAGATAAAGATTTTTAATGTTAGGCTTCGATCACATTAGAGGCACGCTTGTGCAAGTAATTTGGTGGAACGCGCGTGCGGAAGCGTGCACATAGAAACAAAATCCTCAGGAGAGCGACAGAAACAAGTGGAGCTTGTCCATCAACGCTCATACTGCACACAACAAGCAAGTGCACGCTTGTGCAAGCATGATCCGAAACAAAAATATTTGTTTTTTAATTGCAAGCGTGCGTGATCTCAGTTGATTTCTGACCATCGAGGCAGTGATAGTGTAGTGTTGCTCCAATTCACAGAAAAAAATATATTCAATGGCCATTTTTTAATGTTTATAGTTAATACGTAAGATTAACTTTTTTAGTTTAGAAAGGCCTAAAACATTTTTAACATTGGCAGATTAAATATCATTTTTAAATTCATCAAAACCATATTTTAAAGTAAATAGTTAATAAATCTTCAAGTCTTACCTCAAAGTAACCATCAGCTTCTCTTCAGATGATATACAATTGCGAAAGTTAGATTGCCTCCTTATTTTAGGAGTGATTTTGCCTAGTATATAATAAAAAGTATTTGGCATCATTCTAAAGTATTTAAAAAACGTATTGAGCTGTCTAGGCAAATCGTTAAATATTCGTGCATACTCTCCATCTTCCTGTCTGTCTAAAAAATACTCGTTAACCCACTCTTCCCTGATTTCCTGCTCATCCAAAAATAAAAACTTTAACACACCATTTTTCAAAACAATGTCCTCATCGTCTGACATCTCCATTTTGACTGACCTGTTTATAATAATCAACTTGCACCTACTTCCATTTAGTGTGAGCACATTGCTGTTCATGCCAGCTTGCATACGCGCGCGCCACCAAATTACTTGCACAAGCGTGCCTCTAATGTGATCGAAGCCTTAAAATAAAAAAAAAAAAGTGTAAATTGACTTTATCGCGGCATTGCCAAATTTATCTTTGCATGGTTAAAAAGTCGAGTTAGGTCGAGTCAGTAATGCAACTAAGTTTGCCATTTCGAATGTTAGGTCTCAATTTATGAGAGAACGTGACGCTAAAAACGTATCAAAAACAGAAATGCAAGCAAGCTATTGTTATCTGGATATAAGAAACAAAATCATACACAATTTTTGAAACTGTGGACAAAACATGGTAACGGTTCTGAAATTTATCGAGCGTATATGAGTAAAAACCATGGAGGTAGTAGGGAGAGCAGTTGCCACTCGGGTATCACCTAAGCCATATGTTACCATCCTAATGTCATTTGTGACATTTATTTATAACTTTTTTGGTATGTGTTTTATTTTTCAGTATTTATTGCGTTTGTTTTGTTTTTATACAGTATTAGTGAAAGATCTTGAGGACATAATGTTATCTTGTACTTTACGATATTGTACACGTCTAGATCATGTGAAAATCAAGAAATTATAGAAAATAATTATGGAGGTATGGGGATAACAAATCATAAGTTAGTAAACAAAGTCATTTTGAAAAAGAAATATTTACAAATTTTCAAAGAATTCAGAAAAAACTGACTATCGATCTTCATTGTGTAGTCTATCTGAAAAAATATGTTATCAGAATAATTTACGTGTGTATAATAAAGTTAAATTACCATATATTTTCTTATTTATGATTTTAAATAGGGACAGTTTAATTCCAAACATTTTTTTCAATTTTATTATTTCGCCTATTTTAAATGTTTTTCTCTTATTAAGTAATAAATTGTGAACACTTAGGCCTACATTTTAAAACATTTACATTTAGTATTAGTATTGATAATTCTGTTTTACTTGTTAGGCTGTTCAGATATGCCGTTAATTAACTAAATTAACTGCAAAAATAATTTACTCTCTACAGGAAAGAATCGAAATGATTTTCGTTTATAGAGAGGTTGGAAAATTCGCACGAAGGGCAGCCTTTCTTTTAATGAAGAAAATCCTAATCGTAAAAGTTTTGGAAACTGTTTCGGTGAAAAATAGGAAAAGAAATAACCGACTAGTACTAAATGAAGAAGCTCAAATTGACGTTTTGTGAGCATTTGTTGCAGTTCGAACTAGCTCCATACGAACAGTAGCAGAACAGACGGGAATATCACGCGAAACTCTAAGAAGAGCATTAAAAATACATAAATGTCATCCCTATAAAATGCAGATACTTCAAGGGCCCTACGAAAATGATTTTGATAGAAGATCTCCTGCTGAATATCTGTTTCAGTAAGGAATGTTCATTTTTCTTAATGGCAATGTTATTAAACATAATTGTTGGTAATGGAGTGACAAACACCCACATATTATTCGAGAGTGGTATACACAGCGTCCGCAAAAGTTAATGTTTGGTATGGTATTCTTAAAAATGCAATTATTGGTCCCTTACTTATTGAAGAAAACTTGACAGGCGATCTATACCCTAATATGATTATATAAATGAAGAGCCTACTGATCTTATAACTGACGAGCTAGAAACTCAAACTGATGCAGAAGGTAATTTAGTTTTACAGGAGGATCTGTTAAATTTTCAGCAGGACGTTGCTATACCTCATATTTTTCTTTTCATCCGACAGTGGTTAAACGAGAGATTCCCAGATAGTTGGATTGGCAGAAGGAGAGCAATTGAATGGCCCCCAATATCACCTGATTTAACTTTCTTAGACTTTTTTCTTTGGGGACACCTTAAATCCATTGTTTATAAAACACAACCTGCTGATATTGATGATCTTTAAAGGTGATTTACAGTAGCATGCCGGTCAATTCCCGTGAAGTTTTCCGAAATGTTACAAAGGCGTTCGGAAACAGCCTTAATTATTGTTTACAGTACAATGGAAAACATTTTAAACAAGTTTTAAACTAGTGTACAAGTAAATCATATGTGTTTTATTTGAAAAATGTGTTGTAGGTGTGCCCCTTGAAAATAAAATTGACGGGTTTTTGCGATTTTTCATATTATTTACAGGAAGCAAGATATTTAGGGTGGGATGTTTTCGGTGTGTCGCCCTGTATCTATATATCAACATGGATTCATGACTTCTCGTTCAACTATAAGTAATCTGGCAGTTTTTATTCAATATCTCTGTAAATCATAGTAGAGGACAGGTTGATGCAGTGAATACCGATTTTTCATAGGTATCTAACAAAATCAGTAACCAAATAATTCTGCAAAAGCTTTTTAGTTTAGGTTTTCATATCACTTATGTTCATCTTCCTTAATCATCTAACTAAACGTAAAAATGTTTGTTATAATGTATTTAATTCTAATTACCTTATTTCAACTAGTGGATGTCTTCAAGGGTCCAATTTTGGGGCCAGTATTATTCTCAATATTTATTAATGTGACTCCTTAGAATGCAATAGGTTAATGTTTGCAGATGATTTAAAATTATATACCAGTATATCTAGTACAGCTGATTGTTTAACATTGCAAAATCAAATTAACCTATTTTTAAATATTTCTAAATGTAAAATTATGAATTTTCCTTATTCGACTGATATTATTATTATGAAAGGGACTGACACTATCAAAGACTTGAGTGTTTACTTTTATTATCAAATTATTTTAAACTACCACATTAACTCTACTTGTATTGTGAATACAGCATACCGGGCAAATGGTTTTATAATATGGAATTGTAAGAATTTAAATAGTCTCTCAGCATAAACTTCCTAAAGGTGTACCATTTCGGAACGCGCGACAGACGACATGCGACAGCAGACACAACGACAGACGCGACGGCAAAGAAGACCAAGAACGGTCTCTTAACGTCTGAACATATACAATTATATAAAACACATTTCGCAAGGCGCGACACGTCCGACAGGCAGAAGTCGACGACAAATAGATCGGCCTTGGGGAGCGTTTTCTGCGTGTCTCGCTCAGTCATCGCTTGTTTTTCGAGATGATTAGTCGATATTTTATAGACATGGTAGTTGCGAAGTTCTACCCTGGGCAGTGTTGAGAAGTGTTGCCAGATGAAAATTTGCTGGAACAGTACGCTAAAGTGTACGCAAATCAAAAAATTATATACACGTCATATTGCTGTGGTGGGAGGTGTTTGTGTGAATGCGACTTGTTTGTTTTCTTTTTCGCCGTAACTAGCAGCTAGCAGTAGTATTTTATAAACCTTAGAAGCAAATTTCACATACATGAACAAATAATAATAATAATGCCGTGACAACAAGAAAATGAAGCAACGAATTCTCGTCGAAAATTTAAATCCATACCTGGCTACGCCGTCTGACATAAACACAGCTCACCTACTCTGTCAAGACGTTTCGCGTGTATATAACTTTTTGTATTGCGTACAAGTTAACGTGTACCTATACACTGTGAAAAATAATAGGTATTTCTTTTAGATCAGTCTAAATCAGATAATTCAAATACGTTCTATTTGGCATGAATGTTCTTTTTATGATGCCCTTTTAATTATTTGTTGTATTTTAAATAAAAACATAATGATTATCTTGAGGTTTTTTAATAGAGCAAATTTACTAAAGAAAATATTCTTTGACTATTTGCTGAAGAATGAGGCAAACTTAATAAATTAAGAACAAAGTTTGTTAAGTAAAACAGGAGAACAGAGACAAAAAAAGTGGATCTACTTAAAAACAGTAGGTCTGGCAACACTGATAGTTCCCTCGAATTGTCGTCTGCGGTAGTCGTGTAGCCTGTCTCCTTGCTTTCGAAATGTGTGTTAATGCATCTGTCGTCTTTGCCGTCGCGTCTGTTGTCGTTTGTCGCGTCTTCCGAAATGGCAGCTTTATATTATTTTAGCTTAGTTAGCACAAAATGAAAAAAATTATCAATATTATGGCATCCTATATATGTTCATTATTCAGAAAATTATTCAAAAAATTTAAAATAAATTTTTAAAATTCTTAAGATTCAAACTAAATTGATTTTATCCTCCAAGATGTTGTAACTACCTAGATTAACTACACGAATTTGATTTTGTATCATTAGAAGCACGTAGAAATCGGGCATCTATTTTGTTTTTGCATAAATTAATAGATGGTGAAATTAACTGTGCTTTTTTGCTCTCTCAAATAAATTTTTTGTATTTAGAATAATATCTAGACTTAAATTACATTTCTAAGCTAACGAGCTCAAACCAATTTGTTGTCAAAAGCGCCAATTACCTTAAAACAGCATAATACATTTAAGATCACAAAAGCTAGTTAACTGAATAAGTCAAGATTAAATGAGAAAGATGTTAATTGAACATAGACATTTTCGAAAGAAGGGGCAAAATAGGGTCCCACAGATATTCGTAATGTAAGATTTGTACTGCAGATTTCAATTGTAAAACAAAATATTTTAAAATGTTAGTGAATAAATTTTGCAATTTGAAGTCTGTTCCAAAAAAAAAGTTCCTGTAATTAGGGTAGCGATGCTGTAAATCTTGATCTAGATAAACATTAATTTTATCGATTTTAATGGACCGCCATTTTAGAATTCCTAGAACATGACATAATGCAACTAGATTTCTAATTATTAGATTTTTCTCAAGCAACTATTTGTAGATAAGGTAAGAAAGAATGAATTTTGATATTGATATTAATATTGAAAGAAGAGATCACATATCGTAAAGCTTTATGTATGTGTAAAAAATGCATCTCATTTAAACAAGATTGTATCTTATGTATTCCAAGTAGAAAAGCTTTTTAAAGTACTAAAATAGTTTTAAGACGTTTTCTCTTTGAACCGCTCGAAGTTGTTTTAAATTACTATATATAAAAAAAGTATATACATACATTCGTTTTGCTATTCTACGTAGACATGCCATAAATACGAGTATTTGCTCACCTGAAAATAAAAAAAATAAAAATGTTAGAAATGTAGAAATGGAATAGTATTGTGATGTTTATTTTAAACAACAGTTTATTAATTATTAATTTATTTAAACACTTATTTATTTATAACAATACTATTCTAATTTATATATATTTCGAATGTCTCTAAACTGTTCACGATTTATCTTCACTGTCCATATAATAACTGATTCTGCTGGGTCCTCCACCAATATTTATATACAAATTTAAAAAATTGGCGAATGTTCTAGAAAGTTCACATATTCTCACCAATAGACTAGAATCATTATCCCGTCCTTTCTCGAATAGTCATCGAAAGCACCTTCGCCATAGTCGTCCCATAGGTTTGGTCTTAAGGGGTTTAATTATGTAAAATAATCGGACAAGTTGAGCCTCAAAGGCCAAATAAGACAGAGAGGGACTTGGAGGGTTAGAGCATGACTGAATAATGAAATGACTCACATAACAGTATGGACTATTATGCAAAAATTGTTTTTAAAGTAGGCCTATTCTTTATTCTTTATTTTAAATGTCAGTTCGAATTTAATTTAGAGCCGTATGTAATAATCACAAATATGACTTATATCTCTGTCTTTATCTTTAGAAAAACAATTTTGGATCACTATATACAATATATGAAATAAAACCTATAACAATTTAGACTAATATTGATATTAAAATAACCAAAAAAGGTTGACAGCTGTGTGTACGTAGTTTAGATTCAAAAGGAAAGACTTGTATTTCGTGCAAAACTTTTTAATTATTAAATGCAAAGCGCTTTCGGCTTATTTGCCATCATCAGTGCTTATTTACAAAAATTGTGGATGTAAACTTACAATTTAAAAAAATATAAAATCTAATTAAGACTTTTAAGTCAAGAGTTAAAATTGTATATATACGGTTGTTTGAACAAATTAACAATTAAAAGATACAAACAAAGTGACAAAAACCCAGTATTGGGAATAGTGAGTGTGGGATAATCCCTTACAAATCATATCTGATCTCCAGAAGCAAGTTAGCTTGTGTGGAATTAAGGAATTATGCCACCCACCTTCATTATTTGCACAATTGAAAACAAGTTAACAAATTAGTTAAAATTTAACTGTGAAAGATATATTGAAATTTGAATCTAGAATACCATAGTTAATATGAAGAAAGTTATATGCAGAAGGCCAAAGTAAAAAAACTGAAGGTTTTTTGTTATATATACATTATAATTATAAAAAAGTCTACCTACTCTCCACAACGTATCCAACAAGTTCCTGGTCATCCTCACTCTTAAAATTAGACATTTCGGGATATTTACAACTTGCTAAATCATAATATTAGTATTATTAATATTTTCAAATTTAAATTTCTTTATCTATTCATTTTTATTCAAGTTGTTTAACCGTTTCCACAAGACAGTGGCGACAAGCGACACTTGAAGACGTTGACTTGTCAAATGTGAAGAGAGGAGGTACGTTCACCTCAATGTGGGACATGTTTCTCCAAGTGTGATTCGAGTGATTGGAGGTGGTTAACGGAGATCAAAATTTGTTAGTATTGAATTTAAAGATTTGATTTATTGTTAGTTAAATTTAAATAAATGTTTAATATAAAATTATATTATTATTTTTAATGATCCTTTTGATGTCAAGACAAAACAAAAATATCACTCGTGATATATTTCTAAACCGCTAAAGAATTGAAGTGGATTAAAACAGAAATTCTAAATTTGCTGTGTAAATAATTGAAAAACTAAAATCAAAGTTCAATAATTATTATGACATATTTAACAGAGAAAAATAAGTAAATAAAAATAAGGAAGAAATGGATAAAAATTATAATTTTTATAAAGTTCTTTTATTCCGAAATTCCGTGATAAAAAAATGGTGTTGCACCATCACTGGCTTGCCATAATGCTTAATTGGAACACTTGGTAAAGTGGTGAGGTATGGTTTCCCAAATTGTTTGCAAGGCAATTGATATGTTTGGATAGGCTGTCAAGCAAAGTAACCTTGATAACGGTTAATCCTATCCTTCTAATCCTACTATCCTACTATATAAATGCGAAAGTTTGGATATATGGATGAATGGATAGATGTTTGTTACTTAAGCACGCCAGAACGGCCGAACGGATCAGGATGAAATTAGGCACAAAGATAGATTATAGTGTGGAATAGCTCATGGGCTAAACTAGTCTTAATTAAAACGTTGCCCATTTCATGTCAAGAAACATCTGGAAGTTTCGAAAAAATGACGTCTCAGTTCAGTTTTATGATGGACGTACGTTAATGTAATAGTTGTAATGTTGGAAATAAATTGAGTTTACCAAAAGCTAGTGTAAATATATTTAATTTATTTTATTATCCATTTCAATTTTTGAGCTATGTGAATAGTTGCTTTAAAATAAAATCTTCTGGAGAAGGTACATTTTTCTAGATATCGTTAAAGGATTTAATATACAAATTTTAAATCAATATAAACGAGAAATATATTGGGCTACTATTATAAAGACATTCTAAACTAGTTCGTGATCGTTAATATTCATGTAGGCATATGTAACATTAAAAAATTATCTCAAGTCAACGAGATTTTAAAAAGTCGACTAATATAGTTATGTATTTCCTTTAACTTAAAAATTTCCTGCAAATATTATTTACGAGTATTATTTGCTCAATAATTGCTAAATTTTTTATTCACAATACTAATTTTATAAAAAATTATTGTATTCCACACATTGGCTACACTTTGCGCTGTATAGAATTTGTATAGAAATTTTACAATTTTATACCTTCCAACTTTTTTTCTAGTGGTTATTTAACGTTTAAAATAAGTAGATTTTAAACTTTGCCTTCTCTAAAATATATTACGTTACACCAACTCTACTCTATACAGACATAGATACAATTCACAGAACAAGATTATGAATTTTAGAAATTATTTAATGCATGGAGTTTTGGAATTCACACACTTCTTGCTTTAAACTAGAACAGTTATTGTTCACGTATTTTCTAATTTTGACCAAGTTTTCAGATTTCCATCCCACTCCTCTCAGCTACGTCCGCCTCTATAGTCTCGATGCTAATTTTAATGTCTAGAGGCCTAAGAGTAAAACCTTCGGGGAGTAACAGGAATAGTTTGAACCGGGGCAATATAACGCTTCCAGAGAACGTTCTTCTGGAATACAAATGGTAAAAGTTTGTCTGTTTGATAACGGCTAGAGAAAAAACTGGGAGGAATTCTTCGTTTGATTACTGGAACGTTTGGATTTCAAGCGTCTCTTCGACGAAGTTTCAAGAGGGAGATCGATGCTTTCGCCGGTAAATTGTTTTTCATTTAGACCGGTCAAATTAGATACTAAAAAATATACTGAGTGGCAAAACTATCGATTTTCAGGTGGTTTCTTTAAACATTTTACCAAAATCGTGATCGTGGGCAATTTTTAATGATATTAAAGGAACTAAGACAAACGATAAATAAATAATTAAATATTGATATGAATATGGTAAGCTGTCACAGCTAAGTAGAAATAGCAGCACTGTCACATTACGGTCAGGTCAGGCTTTTCTTATTAAATTAATTTGAATATTTTGATATAGTACTTCTAAAATAAAATTTCTGAAAATAAATAAATGTTTCAATTCTGATTTTCTTTTCGAGAGATTTAATGAATACGTTTCATATCTATAACAGTTAGAGTATATAAGTTAATTTGAAATTTTAAATATTTATAATAACAATGAGTAATTTAAATAAGTCATTTTTTGTTTCTTATCATCAGGAATGGAAATGTTATTTATGTGTGAACACCAATAGATACTTATTTAAAAATACAATATAAAACAATATGAACTAACAAAATATTAAAAAAATATATGTATATATCATATGCAACATGTTAAACATAATTAAATTTATTTAAATAATGCTAATAAATTACTCATCCTAAAACAGCATAAGTGTTATAAAAGAATTAAAAAATAATCATAGTGGGGGATGTGATGAAATTTAAATAATGATTCAATAAGTTTAATAAAATATATTATCGACGTAACAGTCACTCCCCTAACTTATGTTGTAAATAATTTATTTAACTATAATTTTTTTCTGATGACTTAAAAACTGCTTTGTTTAAAAAAAATATATAAAGAGATGTTTTAAACCAGCATGATTATTAAAAAATCTAATTACTTGTAAATATATACAATTGTTAGGTTGGATAAGTTTATAGAACCAGTAAGCAGAAGTAACTCTTTAATTTCAACATTCCAAGTCAAGTTATCCAGCAATTCATCACTAAGGCTCTACAAGTTTTCTATAACCATACAGTCCATGCCCTCCTTGTAAACAGAAAGGAACCCATATAGTGAAGATTTAAAAGAAAATGAAATCAATGTTAGCCCAACGACTCACCTTTTCGAAAAAATGTTATTCTTTATGAAAGTTTTTGCTTATTTCAACAATAATAATATTCATTTAAACAAAAGTTATTAATCTCTATGCTTTGGTAAAATAATATCCTAAATGTACTTCTATTTAAATTTTAATTATTTTTAAAACATAATATTTTCTTTAACATTTGAAAATAAAGTTTTTCCACGTTTTCAGTCAATTCTGTATATAAATGTTTAAGAAATAAGCAGACAATAAAAATAATCGGACTTTCATCCATATCTGAAGGGACTATAACTATATATTGACGTATTTTATTTCATAAGATTTAGATACGTCTTGAAATTGGATTGGCTGTCGCACAAATATCACAAATATCTGGGGATGGTGAAATAATACGTATATTGTGTAATACGATACCTGTCAGTCATTTAAATTCATAAGTCTTGCACGAAATATTCATAAAAAATAATAGCGTAAATTTAACGTTGTGTGGTAAAAAGACGTTATTAGTTGAACATTTAACATTGAGATTTAAGTTGAAAAAATTATACGTACACAAAATACTATTTTCTAACGCATTTTTCGTAAAATAATACGTTTTTTACAACGTTTGGTTGCAAATAATGTTATTTTCTGCGTCATTTGAACTATTTTTATACGTTTTATACGTTTGGTTATTAGTCAATTTTAAACGTTTTTGTTTACCTACGTATGCTCATTGGATTAAATGTTAAAATAAACATCGTACAAACAATATCTTATCGTTTATAGGCATTTTATATATATTTTTTGAAAATTAATAATCTGAAAGGGTACCTTAGGTACATATGTTAATGATATATACCGGGTGTTCAAATTAAAGTGTTACAGCTATATACCGCCTTTTATAAAAAAAAAAACGTTTCAGACGAAAGTTTTATAGTTTTGTAGGAAAAAAATTTTGGCTAAAATTGTTTTTTATAGCTAACCATAATATGGTCAACTTTTTTTCGCCTAGCAAAATTTTCAAGTAGCTGTTACTCAAATTGTAAAAGTCTAATAAAAAAAATATTCTCATCAAAAGTTTCTTATTTTTTTATGTACTTTAAGAATATGTAAAAAAAATGGGATTTCCATTTAAAAAAACAAAGTCCACCTCGATATGGCAGCTATAAAAAAATGAATTTGGCCAAAATATTTCTCCCAAAAAACTATAAAACTTTTGTCTGAAACTTTTTTTTCTAAAATGCATATTTTCGGCGATATTTAACTGTAACACTTTAATTTGATCACCCGGTATATCGAAAGAAACTATTATATATTGTTTTTATTTTTACTTTCCTGTCTGTATACAGATAAGGAAAGTATAGGAATCACAGTTTGTAAGGTGCTTAACTTTGGCATTAATCATTAGGCGTATCGTTCGTTAAATTTATTGAATATTGCAAGCGAACGATTTTAACCAGACCGGTAATACTCTAATCCCCTATGTCCATATCTGTCTTATTTGGACCACTTGAAGCACCACTCGTATGCTTACCAAGAACATTTAAATAAATTAATCAGCCTCCGAAACCCCAAAGAATACGACGGTAGCAAAGCACCACAGTCTGTAAAATTGGGGGTCCGCTGACGTAAGTAAAGTAAGTAGAAAGTTCTGGTTAATGCGGGAACATTTGGGCGTGCCAAATTTTTATATGAATACGCTGTTTTGCTGTTGCAGTTCAAGCTGAGACATCACTACAAGCGAATCCATCTAGAAACTGTAAGGGTCATTACATTAATTAAAGACGGCCGATCTTAAGGTATATGTCTAATCAATTTTGAGTTAAATGAAATCTCAAATCGGCTGATTTTAGAGAAAAAATTCATTGATGCTTTTTTTTAGAGCGTACATTTTCCCATTGAAATTTACTTTTGGCAAGCCGAGAAAATGTGAAATGCGCAAGTTACAAGCAAAAAAGTAAAAAAAGGTCACTTTTTCATGAAAAATCGAGTTTTGTCAAAAACGGCTGCTGGAACCGATTTTAAAAAATATATTGCGCCAATCTATAGTCCTTCAGAAATACTTTGACCGAAAAGAAAGTCTAGTAAATAAACTTTTCATTTAAAGTTGATTCCCAAGCACCGTGTCTCATTTAACTCAAAATCGGCTGATTTTAGAGAAAAAAGTCATTGATGCTTTTTTGTAGAGCGGACATTTTCCCATTGAAATTTACTTTTGGCAAGCCGAGAAAATGTAAAATGCGCAAGTTACAAGCAAAAAAGTAAAAAAAAGGTCACTTTTTCATGAAAAATCGAGTTTTCTAAAAAACGGCTGCTGGAACCGATTTTAAAAAATATATTGCGCCAATCTATAGTCCTTCAGAAATACTTTGACCGAAAAAAAAGTCTAGTAAATAAACTTTTCATTTAAAGTTGGTTCCCAAGCACCGTGACTTGGATGAAAACATTACCTTCTGATTACACACTTTATTTTAAACACTTATGGAATTATTTTATTTTTAACTACATGGTGCACTTAAAAACTAAAAAGTTAATACTTTTTACATTATCTACAGTATTTCTCTAGGAAACTTATTACTTAATCCATTTTTAACGTATATGTTATGTTGAATGATGGCGGACGAGGCTTCGCCTTTTTAATACCGCAAAACGCTGTGATATGGTTTCTTTTAGAGGTACTGAAGCTCTGGCGCAAAGAATGAGACCAGCTGCCATGCAATAAAAGTGGTTGCCTGGTATGGATAACCAATAAGAAGTCGAAAAGAAGTAAATGATGCCTGTAACGTAGTTATTTGTTGGGAGACCTAATTTATATTTAATGCAATACTGAGCGCAGCAATGAATGCAACGTATGCAACGTTTAATGTATTTCAATACCCATATTTTAGACAAACACATGGGAATCCTCTGAGATAGCATGGTAGAGCAAGCATGTCAGCTGCGTGTCCTTGTCTGCGCAAAGTAAGAATTTAACATGTGAACGATCAGCTCTAAGTATTCTGACCACAGTAGTTCTTTGTTAAATCTTCGCAATAGGAAGTTTCGTAATATATTTTTTGAGAAACACAATTTAACAAAAAAAAAATATCCAATTTGTGCACGCGGTCTGTGCAAAAGTAAAGTTAAGTTTACCACACACCATGTGACTCAAATTCGGCTATATCCAAAAACATATATATTAAGTACAATTCGGAAACATAACTTACATACATATATATTGCAATTACAGAGCATATAGGACAAAAAGAAAATATGTTTTTGCCTTCTTTGTGGCTGACTAGCGTATGTGTATAGCAAACTGAACATATGCCGCAAGTTTGCTTTTCCTTAAAGGAATGTTTCACTTAATTACTCTTTTTGGCTTGGTTATCCATATCTAACAAAGCACAAATTACTCTTTGGCGAAATTCTGTGGCACGCACGTCTTTTTCTAAATATTTCATGGAACACAACCATCACACTGACTAGAAGAATGTTTGTCAATAGTCCAACAAAAATTACAATGTGTTACGTTTCAATTGTTATGTTTTAAAAACATATTTTGCACCAGATGATACGTTAACTTTTTAACCCTTACCTGGGTCTCATTGTTAAAATCCTTATAATAAGAATTCTTACAAGCCTCAGGCCTAGCTCAGATCAAAATGGGTCAGTGGGATTCGTTTAGAATTTACCTTCAAATCAATGGCAACGTCATTAATTAAAAAGATTTAGAAGAATTCAATTAAATTAATTTGGGCGCCATACAATAAAAGTAAATTTGCCATTGACTTGTCAGTTGAAAGTAAGGAAAATAAAAGAACTTAAATTTCAAAACAATTAATCGGCTTTAATTTAAACTAAATTAGTTAATGAGTGACATTAACAAATAAGAAAGAAAAATGAAATTTATTGATTTTAACAAATTAATCGGCTTTAATTTAAAATAAATTAATTAATGAGTGATAGTTAACAATAAGAAAGAAAAATAAAATTTATTGATTTTAACAAATTTTACGGTTTACGTTATTTGACTAGATAATACGTTTAAAATTAAAATTCACTAGTATGAACTTTGACTCAAAAATTGTGTGTGGTCCTGGCCGACACTTATCTTGTGTGTTTCCGGATTTCAACGGTCGAACTGGTCCGTGTCGCTCTCTTAACTGTAGCTCAGCCTATGATGACCTTCTAGAAATATTCGGTAGTTCTAGATGTAGCTCAGCCTACGATGACTTTCTAGACATGTTCTAAGAGTTCTTAGTTATCAAATGTTCCTTACTGGGCCAGTTCCTTACTGTCCTTACAGGGCAAGTTCCTTAATTTTTTAAGAAAGAAAAAACGTGTCAGTTACAACAAAAAAAACCGTATCTTTCCTTTGCTTAAAAAAAACATGTGGTCAGCTTACGAGTCAACTATAAAAGCTTACTATTTAAACATTTTTAAATTGAACATTTCAAGTTTACAACAATAATAGAGATTTGCAATAGTATTTAAATTAAAATACATGAAGAATGGAAAGATTTTTTAAGTAACTGAGAAAAAAAATATAAAATTATTGGCAGCCATTTTGTACATTGCATGGAACTTATATTACGCGAAAATCTCGCTATTAATGAATGAAATAACTCAAAGATAATTTCACGAGGATATACACACATAATAAAATTAATTTCTACCATTCATTATAAAAAAATGATTCTGTTACCTTAGTTAGTTCGGAAACACTTAACAACACTAAACCAACCGGTTTATTTCGCTGCAAAATTGAAAAGAAATAAGCAAACGAGAAACGTGGTGTATTGCACACCAACAGGTGGCCAGGCGTGCGCACAACCACTGACAGTAATTATCACAGAGACAATTTCCCCGAATTAATATAATATCCATATTTCCAAATACGAGGGGCACTCAAAAAGTATTAGAATATATTGGAATATTTGAACTAATTAAATATTGTAATTATTAAAAGGGAGTGACGATTACAACGTAACAAATGACTTTTTTATAAATACTATAATATAGAAAAGAAAAACAAAAAGTCTTAACTCAAGGCAATTATTTGTCTCCCAAAGATTAAACCTATCCATAGACACATTTATAAACCATGTAGCTAAGTCCCTATCAGATTTACATTACTTTTAACATAAGAATCTACTGTGCTCAAATAAACTATGTCGCAAATGAAATAGGACAGCCAAAAGTGCCTTATTTTGACTAACTGTAACTTCGATATTTCTCTGCCGATATTGGATTTTCAGCCAGAGATGCAAAGCGAAATCCTTGCTGTTTGCGTCAGTACTGTTAATTATTTTTTTTAATCCCTTCTTGTTTTACAAAATAAGAATATAAGGTAGCTAAAAATGTCCGTTTTTTTGGCAAAGAATTTAAAATATGTGGGGGCGCAAATCAAGTTCTTTTTGATGTTGAGTGGATCACTAGGTCGACATCTCGGGGCAACTTTGCCATTTTTTTAATACTTTGCGTTGCTGTGGGAACATCGCCATTTTAGGAAATTCTGTTTTGCAAAGTATAAAAAAAGACAAAGACGTCCCGAGGTGTCGACCTAGTGATCCACTCAACATCAGAAAGAACTTGATTTGGCCCCCAACATTTTTCAAATTGTTTGCCAGAAAACAGAACTTTTTCGCTGCCTTACATTCACACTCTGCACAATAGCTAGGGATTAAAAAAAAATAATTGATGCAACTGACGCAAACAATAAGGATGGCGCTTTGCACCTCTGGTTGAAAATCCAACATCGACAAAGAAATTTTGAAGTTATAGCTATTCAAAATTAGGCAATTTTTTGGCTGTCCCACTTCATCTGCGGCATAGTTTAGGATCACACTTTCTGAGCAGACATCAGGATATTCACCATATTGGTACACATGATCGTTAATGTGTTAATCCTTTCTAGCACGTCTGGAACCACTTAAAATGGATGCTACAGCAGGAAATATTTAAGCAGGGTCGCTGGATGACTGAAAGGTATTTAAAACATCTGTCATGGCTTAGCAGCAACTGGACCTGGCACGGTCTAAATTGGCAGATGGTAGATTATAAAATATATGAGTAGGATGCATTTTTTAAATAAATAAGTAGACGTAGAGCATCTAAATGGCGATACAGTAAGCCCGTGACGCTACAATGCCGCTAATCGTATTCCAGAGAAGCAAAGGGCGGTGGGAACACAGCACAGATTGTAGAACCTCTTAGGTGAAAGCAGGATATATGAATGGTTAAAAAAAGAAATTACGCTTAGCAGGTGAATATTGTAACACTTAATACGCCTGCTCGAAGCCCGATTTTAATTTCGTAAAGTACGTGTAGAACCACTTAAAATGTATGCAACAAAATGTATCACAAAACAAATTGAATTATATTTGTAAACAGATGGATCAACAATAATTCCAAAACCTTTTTAAAGGCATCCCAAGACGAATGGAGGCCACGATTAGACATCGAGAAGGTAACACTAGATTAAAAGAAATCTTAACTTTTTCATATAATTTTGTTTATTTATAAAATAGATTTTTAGAGAAAACTAAATTTTTTGTATTCATGATTTACCCTGTATATTTTTAAGCATACATAAATATAAAAAAATTAAAGGGTTGCACTCTCGATATATCTAATTATTACTTAACATTTTTATATTATTTTAATTAAAAAAAATCTGATGTGAATTCATCGGAATTAAAAACTCCAAAAACTTGACTGGATCTTTTAATAAAGCCAAAAATAGAATGCAATTCAAATTCGGAAGAAACAGTATTTGAAGATGGTATTCGCAAAACGACGCGGTAAAGGCAGATAAAAGTTTTATTAAAAAGTGACGAAACCCATTCTGGTATATCATTTCCTGCTTCTCGTTCGTCTCTAGCGTTTCTTTAAGCCACAAAAGAAACAAATAATATCTCAGAAACAGTCAAAATACCATTAATCATGACAAGTGTTCGAATTAAAATTTTTGTCAAATAATCGGCTGGAATAAACGTAGAAATCGGGATGAGTCATCGCATTCGCAAAATACTTATGTAAATGATCTTGGTTTCTGAATAAATTTTGAACTACCTAGCAGGTTTCTGTATCCGAATCTACTATTTGCATATCAATGGAAATAGGTCAGTTTATTTAGCTCCCGGTGTGAGTAAGATAAGTGAAACTCATTTTGAATTATAGTACGGGAAAACAACAAATTGTCTGAATGTAGATGGTCGAATGTTGAAAAACAAACAATAAAAGAGTTTTGAAACCACCTAGATTATATAAAGTATGCTTAAGTATAATAATTTAATAACAGGATAAATATAATATTTTGGTTAAAAAATGCCCTATTCATTTTTAACGTTTTATTTTACTTTGCAGTCATATTTAATTTGACGAATATTCTTGTTCATCGATTGCTGTTCCCAAAGTTACTACTTACGACCTTCTTAAGCTGTTTTGATAGGAAAATAAAAAAAAATCTAACAAGATTTGAATTGCTATACCATACCGACATCCACTTGCAATCCAATAGTAATATGTGCCTGAATTAAAGTGCGAAGTATCTATATCATCCCTTCATTTTTAATACTTTTCGTAAAATATTAATTTGATTTAGATATTTTTAATTGCTATTTCAAAATGCTTAGGAATATTTAGAAATGTAATTCGGCTCATTACTTTTATTGGAAATAATAAAACGGCAGGGCAGGTAAATAAATGAACAAATGAAAAATTAATATATAATGAACATTTAAATATATTTTAAACCAACACAGTTTATTTAAAAATACAGAAACAGTTATAAAATTATATATGCTTTTGACGAAGAAGCACAAAGTAAATTATTTTCGTGTTCCGCAAATGTATTTAAATTTGTAGATGTAGTTTCTACGTCTTCGAAATTTAGAATTCTTGACGAACTTTCCAAATCGTCCTCACTTTCAAGAAAAAATGGTTCTGAGTCGGTATTTTCGTCATTAGTTTATTCACTGGAATCACTATTTAAATTTATAATAAAATCAACCAATACTTGATCAAGCAATGATTCTTTCTCCATATTATAATCTCTTTCAAATTTTTTGACATTCTCGCAACGCGATTTCCAACTATCTGCTGACAAATTACTTACAAAATAATCACAATATTGGATGACTTTATTAAAACTAAAAGAAACATTTCTATCACCTACATACTATTTCATTGCATCCCCAAACTAATTCTATTGGATTAAGTTCGGGGTGATATGGTGGCAATCTTGAAACACCGAATCCATTTGATAAAAATATTGATAAAAATATATTGTCTATTTTATATATTTTAAATTTTGGTTTATGAATTTTATTAATTTCATAAAGTTGAGGCTTTAGAAAATTGTCATCAAACGGAATTTTCCGTTTTGTTAGCCATTACTGCTTTCCTTGTATTTAAGTTCGACATGCTTTCTAATAGTGGTAATAATGGTAAGGAGGATTATCAATGACCACAACCCTTTTTTCCGATAAATTTGGTATTAACTTTTCTTTCACCCATTTTTCATAATTATTGTAGTTTATGTCGTCATAGTAGTCACCAGATTTACAATTCGAAGTCCATCGTAAATATGCATTAGGAATAAATCCTTCTTCGCTACCAGCATTTACAATTATTAGACAAGGTCCTTAACCTGTTGGTTTCATCAATCCTAAAGAACTGTTTTTGCTCCATCCTATTTGATAAGTATGACTGAAATTAATAAAGTTTCGTCCATTTATACTATGGGTCTATTTTGTTCTCTAAAACTTTATTTTTCTTACTGATCAGTTCTCTGCTTTGACCACTCAAAACTTTATTTTTAGCTTTCCCATAGTATTTAAAAAAAGATTTATAATAACTTTATTTATCATACAATAGACTTTCTACGTCACTAGGATATTTAGGAATTGATCAGCTCAGAGCACAGACACCGAATGAGCTCCCGTTATCTGCAGGCGCTTGGACCATTTCATGTCTCCTACTACATTTGTCAATTGTAGTTAAGAGGCGAATATGACGAGTGTAGTAGCGTTCTCTTGACTGATAAAAAAAGCTTTTTCGTGATGCTATACAATTTCGATTAAACAGCCTACTGCCCACAAGGGTAAATCTACGGCCGATTTTAATCAGAATTTCGTCCTGTCTCGTGTAATTCAGGTCAGTGAGATGACGTTTAAAGATGTAGAGTATCCAGGTGTCTGAGTTGAAATGTTAAAGGTAAGTTTTGCAACTGAAAATAATCCTTATTCGATATTAACTATACCAACAAATGTAAATACATTTGCAATGAATCTTTCTTTTTTAGTATATAAATACTTAAGTAAAGCTTTACGAGAACACATGAAGCCTTCATGAAAGTTTACAAGAAAAATTATGGTGGGAGTACATACGAGAATAAATTGATCACATCTACAGAAAGTTGTAATAAGTCATGATAGGGAAGTTAAAATATCAATAGCCAATTTTTCACAAACACCTACTAATTTTAAAGAATAACCAGAAGCACGGTTCGTAAACACTACGGTGGCCTAGGGACGAAGTAACGTCACCAAATGAGAAAGCAAGTTATCAAAAAATATTCTACTTAATATCGTACTTTGGTTATTTGAAAAATCTAATATTTAATTGTTATTTAGTGGTGCCTAAATTTTTATTTGTATACTATTTTCATGTTCAAACTTCGGCCATCAGATTCACTATTGTTGAACAAACTTCTATTATTCTAGAGCGACATGGTAGCTAGTTCCATAAATGTACATTAGAGTTAAAACGACTTAAAGCGATTGATAAAAATCCAGCATAATCAAGACTTTCCCATTTGATGAAATTACCAGGGACGTTCAGGATAAAGTAAAATGAAGTTTAATGATCGCAGATGACAATTTAAACAGCAAACTAAACCTCTGGAGAAATGCTTTAGAGATAAAGGGTACGAGAATTAGTAGAGTGAGGATATATAAGCCATGAGTCTTTAGCAATAAACTTGTGCAAGTATTTGATGTAATTGAATTGCTTTGTTACCATATATAAAAGATGCATATAAAAATACAAATGCGATTAAATAAAGGACCCCACACACTGCTTAAGGAAAAGTGTTAAATTTCATAAATTTTTGATGTGTTGCAGTTCTCGACTTCTTATGCAATAGTGTCTACGGGACCATTTAAATCCTATGACTGGTTTTTGAGATACAGGGTGTTACACTTAAGAAATACTACTTATTTGATAATAGTTATTTCAGGAGAAAGCTAATCGATTATAATGTAACATCTTTTGGCATTCTACGAATATAAAAAGGGATCAAAAATTATTTTCCTTTACAGGGTGAGCCACAAATAAGTAAGGACATGTTTTTGATAAATACTTTTATTGTTCTAGAAGGTGAAAATATTTACTAAAAAATTAATTATTGCTCTATTTATTATATCTGATGATAATAAAAAAACGTAAGGTGCCATTTATATAGGGTGATTCGTATATATCGACATAGGCCAATATATTTTTTATAAGTATTAATGTGAAACTCAGAATTTTTACGAGACTTTTGTTTATTTATCATCTGTACAATTATCCAATTCATTGACTACAGGGTGACTTGATAAATATATTGATAGTTAATTTATCGAATTTGTCAAAAAAACAATTTTTAAAGCACCCTATACTTTTTCATTAGTCCTGTAAAAGTAGACATTTTTTTTCACTGGCGTATCAGTTATCCTGCGGAAGATATTTTTTAAAATTATAGCTCTTTCTGATAGGTTTTTGAGATAAAGGGTGTTAAAATTACACTTTTTTATTACCAGTTACTACAGGAAAAAGCTAATCAATTATAATTTTGTGTGTCTACTATTATTACTATTATTATTATTTTATCATTATTAGACACTCTACGAATATACACAGGACTCCAAAAATATTTGTCTCTTCAGGGTGAATCGTAAATAAGTAAGGTGTAACGTTTAAATTTGGCCTTATAGCGGTTTTTCATAAAAATAGGAATAAGCTAGTTTTTATCCCTGTTCAGTAATTATTTAATGGGTCCTTCTATACCCGCATTTTAACCACTGTGCTTTTGGGATCGATATTTGAACAGAGAGGACCCTCTACGACATTCTGGGTGAGCATGTGGCTGCCCTGTATTCAAGATATCGATCTAGCGTTTCCGCTCTGACGTTAATTGTGGGTATATGATCAGTTTGGGGTAGATAGGACCTCTATTTGAGTTTAGCTATTTATTTCGTTTTAGAGGCTTTGTTTGCTTATTTTACCCCTTTCTGTCAAGAATTTATTGCGTAATATAGGGCGCTGATGGGACACCTATCTGTCACTGAGGTATGTTGGTATTACTGTTTTTTTTTTTTTTGAATTTTAAATGACGTTATTCCGACCTGTTGGGTATTTTGAGATTGATATTCGACACACGTGGATTTTGTTTTAAAGGTACTGTTTCTAAATTTATTGGAAGTCGTTTCAATCCATTTGGGATATTACGAAGCAACCTTTTTGTGTTAAGTTACAACAGTGTGGATTTGGTAGTATTTTTTTGGTGAACACATGTTGTAGGAGCTCTTAGGAGGATATATTTAACTACGTGTTGAATCTCATTGGTAAGTTTTTTCTACACAGTATTTTAAGTTACGACGTAGTTATTCCTTTGTAAGACCTTCGTTCTTTTATTTCAGTGTCCACATATATATGTAGTCTTTTTGAATAAGTCGTTCACGAATTTGCCGTTCAAGCTGATCTGGTGCATAGTTTGTTCCTACTTTGCGAATTAAAAAAAGGGGTAAATATGCTTTGATTTTAGTTAGAATGCTTATTTAGACCTAACCCTAGGTTATGTTCTTTTCGTTGTATATATCTTCAGTAAATGGGATGAACTATTAGGGGTAGTATCTTGAAATCTAAGGGTGTAATTTGCTTATTAAATGTAATTGTTGGGTAGAACTCGCTTCACGAGCCGTCTATCCTGTTACTTTGTAAATCTGAAGATTACCTACATAAATTGATAAGCCGACCTTTAATTAACGTTGAGTAGTTATTACCTATTTCTAGACCTCGCTTCACGAGAAGGCTATGTAGGTACCTGGTTATTTAGTTTTAACTTCTTTATATAACCAGGGATATATAGTTATCGCTGTGTTTTATCTTATACGTTTTCTTTAGGGTTCTTGTGACGGGCACACACTTCTTGTGACGGGCTGATACTTCTTGTGACGGGCTATCAACTCTTGTGAAAGCCAACACTTCTTGGTACGGGCCAGTAGTCCTCGTGAAGGGCCAACACTTCTCGTGACGGGCCAGTATTCTTGTGACCGGCTAACTAGCACATCTTGTGACCAGCTGATTTATTCGTATGCTGCAAACGAGGCAGAGACATCAACGTCTACTGGAAAGAAGTCACTGTGTTTCGCAAGTTTTTGCTATCTAATTTTTTTATATTACTTTAGGGGTGTATGGTTTACAGTACATTTTTATTAAACCCGATAACGTCACCAAGAGCTCTTCGTGGGTTATATTATTTATGGGTAATTAATATTTTTAATAAGTAACAGTATTTTACTTTTTTTTACCCCTAGCGTCCGTAAATAGTACCCTATTATTTGTTTATTTGTTAAATACAGTACACACCTCATGTGTTACATTTTTACGATTACCCCTAGTCCCATTTAATGATTTTTAAGTTTAATATAGTGTTTTAGTTGTAAATATTACTCCCAGTGATACTGGATTACTGTTAATAGTTGGGGAATTTGATAGTAATGTACTAAGTGATTTAGTTTTTATTAATTTGGTAAATATTAGTATATTTCATAGTGTGAACGAAGTTGACCCCCATGTCAACACGATTTATATTTATATTATTAAACTTGGGTATATATTGGACTTAACTTATTATTTATCCCCACTTGCTAACTGTCAGCATCTATTTTTATGGTAAAGTAACTGATATAATATAAGAGGAGCATACTCGATTTGTAGCCGCTTGATGGCCTTGTAGACGAGATGCTATAGTTTCCTATTTGGAGTTTGGTAGTGAACTGTCACATGAATTGTTGGATGTGAGGTTAAACTCCTGGCGCCCACTCACAAACATCACTTTTTCTACGACTCACCCCCTTCTTTACTGTAGTTAGTCGGCATCCAACTTTGGATTGACATAAATCCCACCTCAGGTGCTTAGGCACAGAAAGTAGGTAGCAAAGGACAAGTTTTTTGATAATGACTTTCATTGTTTTAGAAGTTGAAAATATGTACAAAAAATTAATTGTTGCTATATTTATCATCGTTAATGATAATACAAAATATTTTAGGTACCATTTATACAGAGTGAATCGATTTTTTTAATAATTGCGTATTTTTAGTTGACTTTTGTGTATGTTTTATAATATTAACATATGTAGAACTATCCAATTTATTGATTACATGGTGATTTAATGGATAGATTAATAGTGTGTCAACAAAATTTGATAAATCACCCTGTATTTTTAGCCCTATAAAGGTATTTCTTTACTGGTGTATCAACCATTTTGTAGAAAATAAATTCCCAAAAATTACAGCATTTTAATATAATAGGTTTTTGAGATACAGGATTTGACTTAAGAAATTCTCAATTTTGTTACCAGTTATTCTAGGAAAAAGCTAATTAATTGCCATTTTTTGTAGCTTATTTTATTGTAACATCTTTTGGGGTTTAAAAAATATGTTCATCTATAAAATGAGTCGCTAAAAAGAAAAGATATATGTTTTTGATAATTTATTTTATTGGTCTGTCTATGAGATGAAAATATTTACCAAAAAATAAATTATTGGTAGATTTTTCGTTTTTAATGACATAACAAAATATTTTATGTAACATATTATAGAGTTTGACTAGTAAAAATCAACGTAGACCAATATGTTTAATTGTGATACGCATATTTTTAAGTGACTGGTATGTGTATGTATCTACAATAGCTATATTATTTTACAAGTAAGTATTGAATTATTAATATATTTACAACTATCACTTTCATTAACTACAGAGTAATTTATTAAATATATTAATAGTTGTTCCATCGAATAACATGTTTTGGATATTGTCTTTTATTATTTATGTGGTGAAAATATACTCATAAAAGAAAATGAATTATTACTAGATTTATTGCTTCAATGAGAAAAAACACATTACGTACATACGATATACACAAAATGAAAATACTAACGAGGAACAATATTTCCTCTCATCAGCAGTAATGGAATTAGATTATATTTTATATAGGGTGACTTAATTAATATAGCTATCTATGTTACAAGTTTTAAGTGCAGTTTTATATTGTGAGCATAACTATCAATATATTTATTAAATCACCCTGTAGTCAATAAAATGGATAATTATACATATGGTAAATTGGTAAATACACAAAAGTCCCGTAAAAATACTGCGTTTTACATTAATACTTGCAAAAAAATATATTAGCCTATGTCAATATTTACGAATCACCCTGTACAAATGACACCCAATATTTTTGTATTAATCATCATTAGACATAAATATATCAATAATTTATTTTTTAGTAAATATTTTCACCTTCTAGAACAATAAAAGTAATTATCAAGAAGACGTTTTTACTTATTTGTGGCTCACCCTGTAAAGAAAAATAATATTTAAACTCGCTTTATATTCGTAGAATGCCAAAGGATGTAACAATAAGATCTGTCACAAAAAATTATAATCAATTAACTTTCTTCTGAAATAACCGTTATCAAATAAGTGGCATTTCTTAAATCTCAAAAACCAATCATAGAAAAAATCTATAATTTTGAAAAATATTTTCTACAGGATAAATGATACGCCAGTGAAAAAATATGTATACTTTTACAGGACTAATCAAAAAATATAGGGTGTTTTTTTGGAACATTTGATAAATTAGCCATCAATATATTTATTAATCACCCTGTAGTCAATGAATTGGATAATTGTACATATCGTAAATACACGAAAGTCCCGTAAAAATACTGCCTTACACATTAATACTTCCCAAAATTTTTATATTTACGAATCACCCTCTATAAGTGGCACCTAATATCCTTTATAATATTATCAGACATGATAAATAGGGCAATAATTTATTTTTTAGTAAATATTTTCACCTTCTAGAATAATAAAAGTATTTATCAAAAACATGTCCTTACTTATTTGTGGCCCTCCCTGTAAAGGAAAATAATTTTTGACCCCTTTTTACATCAGTAGAATGCCAGAAAATTTTACAATAAGATTTTGCATTAAAAATTTTATTCGATTAGCTTTTTCGTGAAATTACCGTTATCAAATAAGTGGTATTTCTTAAGTTTAACACCCTGTATCTCAAAAACCAGTCATAGGATTTGAATGGTCCCATGGACACAATTGCTAAAGGGGTCGAGAACTGCAACATATCAAAAATTTATGACATTTAGCAGGTCGCCACTTTCCCCTAAGCGGTGTGCGGGGTCCTCTAAAGAAAAAATTTATTTACATTGATTTTTTTAAATTTTGAGCAAAAATGTTTAGATACAGTTTCTTCATAATTATTTCTCTGTAATATTGCCGCATCAAAATTATAAATATAATTCTTAAAGAAAAACAAACTTTTGTATAGACATTAATCTTTCCAGCTTCCAGCTGCTCCTTGGAATCTCTGAAAACTTCGAAATAAACTCTTTTCTTTTGTTAAACTTCTGCAGACACTCCACCTAATGACATTACAATCTAATATTTCCCAAAATTCCCAGAAGCCAATTCGCTTTGCTTCTTTTATCTTTTGTTGTATTCATTGTTGAGTATGCTGCATGCAAGTTCTGCAAAAAAAATCAAAGATCTTTCTAGGTACGTATTTGCTGGATATTGTAAAATGGAAACAACAATTAAGTTAATGCATCAAGTAAAGGCACAGAACCGGACTCGACAAGTGGATTATAGGAAAAGTAATAAAGAAATAAATAATAATTTATTTTCAGTACTACAGGTACAGTTGCATTCAATAAATACATTTTATTTAAAAATAGTATAATACCACAAAAAAGGAGTAGTAGACAGCATAGCTAATATTACTTGCTCTCCCCAATAGTGTAGAAATATATTAAAAAACAAAGAATAAATTATGGCACAATCGAACCAAAAACATAAATATAAATTTACATTTTCTATTATATACTAGTATAAAGGTTGTTTTGACTAGATATTATTTGACATTCAATTTAGGAGTTTTATAGTTTTAAGATATCATATGAGAGAACCTTAAAATTTAAAGGTACGATGGAGAGGTGGAGATGTATGCCCTCTAAACCTTGTATGTACATTATGCACATCTCTTTATTAATTTTGTTATAGAGATAAAATAGTGATAAAATGATCTTATAATACAATGTTACCATGTATAATTTCCTTATTGTTTAATATCCACATAGTCAACACACGGCCCGTAGATGACATCGCAGTAATTAAAATAACTGAAAACCATAGTATCACAAAGTATTATTTTTTTATTTTGATCTAAAACATGGCGATGCGGGTAAAGTATTTTCAAATTAGCGTAAGCTCTTTTTATACAATTATTTACATGGCTTCTAAATTTTAAAAACACAGAATTTTGGCAACACATACAAAAGCCTCTAGATACCATCAATACTCACAGATAAATGCTCTGTTAATTTATTTTTTCCAAATACCAGTATTTGTGTATTTGTCGGATTAATAGAAAAATTTACGATTTTTATTAATTGTGTGTTAATCATTTTATTCGTGAGAGTACATTAAAATTAAACAAAAAAAATTTATCTGCATATCTTCACCCATTGATAAGAGCGGAACAAATATTATTGGAGTAAATGCAAACCAAAATTGGTCTTAAAATATAGCCCTGTGACACTTGTTTCAACAAACTTAGAATGATTGGAAAGACAGTTTTTGATAGTTAGTTGCTTTAACTGAAATGCCGACATAATGAAAAATACTGAACAGAAGCTGGCTTTTGTATAATCTAGAAGTATTAAAACATTTGTATTCTCTTTGTCGATATCCCTAAAAATATCATCAGTGCCTCTAAAAATGCTGAAATACAGCTGTAGCCACATCAAGAACTAGATTAGCTGATTGGTTGTAATTGTTAATGTGAGATTTTATCTGATATAGTGATCGAGCATTAAAAAACAAAAGACATATTTTTCATAAAATTATTTAGTTGCATTTTCTCAAGGATTTAATACAAACAAGAACAGACATTGATATATCATGGTAAGTCAAAATATTACTAACTTTCTCCCCTTTTATTTCATTCTAAGAATTTCTTAATTTTTGTACAATTTTCATTTCTGTATTCAATAATTTTTTCCTATTAATACATTGACTACATGACTTTCCATTTAGGTGTGCCTGATGACGAAGTAATTACTTCGAAACAAATCGCCAATAAATTGACTCCGTGAGATAGAAAGGACTTTTCTTTAGAACCTTCGTACTCTATATTGAAACTGTTTACGATGGTCAATTTGTTGCACTAACAAAAACTTGAACCGGTTTAGGTCTCATGGTTTTATCATCGCTGGTATGATAGAGCCGAGCTTTTAATAGAATTTTGTTATGTGGTATTGAATGGCTGGACTAACAGTAGGAAAGTAAGTAGAAAATTAATAAAAAGTTTACATAATCACCCTAATCCTAATCTGTGCTAAAAATATCGTTCAATACAAAACTTCAATCGCTTTTTAATGAAACAAATAGTTAAACTTCAACTATTTGCATCAAAAGGAACACGACTGGATTGACAACAGTGCATCAATCTTAATCAAGCTAGAAAAAGAACGTCCAAAACTCCAAAGAGACGTTTGTAAAAGATTCGAGTTTCGCTTCTAGTAAATTTAGATTAGGTAGTGCTTGAATATTTTCGATGTCAGAGCTTAACAAACTAGAAAATAAAGTGATAAATGTACATGGTTGATTATTTTGTAGGTAGAAAAAATTTCTTGTTTATTTTTAATCAATCACTATAGCGTCACTTTCTGAATGCAATTAGCTTGAAATATGACAAATTGTATGATTAATGTACCTATTTTTTTAAAAAGAGGCGATGGGGTAAATACAGGTACTGAAATATTAATATTTTTATTTCTTTGTTGCTAACTAAATAAACGGCAACCTGTTAGTTTTATCAGTATGTTTATGTCAGATATATCAACAATACGTCGATCCAAGCCTTTGGGAATAAAATATTACGCAACATAGTGAACGCTTCTTATTTTATCATTAGTGCCAAATCAGGATATTTGACACTTTCCTTATAACATACGAGAGGTCCTCGATGTTATAGTCTTTACTTAGCACTTATATTAATATAGGGTGACTTGATTTTTAATTTTGGTTACTTTTTTTGTGAAACATGATTGTCTTAGAAAAATTAAACTTTGTTCTTTTGGCTTTAACTGTTAACCCTTTTAATGACTTGTCTTAAGTCGTCCATGTACAACCAATAAAGTTTTAATGGATCTAATTTGTATCTTATATTTATCTAATATATATTATAATATCCTCTATTTTTTGTATTTTTAAAATATAATCTGTATTTTTCCTTTTCTAATTTTATATAAATATTACAACAAAAAATCTAAGTACAAATATCTAGCGTATTATGTAGAATAGTCTTATTTGTAAACTGCTGGATCATTTGTATATAAATCGATCATTGCAATATTATGTTTTTATGGAATGTCGGGGGTCTGTTAAATGGTAAAGAGTATAATATAAAATGATAGGCATTAAGTATCTTCATTCTAGTTTTATTTATGTTGTAAATAAAACGTCCTTAGTTTCCATTATAATATTGTTCTATTCCTATACTTTTATATATTTTGTTTTTCTATTTTTCTTTATTTACATATACATATATTCTATATTATAATTCTTAAAAAGGTTCATTCTATAAAAAAATGTTTCAAGTTACTGCTAAAAACATTTTTGTTTGAAGAAGATTTAATTATTTCTATTAATTTTAGTATATAATTAGTACATTTCAAACAATATAATAGTATACTTTATAGTGCATTTATATTTAATTTTTAATTTTTAACTTTGTTTACCAGTCGAAATAAGCGTTTATTCGCTTATCGACAACTTTATATTTATTTTTCTCGTACGTATATTTTTCTGTAATTGTATTCATGTCTTTTGAAAAATAAATAGTTTTATTATTATTATTTATTATTATTAATCAACTGGCAAATATGCCACGTAGCTTACTGACTGTGAAGGTAATTATAAAACAATGCTACAAAATGTACAAACTAGGTACTGAACATATTTAATAAACTATATTGGCAAATCGACTACTATATTCAAAAAACAATATTATGTAAAGTTGTATATAACAGTTACTTAAGATTGTCATCAAAGTTTAATAATTATCCAATATATACACAAAATAAATATTATAAACTAAGATTTTCCCTACTTAATAAACACATTAACGGACTGCAAAAGCGCACAGCATTATCTTGATAATAAATAAATCGATTGTTTAAAAATTAATAGCAACATTACACGTACTTATTTTTTGGATTGTCTAATTTGGGACAGCAATGCCTAATTTTTTCATAACTAAATAGGAAATAGCACTACTACCACAGATACGTCCCCAATAAGCCAACTTCATAGCGTTGAGTATACAGGGCTATACCAACAAGTAAAAAAAATGTCTACTGCTACAGCTATAAACACATACAAATTTAAAAAAAAACATTCAACATTCAAACAAGCTCAGGAATCCTGGAAACAAGTGCATTTTGTACATGCTGAACTAGCCCAGTATATAGATGGGGTCGCGGAATTTTGTTCGAAAATTTTTGTTCGAATCTTTTTGTTCGAAGTACTTTTGTTCGAAAACATTTTGTTCGAAAGTTATTTAGTTCAAAAACATTTTGTTCGAAAGTTATTTAGTTCAAACACATTTGTTCGAATATCTAATTTGAAAACATATCCTTCCTAGACAAATGTAGTGAATTTCAATCATGGCTTTGTCAAGCCGGAAGTGCTCGCTTATTTTTATTATTTATACACACTAAGGTACGTGTCTATTTTTTTTAACTCTATAAGTCAAATTTGTAGGAAAATAGGGCTTTTGATATAATGTACTTACAAAATTGCTCCGTTTAATCTGTTATATTTTTATTGAAATAAATCTAATTGAAAAAAGATAAATATTAGTTTTATTGAAATTTAATTTTTGTCAAAGTTGATTTGAAAAAGTTTTATTAGTTACACGCCGAACAGGTCAGGTAAATTTTTTTTTTATTTTTGTCATTTTTTGAAAAAAATTATTGCGAAGCTACTCGCTATGGCTCCAGGCCGTGCAGGTTAGATAAATTTGTTAAATTTTGTTTTCTCATTTTATGTAAAAAAAATTGCAAAGCTACCCGCAATGACTCCAGGCCGTTCAGGATAGGTAAATTAGTTAGGTTTTTTATTACTTTAATCAGAATACTAGAAAAATATTTTTATTTTCATTAATATATTATACATTTAGATTTAACCATTTGAGCTCATGAAATGTTCTAGATCATATGTTTTTCATAAAAATTTTTTTAATTAAAAGCCCGCATTGTATTTTTGAAACAAAGAGATATTCGAACAAAATGATTTCGATTAAAAAAATATCGAAGAAATACTTTTTAACGAAATGTTTGAGAGGAAATTTACTTTCGAACAAAAAGATTCGAACAAAATTCCGCGCTCCACACAGATAGTTCAAAAACCAAGGAAGAAGCCAGTGCTGGAACCTTTGTCTAAAATAACGATTTCGATAAATCCAGGAAAATATGCAACGGCATTCCAGGCCATACAACACTGTACAAGAAAAATAATAGATCATAGAATGCAAAACTACTGCCATCTATTCTGATAGCCAAGTAGCTTTAAAGGCAACTCTCTCATCAGGAATAAAATTGCAACTGATAAAGACTGCTTAAAAGACCTGAAATAACAGGATAGTTAAAACAAAGTGACATTAGCCTGGGTAGCAAGATTAAGGATATCAGGGCAATGAACATAATTCTCTTTGACCTCTACGTTATGTCGATCTTAAATTACCTCTTAATATTAATAAATATTAAATGCATTTTACTGAATTTTCCTTGAACAGAGTCCTACTTCTTTTTTCCAACTGCAACTCTATCGGTTTTTTAGTGGCACGTTCTATCAGAATCTCATAGATTCACTCCTTCGTCTTTTCATCTTTAGGCGCAATTTTTAGACTACCCTGTCCACTTCTAATTATATATTCAGTTATATTTGACTATTTGCATGTATTTTTAGTTCGTAATTCTCAACATTTCGGTCCATACAACAATTTTCAATTTTTTAAAGCTTCTTCAATAGCTCTATTCTCAAGGCGGATCAGTCAGATCTGTTTTAGCTATGATAATATTGAAATAGTTAAAAGAAGAGTTCAATAATATTTTAATTCAATCTATATTACGAATATCAATGCCATTTCTACCCGAATGTATACATGCCTTACTCTTTTGTAGCTTATAAAAACTTAGCCCATTATTTTTATTCTTCACTTCATTTTTAGCTTGGTCTCATATTGATGATTTTTTTTTATTATTATTTTTGCCATCTAATTATTCTACGTCTTTGTAAGTCTTCCTCTTGCTCTTTTTCAATCTGTTCTTACTTCTAATATACATTTGACATACCCCTCTTTCTTCATTCTATTAATATTCCCAAACAGTTTAAGTTGTCCATTTTATACAAATCGTAATATCGATTTTACTCATAGTTCCTTTTTCACTATCTCTTTCCTAATTTTATCATTTCTGGTTATGCAGTTTACTCTTTTTATATATTTCATGTACGTTACTGGTGATGATGGTGGGCGAGGTTTTCCGGGTTTTCCTCACCTGTAAGTCAAATGGCACCATCAATCATCCTTAAGTCGCCCTGGAGCGCCACGGCAAATAATAATAATATCCGTCCCTTCCCCTACACAAGTCGTTCAGTCAACTTCAGGGGTTGAAATTCACTCGTAAGAGGGTGAATTAGGGAGAGTATTATTATTATTATTATTATTATTATTATTATTATTATTATTATTATTATTATTATTATTATTATTATTATTATTATTATTATTATTATTATTATTATTATTATTATTATTATTATTATTATTATTATTATTATTATTATTATTATTATTATTATTATTATTATTATTATTATTATTATTATTATTATTATTATTATTATTATTATTATTATTATTATTATTATTATTATTATTATTATTATTATTATTATTATTATTATTATTATTATTATTATTATTATTATTAATATATTATTATTATTACTCTTTAGTGATTAGGTCAAAACTTAGCTAAAGAAAAAGTTAGAATTGGCCAGAATACTATTTTGTAGACTCTTATTTCCGATATTTCATTAGTAAATGTGTAACGTGCATTTTTGAAACAAAAATTCCTTTTGTATTTTTGAAAAAACACTGCATAAGGGGATTTTATTATTATTACAATCTAATCAAAAGTTGATTAATGTGTATTTTGTTAAAACCTGACTAAACTAAGGTTGCAATATTAAAAACTTAAGTTCTACTCGGTAGTATAACATAGGGTCTAATAACTTGATTACACTAAACTAACGTATAACATTAAACCGCAGAATACTTTGGTTCGTTAATAACACAATAGCTTGGCTAGCTCATGAGGTTTCACTCTCTTGAGTCTTCTGGTCAGGTTTGTGTTTTCAAACAGCTGGATCGCTTCAACGTTCATATGTTGGTGGAGCCGTTATTCGTAACTGATAGCAAATCTAGTGAAAGTCTTGTTCAACAGTGCCCATTTAAAGGCCTTGATAAAGGTTGGCTGTTCCTAATGTACCAAGGAGAACGTACAAGGTTTCTCAATACTTTTTTCTGGAATCTGTGGATTATTAGAATGTTACTGTTACTGGTACAACCCCAAAGCTGATTTCGATAGGTACCAATTGGTTTGAGGACCTGTTTATACAAAATAATCTCTGTACCCAGCACATTTTTTAAAATTTTATATAAAACTCTTGTCTTTTCTTTTTAACATGGATCTTCCAGCGAAAACGTGCATCTAATGTAATACAGTCCATTGGCATTTCATTAGGCTATTATTTATTATATTGTCTCTTAGGTATAGCTCCTTTGATATTATATTCAAGCCTAGTAATACGTTCATCCATTATTTTCAGCTTCCTCCAATATTTGGTGGAGAATATTAGAAATGGATAATTCTTAATTGATATCTAGTTAATCTTCCTTTTTACCACATACCATCTAGCTGAATGATCTGATTTTGTTTATTAGCTTGTTTCTATTAACAGGCTTATGTTGGATTACTCGCTGGGTGTGTTTAGGTAAGTGAATTATTTTTGATTTTTCTTGGCTACTTCACATCCCCTGTAACTAGCAGAATGTCCTTTGCCGCAGTAGATGCATTTAGGTGAAGCATCTTTTGGTTTATCACAATTTAGTTTTTTTTTTTTTTTTCGATTTATGGCTTAGGTGTATGTATCTAATATGCCAGTCTCAAGCTTGTGTTTTTTTAAATTCTCAATCATGTGAGTTCTGTGTAGGCTTTGTTACTGTTTCCCAGCGCCACTTCAAGAACAGCACTGTTAATTAGAACCCAACAGTGAATGGTCGAGTGGGGAATCCTACCAAGTCATCAGAATTAATTTTAAATAATTAAATTAAATAAAAAATCCCGACCAACGGTGGGATTCGAACCTGGGATCCTTGGATCCATAGGCAGAGACCAGTTAAATATTTTTCTGTGCATCTTTAGCTCATTAGCGCAGTACTTTTGAGTGTATCCAAATGCTTGACACTTTTTGCATTGACGTACTAGCTTGGATTTTCTGACTGGTACTAGTTCTACGTAGACTTACATAATTTATCTAAGTCCATATATTTTCTTAACACTTTCGTTGTATTGGAATGTAAGCATAAACATATTGAATGATTGTTTAGTTTTATATTTTAGTTTTGGTCTCGCTGCTACAATGTCAAAGTGCACCACTTTTTAAATCACTAAGTATCTTTTCTGGTTCACAAGAGTGATGCAGTTTATATGCTATTACTTTAATTGATCTATTCTGTTTGTCTTCATATGAGTACCAAGTGTACTCTTGTTCTGTTAATGCTTCAGAAAGCATTCCATATTCTGGTCCTTCCGGAACGTTAATTTTAACATTATTGTCGTTGATGACTTTAAATTGGGAGTTTGGGATTTGTATATCCTTATTATGAATTCTAATAAAGTTTTGGACGTTATTCACTGTGATAGGTGGTGCTGCCTTAAGTTTTACAGGTTATTCTGCTGTAGTACTAATATTTTGTTGTTTTTGTAGCTGTATCTTTTGTCTCTTGGTTTTATGTTAGTCTGATTGTTATCTTCTCCTGATGCAACGATCTCTGTTTTCTGTTCTTTATTTCATTTATCTAAGTCTCCTTGAAACTCGTCTTTACAATCGCGACATATCATTATCGTCAGCAACTTTTTATTAACGTGGCTAGTACCTTATAAGTAACGTCCAGCAAAGCTATACCTCGATAGTTTCCACAGTCTGCTGGGTCCCCTTCCTTATATATTGGCAGTATTACTGCTTTCCTCCAATTTAGTGGCATTTCTTACGCTTTACATATTTCTTTAATTAGTTGTATTATTTGTGTTATTAGTTGTTGTCCTCGATATTTTAGGTTCTCTGCGGTAATTTTGTTTGATCCATTCTTTAATACTTTAACCTAAATCAGAATTCTAGATTATAACTAACATAACTACTAATATACTAAGCAATTATTCAAGAGATATACATTTTCATGTTCGACACACTCCGTATTTGTAAAATCTTGAGTAGTTTTATATTTCAAGACTATGTAATACGGAAGGGAGCAATTTTACCAGAAAGGTTACATACGAACGACGCTTTCTATGTTAAACTGAACCCTGTAAAATTTTTATAAGAAAGTTTGCGGTTTCAAATGTTCACTCTTGGCTAAATCCTGGTCCCCAATGAAAACTTCAAGGACTGTTACGTATTAAGATAAACCTACAACCCACATTTAAGATTCCCGACCTCAACACATTCCATTTTCCCTTTCTCCAAATCTACAGCCCAAATTGGCCCTAATATCAACCGAACATCGCTTGCCTAATCCCTGAAACAGGACCGTATTCAATGAGCACACAGAGAAATTTGTCTAAGAATGTAATAAAGAATGTGTATTTTAAATTCAACGCGACTCTAATTCTTAATTGAAGTAAAAATATTTTTATATGAATCCAGGTATTCTTAAATTAACATTGCCATGTTTAATTTTTTTAGCATGCGTTCTTAAATTAAACCGGAAAGGTGTTTAAATTAATAATCCTAACATGTTATCCAATAGTTAAGCTTAATTATTTAACTTAGAAATAACGTACTTGAACTGAGAATAAAACTTTTATTCTTCTTTTGTTTAGAATCTTTTAAAGAATTGCCATACTTAAATTAAGCAAGAGATTTTCTTTCATTAAGAAATAACGAGATTAAAATTAGAAGCTTCTTATTATAAGAATGGATAACTGTCTTTCGCATAAGAATTTTAAAGAAGGCCCGTGGTCTTAATAAGTAGCGGGTTTCTTAAATTAAATAAAATAAATAAATAAAATTTCTTGATTTTAAGTATGCATAACCGTCTTTCACTTAAGATTTTTTAAAGAACACCGATGCTTAAAATAAGTATGAAGGTTCTAATTTTCTTTAGAATATTTTTAAGAACGCCCAAGTTAGAAATGATTATAAGGGTTTTTTAAATTAAAAAATACCATATTTAAATTAAGAATAAAACTTATTGAATTTAAGTATGTATAACGACATAAAACAAGGAATAAAGTGTATTTTTTGCCAGTGAATCTTAGAGTTAACTAGTTAGTTTAAAATGAGTTATAATGTGAATAAGGGTTTCGAATTTTATGATAGACAGAATAAATACAGAAACAGTATGTTATACAATTTATTGTTAAAATAAAGATTAGCATATTTAATAATAGAAAAAATCCAGGTGAGTATGATTTGTACTTTCAGTGAAACATTCTTCATAAAGTATGATATACAATAAACGTTACAAAATTTGGTGCATTGACTATAACAATTTTGATGTTTTTCTATGGCTGCTTGCAAGCCAATAAGAGCTACATTTTAAAATTATTTTGAAACATACATAATGCCCAACAAAATGTGGCATTACAAAGTTATAATTTATTATATAAAGTCCAATATTTTTGAATTTCTTAAGTAACACGATGTGGATATAGTACAACATGTTCACCTCCTCCTTTAAAAATAGCGGGCAAAAAAAAATCGACGTGCCACTTTTCGCAGTCATCTAGAGGACAATAATATTAAAGTATATGTTTGTTAATGTTTTCAATATTTTTATATAGGTACTATGTTTCTTTTATTCTTTAAAAAATTTTTTATCATACTCGATCACCCTTAATTTTAGTCCTACAAAGTATTGCTGATTTTAAACTAAATTTAATTAAGAGCCTATTTATGCCTTCACTAACTTTTTTAAATGAAGCTTCCGATGATGTTTATCTACTTATAAAGGTAAATACTAAATAATATGAGAGATTAATATTTTTTCATGTTAAATTTTATTTTATAGATAGCTCTGATTTTGGGAATAATGGGAGCATGTAGAAGAGAAGAATTAAAAAATTTAAAAATGTGTGACGTACAAGACATGGGCGCTTCTATTTTAGTCAATATAACAAAGACAAAAACTAAAGTTCCTAGAAAGTTTACGGTTACTGGAGATTTTTATGCAATATTTAAAAAATATGACACTCTTCGTCCTTCAAATATACCTCACGATTATTTTTTTACGAATTATCAAAAGGGCAAGCGCACAGTACAACCAGTAGGAATCAATAAATTTGGAAATATGGCACAACAAATTGCTGAATATTTGAAGTTACCAGATCACAAAAATTATACAAGCCACTGCTTTCGCCGTTCGTCCGCAACAATTCTAGTTAATTCTGGAGCAGATATAACAAAGCTTAAAAGACACGGCGGATGGAAGTCAACTACAACCGCGGAAGGATACATCGATGACAGTTTATCACATAAAATGGATATCGCAAATTAAATTCTACATTCTGTAGGAAATAGGAGTGAAGAACCTGAAGCTTCTACTAGCAGAATATCTATTTCAGAAACAACATATGAAAAAACCATCCAAGGTCATGATTTACCACCTCTTAATATATCAAACTGTAATGTTGTTAATATTAATTTTTATAATAAATAAATTTGTAATTGAAATTTAAGAAAATTCAAATACGCTTATATAGTTTAGTGAATTATTAAACAAAATTAATAGTGGTAATAATTTGTTTTATTTTATTTGGGGCACAAACAGGAGAAACCGGGACGATATCCACGAAAAATATCAAAAAGAAACTATGTTAAGTATACGTTTAAAAAGTGATAACTTTAATAAATATGTACCACCTCTTTATATTTCTAATTTTAAATCGTTAATAAAGATCATCCACATTTTAAAAAATATATTAATTTGTGTTTTAAGTCATTGTAGTCGTAGAAGAAGTATAGTGTGCCACTCGTGCAGAAAACCAATTCCACACTCGTGTGATTGTGGCACTCGCGTTCGCTCGTGCCACAAGTTTCACACATCGTGTGGAATTGGTTACTTTCTGCACTTGTTGCACAATATACTATTTCGTAAAGTCATACCTTATAAGCATAAGGCATTCTTAAAAGGAGAATAAACGAGCTTTATTTAAGATTCTTCAAAATATTCAAAGGAAGCAAAATAATTCTTAATTTAAGATTAATCTCTGAATTGGATCGTTAAGCACGCTACAAATTCAAATACAGAATAAACATGATTGATTCAAGTATGATAGTGCTTACGGGCAGCTATCATTCTAAAAACAAGAATATTCAAACTTAAACTTAATATTAATAGTACACGGAAATCGTACTTCGAAAGCCCTTCGGATCACGGTTGAAAATTGATTAAAATTTAGGAATTTTTTCCGGTTTTGCCAATTTTTACAACCAAGGACCTACGTTACGGCAAAAGTTACTATATACACTTTTTAAGAAGACTAAATTTGCAATTAAATGAGAATAACTTGGTTTTGGTAGGCCAAATAGTTTTTAAGATACGGCTATTTCAAAGTTTGCAAAATTTCAGAAAAAAGGAAGTATTACAGTTTTTTTTAGTTTTCAACAATTTTTACCCCTAAGTAGTGGGTTTATTGAAAAAGTTACTTTTTTACTAAATTCCCAACAAAATGAGACCAATTAAGTCGTCTTACACCTGATAGTTCCTGAGACACTGCTGCTCAAAGTTGTTGAGGTAAGTAAACAATTTATGTAATTTGATTGTGGTAGGCTAGATAGTTTGCAAAATTTCAAAGTATTACAATTTTTTTTAGTGTTGCTATTCATGCAAAATCACTTCGGCTCAAATATAACTATACGTTTCGATGTCTATCCGTCTGACGCATCAGACAAAAATAGCAAGAACTCTGAACCTCTGCCTAAAGCTCTAGCAACGTCCTCTCCTGATGTTATATTCGATGAAACAACCATTGCTTTAGTTGCTCAGGATAAGTTTCTATTGAATGACAGGAATGAAGTTATACTCATCGACACGCTGAAGGTTCACCTGAAGAAGACCAAAATTCTAACATTACAGGCAGAGGAAGATGCTAATAGGTTAATAGTTACCGCAGCCATTTTCATGTCCTCTTCCTACGAAGTAGTGAAGACCGTCAGCGAGGATAAAGATTTTTGGTCTTACTTTGTGGTTTATCACGAGATGGAGGAGACCACATCCTTCCAATAAACAGACTAAATAAGAATATTATATTTGTAAAATGTGGGAGAGGAAAAACCCAGATGTCACCTATTCGACAAATTCCTTCACGCAATTATCACAACCCGGAAAAGCACTGTTTAGTCTACTTTTGCCGTAACACAGGTCCTTGGTGATAAAAATTGACAAAAACTGAAAAAAGTTCTAAAATTTAAAGAATTTTTTAGTATTTAATAAGGATCCGAAGGGCTTTCAAGGTGGAAAATTTGCATTTGTCTTTACCATCTCATCACTACCAACATATAAAAAATTCAGAACTACCTCATTTGATGTAAGGCAAAAAGTACCAAATTCCATGGACTATAATAGGATATCCTTAGCTTTTATGAACCTTAAAAACTTAAAACTAAACATTTCTCAAAAATACCTGAAATTAATTTTTATCTAAATTACTGAGCCAGGAGAGGAGAGTTTCTAGGATCCACCACTAGCGCTAAAGTTTAATAAAAATCGAAATTTGCGTTTCTGAGATAGTATTAATAAAACAGGATTTTTTTTTCTAGATATTAAGGGAGGATCGTTCGGAGTGGCCCACTCGGTAGTTAGAAGAATGATATGTTTTTATGTTCCTACCTAGTTAATAATCCCAATGGCATAAATTTTCTTATTCTGTTCCATTTTATTATAAACAAAATACAATATATTTTAAGTTTTTTCACAAACAATAAATACCGGATTAGTTTAAAACTACTATCTGCTCATTTAAAATTTCTTGTTACATACACCTATGTTATTTATTATACCTCTAAAGACAAATAAGTTTAAATTAGAAAATAAGATACATATTTTATATTACATAACCTACTTAAATTTTTAAAATTCAAATACCTTTTTGTAATGTTTAACAATATAATATATTAATCATAAAATATACATTTCTTTTATTTTTGAAACCCTTCCTTTTATATGTTGATCCGTATATCCATCACGGTTAAATAAAGCTTTATGTAAACTATATGTATATATTAAATAAATTTTGCTCTATAAGTTTTTAATGCACGGCTAAAAAGTTAATTTTTCTATTTTCACAGTACTGGTTTTATTATAAACAAATATAAAGTTTATTTATCCTCGGTAAAATTGGAAATTTGTCATTTAATACATCCTTGTATTTCGACTTTAACTGCATTTTATTTGTTTATAAAAAAAAGCTCTAAGGGCCGAATAAACCAGCCCTAAATATCAAAATTTGCTTTTAATCATCAAAAACTACTTTTTATAGGTAAAAATTAACTGTATAATCATTAAAATCTACTTTTTGAAGATAAAAAGTTACTTTTAAACCACTACACACTACTTTTTAACAATAACTAATAAAATCTATTCCTTACCTCTTAAAACTACTTTTTAACTACTAAAAACCTATTTTTTAACCACTAAAAACAATTTTTAAAAGATAAAAAATAATTCTTTAACAATTAAAACTACCTGTTAAAGGTAACAAAATACTTTTAACTGCAAAAAAATACTTTCTAACCACTAAAATTAATAAAAACTTATGTGTTTTTTAAAAACTAAAAAGTACGTTTTAAGGTACCAAAAAGTAATTCCAAATAAGTGAATTTTATAACCGTAGCAAAGTACTTTGGCTGTCGCCTATTTCAATACAGTTATTTTTAAGGGTTAATTCATTTTTTGCTACCACACAAAAAATTGCCCTCAGTGCATGCTTTTGGTAAAACAAAATACCTATGTTAATTTACTACTATATATGACATCTTTTTAGTATTCGGTAGTGGATAAAATCACATACATATTATATGTATGTATTGCTTACTTATTTTTTACGTTTTTCAACATATCTGGATTTGCCAAAAAACTACAGAATTATGCTGTTTAATTTTAGAAGATAAAAAAACCTCCTAAATTACAAGTTGTCCATCGTACAAAAATATTCACTTCTCTCGTAATTTTTTTGTAGAATATCATTGTCATCTTCCAAGAAAATATGATATTCTATATCCATTTTATAATCTAATTTAAATAAAATATATACTATAAAAGGAACAAGAAACACATTTGGTATGTTATGCAAATGTGTTATGCTGTTTGTGAATTTCTATTTTAAAATTTGGAATATAATCGAATTAAATTACTGGTTTTGAGCATACATTTAATTGTAATTATATGAAACAAAATGGATTCTATATATTTTGAGGTGATCTTTTCGAAAAAAGGTAAAACAAAATGTAGCTGTTTTTCGAAAGTGCCGAAATTTTGGATTTTGTCAATTTTTTAAATTTTGCGCAGGCGCATGTCAGAAATAAATCAATATTTTCAAAACTCAGTTTACGACATTTGGAAGCTTAAGAAAAATGCTAATTTTCATTTCTCCTAAAAAATTTTAATCAGATGCACCGTTCTCGCGGTATGAACGATTGAAATTTGTTTAGTATTTTGAGGCGGCGAAGGTCGAAAAATTAAATTTGTTAAATGTTCAAACACTAAATTCTTCATAACTTTGGTAAAAATTAAGATATTTGAAAAAACAAAAATGCGTTTTAAACTTAAGGGATGTAGCTATTGATTCCCAGAAGGGACGGGAGAAATCATAAAATTGGGAATATGGCGGAAGGGCAAAGTGTACCGCGGGCCTAATTTTATTGTTTGCCTATTTTTTAATGCCACTTACAGAGCTTACTCTTAAATGTAAAATCTTATGTGTGTGTGAATTTCACCGAAATCTAACTATAATTGGCCAAGATATCAAACAATTAAACAATTTTTTTTCCCTAAAAAAAACTAAATTTTTTTTTCGAAAGTTTTAAGTGGCACAAAAATGCCAAGAATGCCACCATTGGCTCAAAACTTCTTTTGAGTACTTTATTGTGTCTAGAATACGATTACATTACGGAAAATTCTGCAAAAATATTTTATCTATTTTTTTGACCACTGTTCATTGAGTGACGACCAAAAAAACACGGTTTTTGAGGAAAGTTGCCTAAAATTGACGATTTTCATTTTTTTGGTCTGAAAATTGAGCAAACCCAAATTTCATGTCTTCTGAATGTGTATACACAGTTTAAAGTATGTATGTTTCTTCTAAGTTGTAGAATTTTCCCGACAGAAGTCCCATTACACGCGCTCCGCGGGATCCAAAACTCGTGTATATACTGCATTTCTGTAATTTGATTTTTTTGCGATTTCCAGTTATAAATTTCTTTCATAACTAAATTTATTAGGCTTAAAATTTATTAAAATATATTTTACTGACTTGTTATAAGATGTTTCTTGAGTTTTATGCAAAATACAGAGTTACCGAAAATTTAGCCGCACGTCGCATCAAGGATAGCCATGGTCTCGGCGTTCGCTATCCGACAAGTTTAAACTTCAAACGGTCATATTATTACAAATTGAATCGCTTGATAGTGTTCATCGGCATAGATTTTTAATAACTGTGTTAGTTTTTTCAAATATATTTTTTTGTTAGGTATTTTCGGAAAACCTGGAGAAAATCATATGGGAAAAAAATTAAAAAAAAACTACGCCTTCCGGTTTCATGCGAATTCCCGAAAAATGATGGCAGATTTTGCCGCAGGACTTACTTTATTTAATATCCAACAAAAAAATACGCAACTTTTCTCATGAGCACATATGTCTAACATTTATAATTTCGCCACAAATTCATCGCAAATTGCATGTCCATGGTTCTGATCAAAGAAACAAAAAAACAACTTTTTGGTAAAAGCACTTCTGGCGGCGATAAATTCGCCATTAAAACTACTTGTGCAATGAATTTCCGAACTATTTTTGCCTCCTCTTTCGATTAGTGTATTTATTTTTGCTATCAGAATGATACTTGAACAGATAATTAGCATTTTTACCATGAAAATTTCCAGATAACCCGGTTTATCCTAATTTTAAAAAAAATAACAATAGCTACATCTTTTTTTGCTTTTTTTCGGAAAGATGACATCAAAATACATAAGGTACACTTTCTTTCATCCAATTACAAATTAATATAAGCTCGAAGGGGCTTTTTTTTTCGTTATTTAATTGAACTAATACTAACTGCAGGAAAGGATTATAAAAAAAATCTAGAGTATACCCATCAAGTTTATAAATGAAACTTAAATCTAAATTTCACTAAAAGGTCGAGTTATACACTTTTCTGTAATCAAAGCACTTTGTTACGAAGCACGGTCTTTATAAAAAATCTTTAACGTCCTGTATATCAAAACATAGTCATAGGATTGAGTTATGTCTATGAATTCGTCAACTGCAACATACCAAAAACCTAGGAAATTTCACCGACGACCAGTTCCTAATAAGACCTCTGATCCTTTAAAATTATGTTCAATAACTAAAAACCGACCCTGTTTTCCGTCAAATTTCTGTAAGTATCTCCCGAGCATTGGCAAAGCAACTGGCATGAATTATTCGAGTTGAAAGTTCAAATTAGGGTAACATAATTTAATGTTGCAAGGATTCAACGTATAGGTTCATTAAGGGTATCCGTTGCGTATCATGTTTGATAGAATGCCGGTTAAACTGTCGGAAATCGTAAGTTCATGATTGCAGACCATTTAGAGTTGCGTTATCCATGACTGGTTTTAACTTGACTGTGGTAAGGAATTGATGATCGTGCGGGTTTACAGAAGTTGAACTCTCAACTTCGCGTTAAAAAGAAATTTCCTTTGAACCGGCTTGCTACTCGATAATCCGCAAAATCCTTACCTTTGAGTTAACCGTTCGGAAGTGATTACTTCAATGTATTTGCTTAATAATATTGATATGGTATCTTTTAATATGACTTATGTGAAACTATATCTTTAATATAATTTAAAAGATAATATAAGCGCCAATTATTTATTTTATTTTCCCGGATAGCATATTCATACACAGAACTTACTGTTGACTATGGAATATTTTTACTTACAGCAAACTTTCTTACATCTAGGTAGGGTTCAAACAGTTATTCGTAGATGGGGCAGCCTGCTGTTTATTTGCTAATTGATTAATACCTGTATAAAAAAATTTTATTAAAAAAAACTACCAATCGATGTGTCCGAGCGTTTTTCCGAACACGCCCCCATTTATTTATTACCGAATTATTTATTCCATTTAGCTGTTCCATACTGTATATTACACTACAGTAGGAATTAATTCTAAAAAATTACATATTTCGAGAAAAGTGTACTGCTTGATGTGACGTGGTTGAGAGATTATCGTTTATTATGGAAGCAAAATTATGAGATTTCTCATGCTCTGAGCAGGATGTGAGGTGGAAAACCATTCTCGTTTTTTTTTATTGGTTTACAATCTCAAATGAAATAATTCGCATATACATATGCGACCATATTTTTAAACTCCTCAAATTCGTTAGTTTTTCATTAAAGTAACACAGTATTTTTAGATTATATAAATGCTTAAAGTAAGAATTTTTTATTATTAAAATATATTGTAATGATATTAATGTTGGCAAACAATATTTTGAGAGTTAAAAAAATAAAACATAAAATTTTAAGTGGAATTAAAAATTGAAACAGCGAAACCATAATATTATTGATAATTGTAATAAATGAAGCAAATATTTAGTACAGAACTAACTATATGCTATCAGACAACATATTTGAATAATTAAATTTAAGGCAAACATAAAAATAATAGAGAAACTTTACAAGTCAAAAATAACATGGATTTCCCATAAGAAATTTACTCTAATAGAATTCTCAAAAAAGACAAATATAATGATTAAAAGTGTACATGAAAGTTATTAGTTATTAGGCCAGACACAAAACTGATATGATAAATAATACACCATTGTTGTAATTTAATAAATTAAATGAGATTTCAAATAATGACTTAACCTCAAAACTAAATTAAGGAAAAATTATAAAATAAAATGCTTTTATCTACTCCTAAGCTTAACTAAAAACAAAAATAAACTAGAAACATGATTTGGCATAATAATTACATAGTCTTAATAAAGGCATTTTATAATAACGAAAAATGTTAAATTTCATTTGTAAATAACAATCTTAATAATGAACTTTATGATGTAACCAATACCAAAAGACTAAAAATAAAGCTCTTTTAGAGACATATAATAAGAAAACAGTGAGTGAATAAAAAAATTTAAGAAGATTTTGATTTAACCTGTATATTTCTAGAACAATTTTCCAAAAATTCTATCTAGTTGGCAAGAGCGAGTAGTTGGTCAAAAACACTTGTATCGATAACTAGTTAAAATATTCAAAAGAAAAAATAATTGCTACCCATACACTACCATCCTAGATAGAAACAGAAAATAAGAAATTCTTAAAAAAACGGTGAAACAGATAATAAACACTAAACATACTTACAATTTAAAACAGTATATAATCAAGAAAATATAAGGTCCCCAAGAAAAACGACTAATGTTCCAGGTTCCTGTATGTGTGTGTCAAGGACTCCAGTGGGATGGAATTTCTCAATTCTTGTGCGCAAAATAGTGACATCAATCCAGTATCACAGTGAAGTTAGTTCTCCGATCTCAATTAAACTTTAATTAATAAATTATATGATCATATCCATAAGACAAAGAGACAAAAATTGAATAAGTATTCTTAAATTTAATAAGACATTTTAATAGATAGGTTATATTTAGTTTTAATATTTTAATAAAGATAGTACTTACCATGATGTTAAGTAACATCTTCATGAATTATTGTCATTGATATATTATAATAAAGCTGAGTGATTATTACTATTAGAGCTAACACCATTTAGTGGTAGAAATGGAAAAAAGATATGACTCTCTATCATACATATGTTGAAAAGTTTTTACAGGTAAACTGCGACAAATTTAAATACAATAATTGTTTTTTTTACTTGTATTGTTTTTTTTTTAATATAAAAAAAGGAAAGAAAATTTATTTAATGGTTAAATAAATACAATAATGTAATAATGTGTTTTAATTATAATAATACATTTTAATTGGAAGTTGCTCGCTTATTTTATGAAAAATTTTCAAATTTGCCGCGTATATCCCAAGGGATAATTAGTAAAATAGAGAAGAAGCTTCGCGAGCTTGGAAATGTAAGGCAGTTAAAAAAACAGCTACCAATGCAATAACTAATGATACCAAATTGGATATTATGCTTGAGTTTCCGGAAAACCCACATACTTCTAGTCGATAAGAAGCCCCAATATTCGATATTAGCCATTTATCGATTATTTGAACATTAAAAGAAAATAAATTGCATCCCTATAAAATAACAGCAACTTAGGAGCTCATGGAAACGATTTTATAGGAGAACGCAATTTTGTGAGCAAATGGTTGATAATGTGGTGATCCAATAAGAACATGTTTTGTTTTCTGATGAGTGTACCTTTACACTTCACGGTCATGCTAATCGTCAAAATTGCCACTATTGATCTATGGAAAACCCTCACTGGATGAGAGAAGAACAAACGCATTACCCTGAAAAGGTTAATGTTTGTGCAGGAATTGTTGGCGGTCATATCATAGGTCCCTTTTTTATTGATTGAAATTTGAATCGAGATAATTATAGCAAACCCATAAGTTCCAATGAATCTGATATGGTTTCAGCACGATAAGGCATCGTTTCATCACCAAATCAATATCCGGTAGTACACCAATCGAGTATTTCCAAATCGGTGGATAGGGATGCGAGGATCGATACAATGGCTAGCACGATCCCTTAAATTAAATCATGAGACTCTTTTTTATGGAGATATGTCAAAAGTATTTTATACAAAACTAAACCTCTCGACTTAGCTGAATTAAGAAGACGAATAACGCTTTGGATTAGATCAGTCACGCCTGAGATGTTGAGTAACGTTAGAAGACATTTTTATTTTAGATTACGATGTTGCCAACAGGTTCGCGGCGAGCAATTTGAACATCTTTTACATTAAGATATCTTTTTTTTTGTTATCAAGAAATAAACAGTATTACTTATTAGTTTTTGAGTGTGTTGTAACGAATTTCTGTAATCAAATAAGTTTATTTTATTATTGTTAATTTATGCAATAAATCGGAAAACCTTTAAAAATTTCTGAAACAGTTAGGTATAGGACATAGTACATAAAATATGTCTGGAATTTTTTGAAGAATCCAAAAGTTAAAAAATATACACGGTTTTGCATTTAAAATATTGGCCACTGTTACATGACACACCTTCTATAAAAAGTTTTTGTTAAGAAAAATACCAATCGACGTGTCTGAGCGTTTTTCCAATTTATTTCCGAATTTATTCCATTGGCTGTTTCACACTGTATGTCCTTTTGTATTAGTATTATAATTATTTAAATATAAATCCAGCTGAAATGTATACTTTGAGCAACTTTTTACTATGGTCCTAAATAATTTTACGAATAATTTTAGTTTATTAATTCATAGTTTGTGCAACAAGAGTGGATATGATGGCCTTATCGCACGAAGACGAAGTTTTAAGCACGACGCCGTAGGCTTAGTGCTCAATCTTGTAAGTGTGATATGGACAACCCACTTGAGTTGTACAGTATATTTTTTCTACGACCCACTAACGAAAAATCTGTAATTTTAAAAATTTAGGTTAAGAAAAAATAACTAATTTTAAAATAATTTACGAATTTTACTAATTTATAAAATAAAATAAACACAAAAAAACAAGATTTAATTTAATTAGTCCCCAGGCTAGATTCGATCCCGGGCTTTTCGCGTGGAAGGTAGAAGTCCTCATATCCACCGTCAGTTTTAAGATTTCAGTTTTAATACTCGTAATTAAATTAGTTTCATATACTTTAATTAGAATTTAATTTATTTTTCAAAATGTTGACCAAAAATAAAAATGCTATTATTTAATGTATATATATCAATAAGTAAAAAATAAACTGATAGTTTGACAGAATTGTCACTTATTTCAAATTTTAAAAATAATAGTAGTGGGTGTCTAAAATATAAACTGTTATTTTTGCAATGTTCTCAATACCTAGAATGGATATCAAATATATTCGTTCAGTTAAACGCAATATCGTAGTTTTTCGTTTTGTAGTCTGTGCGTAGATCCATGTGGTGTAGAAAATAATAATTTTTAATTCTCTATCCAAATCTGAATCCAATTTTTTTACACACAAACAAACCTACCGAATACAGGAAAATTTATAAAAAAAAACTTTTTCATAAATGAACTAACTTTATTCAAACGTGGAAAAGTTTATTTTATTATCAAAACCTCTTGTTTTATGCTTTATTTGAGGTACTGATTTTCTTGATCCTTTAGAATAAACAATGGATTCAAGAAAAAAGGTTGAAGATATATTTTAAATAAGTAAGTAGTATCATAGGAGACAGTAAATTTACATTATGTATAAACAGGGTATCCCGTGATCGTATTCGTTGGACCATTTAAAGTCGAAAGGCCTTAAGTATACACTTTTGCCCAAAATTAAAAAAAAAAAAAAAAAAAAATACAACGTCAACCAGCTTATGTGTTAAAAACCGTGTTCGAATACGAGTGGATAATCGTATTTAAACAATAACGAGTTAAAGTGATAGCTCCAAAATTTTATTGTGCACGAAAACATCTTTATTTGGAAAACCACGAAAACAGACTTTAGTTAGTATAAATCTCAATAATTAGCCAGAATAACGAGCTCCTACTGGCTGAAATCACAAAATATGTTTCTGACAGATGAAAAAATAATTAGGGATAAATTTTTGTTGCGTTTACATCTCTAGAATTGTTTAATATTAATTTAATGAGATATACCTTTTCCATTACAAATTTGATTGGAGCTCGAAATCTTTAGCTCAAGGGCTTTTAGGAAAATATATTTTATTATAAATCCGATAAGTACAATAATGATATCAGTAGTAGCTCGTAGTATTTTAAAATGTATCTTTTTCCAATAGGTAATTTTATCATTTGTAAGTTCGGTTTAAAACTTTGTAGAAGTAGAGATATTTTTACCAATATCATACTGTTTTCAATAACTACACCTATTAATGAATGAATAAATGAATATTGTAGTTATTGAAATATTTGTTTAGTTTTTAATATGTTGAAAACCATCTATAAACATTAATAGTTAGTTAATTGAAAACAAGTGAACTAACATGTGTATTTTATAAGATCAGTCCCATCATAATACATAATATTACGCAGATACAAACTAAAATAAAGATATATAATGCGTGGCATTCTAAATTATACTCTTTACATTTTAACAAACCCCGTTAACCCCCATTTTCAATAAGATTTTTTTTAGACTCAATAGGCTTCATCCCCTTGTAGAGCTTGATTTTTTCAAAAATTTAACATTGATATTATTATTTGTTTTTAAATTAGATTTATTTTAAATATTTCAACCTCCTTAACCACCCCACTTCTGTTCATTTTTTTTTCACAATCAGTAGGCCTCATCTCCTTATAGAGCTTGATTTCTGCTAAAAATTTATTTATTTCATTTTTTTAATTTCATTCCCCCCTAAACCCCCATTTTTATTCAGTTTTTTTTAATTAAAGGGATTCTTCTCCTTACAGAGCTTGATGTTTGCTAATAATTTAATTTTTCTTTTTTTTAATATTTTAACCCTCTTTAGCTACCCTATTTATTCAGATTTGTTTCAAAATCAATAGGATTTACTTCTTCTTATAGAGCTTCATTTTTACTAAACATTTCTTGTTGATATCGCCTTTAGTTCAATCAGCAAGTAGTTACTTTCAACTTTACTCAGTGGCGAAAAGACGACCATTAATAAAATATATAATATAATTGTCATACTTTTTTAAAACTTCGTTTGCCTTTTGTTGGAAATTGCTCTATGCATAGTAGGGTATAAAACACATGAGTATTTTAAATTACGACTGTAACTTGGAAACAAACGAACATAACCTTAAAAATATTAGTATTTTTTTTACCTGAGATGTTTTTCGATAGCAATCATTGAATTGACATACATACTTCCATTTTATTAAAGTCGCAGTTTTATTTAAACCTAATTTTTAATAAATACAATACATAATTAAAATTGTCTTATGTTGATTTTTAGAATTTGACAGCTTGATTTGGAAAGATGGAACCGTTAAAGATAGAGAATAAAATAGGTAGAGACGACATTAACACTTTTTTGAAATATGACAAGTGGGGGCATTTTGAATCATATTTTGATTAATTTAAAGTTAATAATTTTATATTTGAATATTAACGAAATGAAAATTTTTTATATCATTTAAACGACGCTATTTAAAAAAAATGGTTTTTAATATCACCAAAACTGAGTAGCTCGAGTTTAACACATGTCGTGAAAAGGTAATGCAAAAGTGCAGATACTTTTAGTACAGTCATTGCATCTCCTTATTCTCTATCTATAATTTAAAAGATTTGTATGGCCCGCTCCACTTTGTCCACTATGTTCGTTGCGCAAAATAAGGTGATTTTAGTGATTTTAAGTAGGTAATTGTTCGTTTTATGGATCTGTTAACGTGTTGACATCTCTTTTTAGCTACAGGCTTTCGGGAAAGCATTTCGCTCCCCCGGGCTTAATCATAAAATTAAGCCAAAGAGACGTTATTAGCCAGAGCGGAGTGGCGTACCAAAAAATAGAGATTAACATGCATGAAAACAATAAAATTATTAAAATTTATGTTTTTATGTTATTATTTTAAAAAAATGTGTTTTTGTGAAATTTAGCTGGGTGTTCACTGCACAAATGAACCAAAAAAGAAACCACAGCTTAAATGATATACTGATATGCAAATTTTGTGAGATTAAAATTTATATGTTTAGAGAATTTAGTTGTCAAAATTGAACGGTGTGGGTGGTGATGGTTATTGGAAGTTAAAAAGTTAAATCATCAATTGCTATCAGGAAATCAAGTTTGTTGAAAAAGGTTGTGAGGAATATGAATTTGATTGGAATTTCTCAGAGAGTGAGATTTGAAAAAGTGTCACAAGGCACATTGTTGGTTTAAGTAGATAAAACTTGTGGTTTTATCAACCATCCTTTATTAAAATCATTTTAGTACCTACGCCTCGAAGACTACCAAATTCAATTTTGAATTTGGTAGTCTTCGTTTTATTTCTATTTGCTGGGAAATTCTAAAATATTGTCTCCAAGTGGGGATTTTTAATGTACAATGTTGTACTTTCGTCAATCCTATTTTCAGGATCTGATGCCTTTAATCACTAATTGATTATAATATATCTAAAATTAAAATTACCATCAGCCAATGTTTATTTTACTTACCTTCGAAAAATTTAATAATAATCCTTGTTAATTATACAGTGTTATTGATAATGATTTTTATTTACATTTCAGAGTTTTTAGGCCGTCCTTTATCTTTCGGGTTTTGTTGGATTTTCTGGGTATCTCTGGCTACCCTTCTTTTCTGGGTTTTCCCTGTCCCTGTGGTGCTACGCTCCGGATTTATACAGTAGATATACCTACAATCAACTTGCTGTCGTCCATAAATATTTGATGTCATGTACTTCTTAGTTTTCCAGAAACATGTTAGGAACAGCCCTGTTAATTAGAATTCAACAATGAATGGTCGAGTGGAGAATTCTACCTAGAAATTACGATTAATTTATAATGCATTATTAATTAGATCAAATCCGGGCTCTGGCCTGCTGGGACCTACGAATGGAATTTCCAGACTATAACCGTTGAATTGCACTACCAAATCTTAACAAATGCAATGTTATGCAATAATAATTATTTATAGTGCAAGTGTTTTATGGCCTGCAGATTTAAAAAAAAAATCCAGTATACAACGTAACTTAAAGAGTAAAAGAGAACACAATAGCAAATTGTAATGATACTTTTTACCAAATTTCGTATATTATTTTATTCGTCTATTCCCTTTTCTCTTGTTCTCTTGGTCTGCCAATTTTTCTTTTTCTCTTTCGTTTAATGTCCACCATATTTTTGTCAAGTATGTTATGATTTATTCTTATTACATGTCCGTACCATTCCAGTTGTTTATTTTATAGTTTAGTCTGGTACATTTTCGGTACATTTCGCGGTATTAAGCGATACATTATTTCTCAGACAACAATTACATCAGTACGGCAGCGTAGAAGGACCACATTTTATAATTTTTTTATTTTATTTTGAAATCCCATGTTCGAACAGGGAATTATTTGTTCAAACACGGAATTCCGTATTCAAACAAAGAATTCAGTGATATTGTTAATAAATAATATAATTAATAAGGAGCCCAAATTCGAACTCAGCGGCACTCCCGACTTGGCAATGTATTCAGTCCATTTGAAAACATTTATATACATACTTTTCACAGCATTGAAGATAACAGGTAAATAGTTATTCGAGGGAATGAAATACGAATGATCTTGAATTGGTAATAAATTACTGTGATCAAATGTGTCAAACGCCTTAGTAAAGTTTATATATACGACGTCCGTTAGGTTCTTACCGTCAGTACTCTCGGCAACAATGTGTGTTACAATAAAAAGATTTGGTATCATATAACATTAGTGTACAAAACCATGTTGATGCGATAATATTGTACAGTTGACCTGCACATTAATATCACGATAAAACAACACTTTCGAAAAGTAACAAATTATAGATAATTGTTTATAATTAGATACAATCTCTCTTTTACATATGTTGAACGGTAGATATTTTAAGACATTTATATTTAACAACGCCCTTAGAGGATAGAAAATCAAGGGCATGTGTTTAATTTAACTTTTTTAAAGCCTCTTTTTCACTGAAACTATTAGTAGAAAGAAAGAAGTATATGCTTATGTATTAATATCTTTATGTCTTATCTGATGATTCCATTTCATGTTATCCACAATCCACCATTTTCCTGATATTTTATTTCTGCAACTATCACTTTGGTCCAATAGTGCTGTGCAGAGGCGGTTTCTTCATTGGTTTATTTGTTCAGTTTTTCAGTAAAATTTCATAAAAACATTATTTTAAAATAAATAATATAAAAATATAAATTAATTTTAATAATTTTATTGTTTTCATACGTGTTAATCCTAATTTTTGGGTACGCTACTGCGCTCTGGCTAATCACCTCTCCATTGCGACGTTTTATAAGTAAGCCCGGAAGAGTGAGCAGTTTTCGCAAAGGTCTGTAACTAAAAAGAGATGTCCACTCGTCAACAGTTCCGTGAAACGCAGGAAAGATAAAATATGCCTGGATACAATCTCTGGCATTACCGTTGTTTGCGCAACGCACACAGTGACGTAACCAAGTAGGGCAGGATACGGTCTTTCCAATCATTGATATAAAATAAAGAAAAGACGATACTAAAAGTGACGGCACACTTTTACGTCATATGTCAAACTCGAGAAAGTTGAGCTAGTCAGTTTTAGTGAGATAAATAATTTTTTTTTAAATAGCATGATTTAAATGATATAAGAACATTTTCATTCAGTCAATCTTGAAATGTAAATTAACTTCAAATTAATCAAAATACGACTTAAAGTGCGTTCACTTGTCATATCGCAAAATAGTGTTAATGTCGGTCGTCTCAACTTCATTCTATCTAATTCTATATCTATGTTTACAGTCAAACTACATTTTTATAACCCGATTTATAAATTATCATAAGACAATTTTAGTTATTTAAATAAAACTGCGACTTTAATAAATCGGAAAAATGTATATTAATTCAACGATTGTTCTCAAAGGTAAAACCTTTATTATTATTAAATAAGAGTATTTTGAGGTTATAATGTTAATTTACAAATTTTATACAAAACTATTATTAGTTTTATGACTGTCATTTATATTTTATTGTTTTGTTCAAGTCTCTATGACTTCAGAATAGTCATGTGTTTTGTACCCAACTGTAAGTACTATGCAGTGATTTTGAATTTCCTGCAAAAGCGGTAAACGAAGTTTCGAAAACAAAACTGCTTGAATGGATACGAAATAATAAGAAGAGATTTCATAGAGACAAAATTTAATTATATCCGAGTGTGTTGGGTAAACTATAGTAACTTTATTATGTTGAATTTTATTTAAAACGGTACTCATTTACGGGAAAACCATCAAAATTAAGCGATCACTGAGTTTCATCAAGAAATGGGCTCTTATGGCAATGATATAAAGTAACTAACTTTAAACATATCTTAGATTGCAGTTGCCAGCAAAGAAAAATCATTGTACATTGTACCATAAGGGATTTCACAAGTATTATAAATTTTATTTAAACAAGGATAATTTGTTGGCCCTAGTACAATTTTGTATGAATAGCTGTTTTATTTTGTAGGTTGCCCCTAATGAGTTTGAAGTTAGGTGAACCTGGGTAAGTGTGAACCCATTTTTAAATAGTTGTATTTTAGAACATTATAATTTATGAATTGTATCTTAAATATATTATAATTTGGACACAATTAGTATGGATTTATCTACCTGATTTTAAAGTTTCACTGTTTAAATTCGAAACAATTTTTTTATATTTTTAAAATTTTTATGTCTGATGTTCACATTTACCCCACGACGAGGGGCAAGAGTGAATGCACTTGATGTTGTTTATACTATAAAGCATGTTCAAATTAGATGGGGTTAGTGTGAGTAAACATTAAAAAAGCCACAAATTTGTGTTTTGACCAGTTTAATATCTAAAATATAATAAAAGTTATAAACTTAAGGATGTGTACTGTAATTTAACTGCTTACATTAAATTTGGAGAAATCAATTAAAAAATAAAAACAATCTTCTCTTCGTCCTCGTTTCAGGTCTGGCAAAATCCCTACAATATTTTCCGTACTAATAATGTCTGTATCATCAATTTTCGGCAAAAAAAATATTTTTTGTCACAATTTAGCTTGTTTTCTACAAAATGCCTAACTCGTTTGTTACATTCATATTGTACTATTACTCATTTGTCCACTTCGACATCATTTTAGTTTCCTCTGTTTCATCTCTATTGTTTTTAGTCCCAACAACCTCTATACCACTATCTTTACCAAAACTCTCAGAATCAATGTCATCAGACGCATCAGTTAGAGATATATCTTCAAGTTCGTCACCTATTGTTTCAAAGTCACTTTCATTTGAACGCTTTTGATTTCTTTTTTGTGAGACATCTTGGAATTTTTTTCTTGAATCTTGGGAATTGTTACTTCGTTTAGTCTTGCTAATACCTGTGTTGAAGTGATGACTTCTGTTCCAGATGCCACTCGTCTTTTTTTTTACTTTTTTGAACTTTGTCACTAATTGATGGTTTAATTGTTATCAATAGAAGCTCTTCAAATGATAATTTTGGCGTTGTTTATTCCACAGGTGTAAGTTGACCGGCATCAATGTTTGTGATTGTTGCATAATAATTTGCTACATTCTGGTTTTGTTCAGGATTTTTGGTTTCCTCGCCATTGTAGTTTTTTTTTCTGGCTTGTAACAGCATTAGCTGATGTATGCTTTTTCCATCATTTTATGCATCCTGGATCATATTTGTTTTCAGATATTATGTGCCGATTGAATGGTTGTATTCCTGCTTTTTAACCGAATTCAAAAAAGGAGGAGGTTATTCAATTCGTCGCGATATTTTTTTTTATGTATGTTCAGCGATTATTCTTTAACACGGTGTCCGATTTCAATAATTCTTTTTTTTTTAGAAAGGGACTACTTTAGGGGTAGTCCCGTATAAATTTGGTCAAAATATAATAATTGTATCCATGAGAAAATCCTCAAACTCTTCATTTTTTATGTATGTTTGGCGATAATGCTCTACCACCTTGTCCGATTTATACGATTCTTTTTTTGTTAGTAAGGGGGTACCTCAGGGGTGGTCTTATATAAATTTGGTTAAGATGTGGTGATGGCATCTGCACGTTTTTGAAGTCGGTTTTTTTAAATTTTTAATTTGTAATACTTGTACAAAACCATTAATATTAACGTATGTAACATAAATTTTGAGAAGAAAAACCACTGATCTGTATTATTTTACTGGATAGGATATAGCCCCCTAAAAAACGTTCCGAAAAATTGGCCGATTTGGGCAAATAATATGGCGGACCGGATGTTATTTAACTTAACCTCTATTTCCATTTGTCATCACATTTGTCATTTAATTGTGTCAACAAGTTACAACGAGATGTTTTTTTTTTTATTTATGTAGGTAGTATCGGATAGCATTACTATGATATAAACAATAAACGTTCTTTATTGTTTTTTTTTATAAAAAAAATTAAATCGTGGGTGAATTGTCCAGAAGAATATTGCCCGCAAAAGGAATAGAAGAAGAATAAGAAGAAAAACTAATCAAATTATAGGTTAGGTATGTCAAATTATCCCAAAATTCAGTTCTGTGAACCCACCATAATTTGCCCAAATCGGCCAGCAGTGTTGCACTTCCGGTCTCCTTGGTGGAACGGATTTTTAGTATGTTAAATATAGCCTATATCCTACCCAGTAAAATAATACAGATCAGTGAGAAAAACAAATTAATACTATTTAACTTTTTACCTTTACTTAAACTATGTAAACAGTTAAGGATTAACATAATTTCTTAATATTAGGAATATATTATAATGCAGCTAGCGGCCCATGGTCTTCAATCCGACGTATTTTTGTTGTCAAGTGTCTCATAAGTGATTGGATAGTAGCAACATCGATTTCCCGAATCTTTTGGTAAATTCTCCTTCTTAACTGTTCTTCATTTTTTGCTTCCCATCCATTATCATAAACTTTTCTGTTTAATAAGGTCCAAAATTCTTCGATGGGGCATGCTTGGGGAATATTAGGTGGATTATCTTCTTCTGCACTTTCTCTCAGTCTATCTGCCCTAGTATCAGTCAAAATCCGAGACCGTCCGCTTTTTGGTAGGTTCAAACAAATTATTTCTTCCTGACATTCCTTTATTGTTCGGTAAATAGTTTTACAGGATATATTATATCTTTGAAATATTTTTATATCAGCATTTTGCATTCGGCCAACTAAATTATAGATGCTTTTTCGAATTTCGATTTTATACGCCATGTTACAAAAGTTTTTCGACAACGACTGTTAATATTTATGATAACAAGGCCTACTTGAATAAATTCCAGGCAATGGTAACTGGACTGAATCTTTTCGAAGTGATAAAAATTAGTTAAGAAATTCGTCTCAAAACTTATGTTGCATACGTTAGTTATAGGCTGTATGTCTTTCCAAGTTTGGCCGATCAATGCAGAAAATTGCCTTTAAGGTATTTTGATTCTCACATTTTTGCTTTGACAAGCCACAAATCTGTCATCCCATGTACCCTTTAGTGATCTAACAGACATATCTAGTGGTTGAAGAATATGGCTCGTGTGAGCGGGAAGTTTAAGAATTGTAACATTATTAGCTTTTGCCAATTAGAATAATGGAATGTTTATATGGGTGCTGTGACCATCATAAATAACCAGATTCGGTTTTTCTGTTTTCAGAACAGGCAAAAAAGTGTTTTCAAAGTAATTTAAAAACATGTCAGATTCTTCTTCACCTGGAACCCAGGCGTCCCATATATTTTTACCCCTGTAGATAATAAGCGGTGGTACTTTTAATACAATAGCGAATGAAACAGTAACAACAGTTATATTTTCCCTACATGTTATGGAACAGGCTTTCCTCTTTGCACCAACAATATCCGTTTTATCATGATCATAGCAAAAAAACTCTCATCTAGGTTCCAAATTTGATTAGGCTTGTCATAAAGTGATAAATCGGTTAAAGTTCGATATAAAATATCGAAATACTCGTTAATAACGAACGGGTCCGTCGTCTTTTTTCGAGCGAACTCGACTGATTGGGTTTTTTTTATACTAAGGTGATGACGTATTTTAAAGTTTATAAACCAGGTACGTTATGTTTAAATGGTGTTTTAAGATTATTTTCTTTTACATAACTTGCTACAACCCTTAATAATTCTTTTCTCGTGATTCCAAAATCCCACTTCTCCATTGATCAAAGAGCATTTGCCAATCTGATTTTATCCTCTTTTGGAATCACCGAAGCACGGCCTTGGGTCTCACTTTTTTTCCACGAATCCCTTTTAAGTGATAAAATAGAGTGGTTTTTGGAATTTGATACAATATGTGTGACCTACGAATGGTCAAAGTTACACGTTTTATTTCATTTACGGCATTTTTTATACCCGCCTTTGAGTATTTGGAACCTCGAGCAGTTTTTCTCAAGTAGACTCTTGGCATATTCTGAAACAGAAATTTTCGTAAATAAAAAGTGTTTATAAAATATACGTTCATACTTGCACCAATAAAATATTCACATTTACCTTATAATGCAAAATAATAAGAAGTAAGTGTGAACACGGTATTTACCAAAAGCCCGAAAGATAAATAGAAAATGCATATATTGTATGTGAAACTTTATCATTTTCCAAGTACTGTACAAATATTTTTTAAAAATAACACGTTGTACTCGTCCGCTCTTTTCACCTTGATGCCAAAATTGAATAGGTTATGTTGCTTCCAGAAATAATCCCACAGACAGAGATCAGGGACATAAAGATTGCAAACAAAACGACCGCAGCAACGATGGCGTCATCCAGCGTCTCAGATGTTAACTACAGGTTATCTACATGTCTACGTCGTTTGTAGAAAGACCAGTTTTGCCAAATATTTTTTTTTTAGAGATCGTACAAGTAGAGTAGAAAAATGGTATTTCGACAAAAAATTATACAACACATGCATAGCATAATATAATTTAAATGGAATGAAAAAATAAAAAAAAAAACTTTTGCATGATAATTTATTTATCTATTTATAAAAATGTTTACAAGAAAAAAAAAAAACTAAAAAAAATACATGAAACTTTAAATTAACACATTTAAAGTAATCAATGACTTGAAAGTGATTGAAATTTTGCATGCAAGCTTTTCTTATGCCGTGATAGTCGATGTACAAAATCACCATGGTCAAAATCACGATAAGTCAGAACGAAAATGACTGCCTTCAGAAATTACGAACGGCCTATGAATCTTTGCAAGTAGTTGTTGATTTTTATTGTTTTATGTTCTGCAGTTGTTGCAAATATTTAAATAAACCTACTAAAAAAGTGAAGATCGTACTTTTATGTACGATCTCACTGATTCAATTACAATCAAAGTATGTGGATGCAATCGTATATCGTACAGAGTTAAAAAATCATATAAATACGATTTAAATCGTACGGTTGGCAAAACTGAGACAGACAGTAGACGTGGACAGCTGTGGACAGTTTGCAGTTTGTAAATATAAATGTCAGTTAGTTTTATGTATATGGAAGAATCCTAAATTTAAATTTTGAGTTCATGATTGTGTTATCCTCTAGATGAACTGAGCGAAATAGTTGTGGCTGTTCTTGTGTGAAATTTGAGAACAAATTGTATTTTGTAATATTACAATAAGTCTGAGAACGTATTGCATTAGTAACACATGCCACATGAACAAAGTCAACAACCCCAATGTGGCGTTCTTTAATTAACCAAAGTAGGTAAGATCTATTCATGTAAGTAACAGAAATAGTAATCAACGTTTGTCACAAAGTAAATATTTATGTATTATTTATTGTTTTAGAACAAGAAAATGGCTTCGAAAACGTTAGAAAGAAGATTTGATATAGGAAGAAAAATTCCCTTTGAATTTGAACTCAACATTTTTAAATAAGATACCATTGGACATTCGTTTGGAAAATAAAAACAAAAATACAATGTTACAAATAATCAAAAACTAAAAAATATTTGTCATAAATATAGATTTACACTAATTAATCGATAATAGACTGTAAGTGTAATATTCTTTTTAATAAATAATTTAGCGTAATTACATTGTTTAAGTTTATTTACGAGAACATGAGAGTGCAGTCGATATTTATACCACCTTTATTATAAGGTTTTTAAATTTCCCGCTGAGTTGTTTGATATCGATGAAAGCGCCACATAGTGGTACAGATGTTAACTGCGATAAAGCTGGTCGTTGTTAAGCATTGGATTCTTATGGGCGTTTCCTATCTTTATCTCCCTTATCTCTGCCCACAGAGTAAACTTTGATCTACAATGATACACTACTAGAAACAACAGATGCCGCTGCTGTTGGTGTATATACTGTTGCCATTTTTATACCATATGTTCACAATTACCACCGAATCACACTTACCCAGGTTTACTAGAAATATATCTTATCTGTAAACGATTGAGTTACTGATAAACAGTGTCAGACTGAAGTAGTGGTGAGAATTTTACTCGAATGAGCTAAATTTACAATATAGTCTTTTTAACAATATAAAAACTATTGTACTGGCCTAAATTAATTCAAGAAACTAAATAGACAGTACAGTTTAACTCCTATATACTGATTACTTGTTAAATAATTTTTAAAACTTTGACCTTATATTTTTTTATTGTACACAGGGGCGGCTCGTGTCCAAAATTTTGGGGGTTCACAGGAGCAAAATATAAATTCCGGTACAGATATAGGTAAAAAACTGTCAGTGTTTTAGAAAGGTATATTATAAACTTTCCAAAACACTAAAAGTTTTTTCATACAACTGTACTGATACCTATATTCTGTCACTATGAACCCCCAAAATTTTGACCTTGAGCCGCCACTGAGTACCTATTTTTTTAGTCTATTTTATTATTGTTTTACCATTGATTATATTATTAGTATACTCTTCACACAGTAGTCGGTATGTACATTAATAGATTAATCTATCATTTCATAATTTATACATTATTGTATATAACTGTAAATAATATATCGATTTTACAACCATTTCCATTCTGTATTTTTCAATTTTCCTAGAATCAAACCATTAGCTGGTTTTAATGAAATCCGATTCCTGTTATTCTCTATTAATTCTGATTTTAATTATTTCTGCAAATCTAATAACGTTAATGGATTTATGCTAACCACAACCAAATATTATCTAGAATTATTGATTCACTTAATACTCTGTTAAATTAAAAAATATAAATTGTTTCAACTAATAATCGATCTGGATAGCGTAAAAGCATTATTTTTTTAAAGCAGAAAACGTTTTAACATAAGACCTATGTTGTTTTGCATTTCTTTTTATTTTTAAATTTATTTTCTTTATACATGTTGATTGTGTTCTTTTCAATATTGGAGATGGTAAGTCATATTCGTAATCAACACTTGTGTTCCTGAACGAAAAGTAATAGGCCGCGTGCAGCATATCAAATATCAAAGAATTATTTATTATTTGTTACTAAAATGAATTAAATTGATTTGTCAAAATCTTTATTTGAACAAATTAAAAACACATAACCTAATAATAATAATTATTTACTTTGACAATGTTGTCTAATACGAAAACTAGCCACCACATTAATAGCTTTTTATTTTTAATAAAAGGAAAAAATATGGACATGTAGGTAAAAACTAAATTTGTGTATCGGAGTCACTTTTACAATATTTGATAGTTTTTTTCTCTAAAAATATTATGAAAACCATTATTAAAAACGAATTTTTCAAACAGTTTTGGAAAAGTGGATGCATGAGAACACTGTAAAGCACCGAGATGTGCTAATCTTAGGGGGTTCGTAGGTGAAGAAGGTAACCCAATCAAGCGAGGAATAAAGGTTAAGGTTTATTTAATAGAATACAAAAAAAAAGTTTTACAAATAGGTCATCGACCAGATAACTTCTCAAGTGAACTTTATACTGTATCGTACCAAAAATAACATATATCGCAAAACAAATAGTTAACCGTGAGCTATCTGTGACCCATATCATCCCTGTCATAGTTTATCGGCCACTACCCACTGCAATCTCGCCAGTTACCTCAGGTGATCTATTGTCCATCCTTCTCACCGAACTCATTACCGAACTCCCAAATATAACATATTCGCACTTCACTTCCGAGATAGACAGATAGTCAGCAGAATAATTAAATGTACACTCCGCGCTGCATTATTATTGTTATTTAATTCTAAGGAGCGGACTGCGGATGGAGTGCAGTGTATGAGTTAAATTGATACTTTAAATTTACCTCCTTTTTAAATTGGGATGCACATGTATATTTAAAAAAGAAAACAAAACATATTAAACTCAAAGTATAAAAAAACATTATTACTAATTATTAATTAAGCCAGTCTGAGCTTCCTATAAATTTAGGAATAAAAGAGTTTAAGATTATGAACATTTTGCACTCCACGACTAATTCCGGTCTTGTCATCTACAATTTCATGTGAATTTGGCTCCTTAAGAGCTTCTAAAGAACAGGTCCTTAAATATTAATAATAATTTTTTATATTCCTAGATTCTGCAGAAGATTTTGGGCGGGCCGTACCAACACCTTATCTTTCAATTGGAAATTATGAGGCTTACTTTTATTATCATGCCGAAGTTCGCGTTTTTTCGCACGACTTAATAACCGCTTCGTGCGTTAATTCAATAATTATTTCGAGATTCGATTCGCAGAATACCGAGTCAAGAAATTTAATGGTTTTTTCCAATTCATTCTCGGTTTGTTTCCCAAAATGTAAATAATCCGGCCACATACTTTGATTACTATACGGTGCAAGAGAGAGGTGCGACATGCCCAACATAGGGCGCGGCCATTTTGATTCCTATGTTACAGTTTATAGCTAAAGAATCAGATCGCTCACTCTGCGTCGGCACTTTTGATCTCAATGTTCCAGTTTATACACTGCGCAACTCGGATAATACAATATATGACAACCGCCTATAATAAAACAGCAGTCTTCTGCGTATCCTGAATTTGTATCCCTGGAGTGCATGTTATTTTGGAACTTTCAACTGGTCCGAGTGAGCTAACTGTTTCTTTAGCAATAAACTGTGACTCCAAAAATAATATTCACTGACACTGACAGCAGCAAGCAAAATATCAGGTACGTTTTAATCATCCGCTTTTGCTTCCGGAATTGTCGGTTTAGTCGTTTTAACCTGTCAGATTAAAACAAGAAAAATAGACAATTCCGAAGCAGAAGCGGATGATTAAAACGCACCTATTAAAAATATTGCGCTAAGATGTAGGCAACACGTAATAAGGGATCAAAATGGCGGAGTTTTCTATCTCCTGTTAAAAGGCACTCAGAAAGCTGCGCAGCGCGACCATTCTCCGTATAGTAAAAGAAAATCAAAGTATGTGAATCCGGCGAAAAGTTTGTTCCGCTATGAATGACTCGGTTCAACCGAAGTTGAACCTAAGTAAGCACGGTTGCCCACTTGGTAAGCTTAGAATAATAGAGGCTCCTCAGTAACCTCACAATTTCCCGTTTAGCCCTTCCCACTTGGTTATCCTGAGGATAATAGAACGAAGTATGCTGGACATGTACGCCTGCTTGTTTCAAAGTATCCAGTCATAAATCGGAAGTAAATTGTATTCCGTTATCCGATAAAATACGGACAGCTTTACCCATTACAGTAAAGCATTTATTAAACAGACATTTTAATAGATTGCCATTTTTAGAGCAAACAACATAACGAATTTACTAAAAGCATCAATACACACAAATTACTGGGTCATTTTACCTCAAGATTCAGGTAACGGTCCAATGAGATCCACACTCAAAAGATCATTAAGTTTACTTGGCAACCCTGTTTTAGTTTATAAAAATATTCTAGGGTTTAATATAGTATTTTCTAAGAATTCTAAAACTAAGATACAATACAGTGTTCCATTTAACAAATATATATTTTTACTTTCCAAGCAAAAGCGTAACATACTGTATATCCAAAAATATTTTTATATTATTTGTTTTTCAAATCCATATATCTTTTATTAAACACTTGTTTGCGTGTCTATGCCATAAATTTAAATATCGAGCAATTAGGTACATCATTTAATTAGAACCTGTTAAAGCCTTGCTATGTTAAATTCACCAACATAATATTAAAACCAAATTCATAATGTACCAATTTAAAAACATTTTCACATGCCTACGGAGTTAAAAAGACAATTTACTGCATAGCGACTTGACTACATTTATCGAAGCATAAATCTTCAAATGACGGTACAAAACAACGTCATGGGCATGGGGGAATGAACTATCATGACGTTAATGAACGTCATGGGCAGCGAAAGTGTTAAAAAGCATTCATATAAACAAAATACAATAACACTAGATACAAGTGGATTCCAAAATGATATTTATAACATATGAAACAAGTAAGTATAAAGACAAATCTATTTATCCAATCATAATTTATTTATATTACCTATAAAAGTTTCAAATTTTATACCTATCTACAGTAATATAAATACATACTTATTTGCAAGTCAACATATAACTTTGAAACCTTTGAGAAAAAGTTGACTTAGAAGCAAATATTTAATGGCTATATTTCATCATTATGAACTGTTTTAACAGAATGAAGGAGAAGAGATAACCAAGACGTGGGCTGTAAAAAGTTTAATTTTTAAGAAATTAAAGAAATACAAAAGAAGCAATTGGTTTTTGATTAATGAAACGTGTATCTTTTAAAAATGGAACATTAAACGGCTTCTGGCAAAATAATGACAGAGGGCGTTAGAGCTACAGAATTCGATGGCAAGAGGTAAGTCGCCAAATCCGAAGTAAATAAAGGTATTAGTAATTGTGTAAATCGAGTAAACAACTTGTTAACTATGTTTTGTTTCTCTTATCATGTGCCAAAATTGCTCTATTCTAAACTGTAATATTGAACACATCATATTCTAGATTTAATGGTAGATACGCTATTCTAGCAATCGAAGACAATAAGAAGAAAATTAAATTGGAAAAATTTGATTATATTGGTCAATGAAAATTTATATTTTTTACATTCTGAAGACGTACAGTAAAAACCAAAAGTACCTTTTTTTCTTCAGAAATAAACTATTGCAATTTAGATAATTAAATCATAAACCAGCCCAGGCCAGCCCTGTACATGCCCTGTTCTGGAATAATCTACCGCTTACGTCATCGAAGTCACACCGCCGCTTCGACAGCGGAAACAAAAGAGACACGACACAGTCCATTGCTCATCGAAGTAGAAGTAAGACACACCCAATCTGTCTCAATCTTAGTTTTATCACTATTTTAATGTTATTATGTTATGTTATAAGGCATGTTGCATATTGTTTTGTTTGTTGTTCGTGTTCTTATGGTTGTGAAGAATAAATAAGAAATTAAACAAAAGCAAATTTAATTTAATCCGAACATAAACTTTAAAACAATATAAAAAAATAAGTATTTGTTATAAATGTGTTATTTTAATATTTTAATTTAGAATATAGGGATATTGACACATGTTATACGAAATAGTAACTAGAACTAAATAAAACATAATTTTTTTCAGATACACACCACTATTGGCGGCGGAAGAAAGGGGGGCTAGGGGGTGCTTAGGCCTTTCCATAGCGAGGCTAGCCCCCATGGTACTAAGGTAGAGTACCAGTTAAGGTGGGTATGTTACTAAAGTCGTTACCAAATTGTGACTAGAGATCTTTTAGGTCGCAGTGCATTAACGTCCCATTCCCAACATAACATAGGTTAAGTTAAAAAACAGTGAAAACTAAACTTCGTCTTTTCATCATTATAAATTATTTTTTCTACGCCCATGTCAAATCTCACTGTCAACATTCCTTGTAAATGACATTTAACAATAACATGCACGGAATGAGATCTCATAACATACACGTGCGTTTTGATAAGAAAACTTAAAATTCTTAGTTTAATCAAATTGCAATCAAATTTGTATCTACGTACGACTTTATTTGGTCTATTTACATAAATTTAGTGAATTCAAAAATATAAAAACTTTTATCATTAGTGAGATGCATTTTGGATTAAAAAAGTGATGACCCTTAATGTCGGCAACACATTAAATAATTTTTCAAGTCGCGTTTTCTTAGCATGCTATGGAAATAAACGTCTTTTCATTTATATTGTCAATTTTTGTAACAAAAATTATTGTATTGGAACAGTTTCTCAACTTTACCTACGAATATGTCTGTTAGTAGTGAAAGTGATGAAATTATGAGCACTCCACCGGAGATATTAGAAAAAGCTCAAGCTGTCACAGAAGAAAATAAGTTGGCGTAGAAAAAGTATAGTAAGTTACATGAGTTGTAAGCCCATTACGCACTCGTGAAATTTACACACTCGCCGCTGCGTGGCTTCGTACGTAAACTTTTTCTCTTCGAGCGTAATGGGTTACTTACAACTCTTGTTACGTAATATACTATTTTGTTTCTGTCATTACTATTTAATCAATAGAAAGACAAATTGATGAATAAGGAAACTTGGGGCTTCATAATTTTATCAGGATAAAATTCCTTTACTTACCGTAAAAAGATGGCTAGACGAACAGGCTCCCGAAGCTTTAGATTGAGAAAAAGGGATTTTGATTTTATGGAATGGCCGAAAAATATCCAGATCTAAGGCTACTTGAATTTTTAAATATTAACATTTAAAAACATTAGTTATTAGAGCTCTGTTTGAAAATATTTAAAAAGTAAAACAATAGCTAACTGAATTAGGTCTAACAGTTACTAAGAAAACGTTCCAGAAAGTATGGGACTATTTTGAAAATGGGTTATATTATTGATTACAAAATAAGAAAGAACACTTTAAACAGTTAATGTAAATACATTTCTCGATAACTTTTTAATTAAGTTTTGTTTTATTTTCTAATGTAATTTTACTCGTCCAGAAAAAAAAAAGAAGACATATTTTTGTTTGTACGGTTTGATTGCATTTTATTTAGGCTTTAATTTGATGTATCACAAAATAGGGGGTTGGTAATTAAAATTTTCTAAAAAGGTAAGTGGATCCTAAATGGGCGAAAATTCTAAAAATACACTTTTGTGCTGAAGGGGTGAAACTTTGAAATTGATGAATAATTTCTTTGATTTAAAATTTCACGTACTCGTTGTTATTTGGAGTGTCCAGTTTTAAAATGAAAAACTCTGTATTGGTTAAATACCCAACAGTTTCAGAAATATTTTTCTGTAGATTGCAATTATTGGCTATATAAATTAAACAAGCATTCGCAACTCTTCATTAAGCATCATCCAGTCAGTATATCGCTACTTTATAAATTTTCACTAGCTATGTTCTCTAAACAAAATAAATATTCCACTAGGATATCCGGATTCGTTAAGCTTTTGAAAGTGCTCATACGGCATCATTTATTTTTAATAGAACGAATAATTAATCATGCAGTTTGCAATTAATTTTAATTAAGTGGTTAAATCTAGTTTCGAGAATATATTTTTTTTCTAAATAAATTTTCTCTCCGAAAAATTATTAAATAAGCTTTATACTATCTAAAGGATCCCGCAATTTTTATATTGATTTTGAGTACCGTCTGAATTTGTTCAAATTGAAGTATGTCATTTGTTTAGTCCCGAGTTTGTTGCTCTACAGGGTGAGCTGTTAGAAAAGATTAAAAGTAGTAGTATACATTCTTAAGTAATTCATGTTTTTTTTTTTTTCATAAAACTTATATCTTGAGTCATAGGTGCGTATATACCGGGTGTCCGCGCGAAAACTTTAAATGGAATTATTTCTGGTGTTTTAAAATATGTCGACTTGAAATTTTGGAAGGTTATTAAGGAAGTAGGGGGTAAATTATTAGTGTATAAGATACCACTCCATCGTGATATCGGCCGCCCCCAGCCACCCCCGGTTCAAAAGTTTAAATGTCACCCTGTATTTTTTTTTACATATTCCCAAATAGCGTAGTTTTTTAAGTATCTCTATGTGAAAAAATTACTTAATTACATAATGAACTTTGAAAGATATTTACAGCTAAAGCTTCAGATACCAGATATTAAAAAAAAGAACTAGTAACCTTGGACAGTAGACAAATTTCGAAATAATTAAAGCAGATAGATACAAAAAAATCTAATTATCCAAAAAAATATAACTTATCACAAAAAAATACAACTTATCACAAAAAAATACAACTTATCACAAAAATAGGTATTCTTATAGACCAACAAAATTTCGCTTTATAAACTAAAGTAAGGACACTTTATTTTTTTAGTTAAATCAAATGTTCAAAATGTTCACCGTTTACATTTAAACAATAGTACAGTCTATTCTCGAAAGCGTTCCGAATATTTTCAAAGACATGTGGTGTTAAATCTCTACATTCCTCTATGATTCTATTACGCAAATCATCAATGGATTGTGGTGGTGTTCTGTAAACAACAGACTTCAAATGTCCCCATAAAAAGAAATCCAGCGGGGTCAAGTCTGGGGAGCGAGCTGGCCATTCAATAGGACCCCTACGACCTATCAATTGTCCTGGAAAAACGGTATTTAAATATTGCCTTACTTCTAAACAGTAATGACGGGGAGCTCCGTCTTGCTGAAAGTATAACTGATCCTCCTGCATTTGATCTAAGTTCTCTTCCAAGCACTGAATGATAAGAGGATGTATTAATTCTACTAAAAACTCGAGATATCTAGGCCCAGCTAAATTCTCGTGATAGAAAATTGGACCAATTATTTGATTATGTAGAATTCCAGCCCATACATTAATTTTTTGGGGACGTTGCGTATGGCCTTCTCGGAAAACGTGGGGATTAACATCGCTCCAATATCGACAATTGTGTCTATTTACAAAACCATTTAAGGAAAAGCAACTTTCGTCACTGAAACAAATATTTCGCAAAATATTTCTATTTTGCCGAATCATGCCTGTCATAGTTTCACAAAATTGGACTCTTCTATCGAAGTCATCGTCGCCCAACTCTTGATGAAGCTGTATTTTATAAGGATGCATTTTATTTAATTTTAATATTTTATTGCACGTTGTTTTTGCCACTCCCGAAGCTTCTGATAATTTTCTAACTGGAAGCTGTGGGTCTAAATTTACGTGACCAAGAACTGCAACTTGCGTTGCTTCATCTCGTGCTCCACGATTATTCATATCACGTTTTTTATTATTTACCGATCCAGTTTCAAAAAATTTTTGTATTAGATTAATTACATAAGCAGCAGATACATATTTGTTGGGATGGTTTTCGTTAAATAATGCTGCCGTCTGCGAATAGTTTCTGTTTGCAATCCCATATAAAACTACAATTTCAGTTCTTTCTTCCAGTTCAAGCAACGAAGCAGCTTTCATGGCTTGCTATTATTTTTTGCTTTCGATATTTGAATATCTGGTATCTGAACTTTTAGCTGTAAATATCTTTCAAAGTTCATTATGTAATTAAGTTATTTTTTCACATAGAGATACTAAAAAAACTACGCTCTTTCAGAATATGTAAAAAAAATACAGGATGTCATTTAAACTTTTGAACCGGGGGTGGCTGGGGGCGGCAGATATCACGTTGGAGTGATATCTTATACACTATTAATTTACCCCCTACTTCCTTAATGACCTTCCAAAATTTCAAGTCGATATATTTTAAAACACCAGAAATAATTCCATTTAAAGTTTTCGCGCGGACACCCGGTATAGGGATTCCCAATATTTTAATTTGTGTTATAGACACGCAAACAAGTGTTAAATAAAAGTTATATGGATTTAAAAAATATGCATATAAGAACATTTTTAGATATACAGGATGTTTTAGCCTGGAAAATAAAAATATATATTTTTTAAATTGTATTTTTTTTTTTTCATTTTTAGATTGCTTTAGTAATATTGTATGCAACCCTAGAATTTTTTGATCGCCAAGCAATTAATTTTTTTATAAAATTAGAAAATGATGTAGACCCCTACCTAAATTATCATAATTTAGGTAGGTTAACAATGATTTAAAAATTGTTTAAAATATTGACTCATAAGATAGTAAGCTAACAAAAAGTGGTGATAGAACTGGAATATTTTATATAGAGTGTTTTGAATATGGCCAATTTTAAGTTCAATTTACTTAATTTTTTTAAATAACCTGTATAATATTTTAGCATAAATTTCGTTTAAAATTAACCTATCTAATTTTACCAACACATATACAGAGTGTCCCTCCAGTGCGTAATTAATCGATAGCAGTTTTATTATTGGAAATACGAAGAAATTTTTAGTGTAAAAGTTTTATAACCATATTTTATAATTATTCTTTAATATACAGGGTGGTTCATTAACGAGGGGATGACCAAACATATACTTTTTTAAAGAAAAATACCCTGCAGGTAGTTATACAGATTTGATTGTTTTCAAATCGTCAAACAATTTTAATAGACTTCATTAATTTGCTATTTTGTATATACGGTGTGTCAAAATGCAGGGTTAAGATTTTCTTAATTTTTTAAATGAAATACCCTGTATGTTATCCCACCAATTAATACCAGGTAATCCTTTTAAAATTTGAGAAAGTCGTCAACTCGCATTTTGACACACTCTCTATACAACATAGCAAATGAATGAGGTCAATTAAAATTTTTTGATGATATAAAAACAATCAAATATGTATAACTGACAGCAGGGTGTTTTGCTTAAAAAAGTAAAGCTTTGGTCATCACCTCGTTTATGGGCCACTCTGTATATTTATTAATAATTGAAGGGCTTAGTGGAATAATATAATAAGCCACAACTTTAATATTTTAAGAAAACACGTCTTCAAAGTTTAAAATGAACCTCTATAACCAATACAACTTTGTTAAAATGCAATCACTTGATTGTTCGGCTAATTATGGTATGTTTTGAAAAATTTCCATTTGGTTCAAGCTTTTGTAACCTTATTTTTTATTGTCGTGAAGTAAAACTGCCATTATTTTAAAAAATATGGCTTATTATGTTCTTACAATAAGCCCTTCAATTGTTAAATGTGATCACACAATTAATATAATAAAAATGTCTTCGTATTTCTAATAATAAAACAGCTATCGATCAATAACGCACTGATGGGACACCGTGTATATGTTTTACTAGCAAACATGTTAGTATCGTTAGATAGGAAAATTTATAAAGAATGTTATGCTAAATTGTAACGTAATACTTGATATTTGTTATGTGTTTAAGCTCAATTGATTTTGGGCGTGAGTTAGGTTATTAGATAACTCGAATAACTTTGAAAAATAAGTTGGGAACCACTATATTTAAAACTTACTCTACTTGACTTTAGATTAGTGATAAAAATATAGAAAATCACTAACAACTAACAAATTATATTTTAACCAAGTTTTAGATAAGGTATTCTAATTCACATAGTTTTACTAAATTCAAATTTAAGATGATTTATTTTAAAGCACTTATATTTAGTTCAAAGTAGGTAATATAAGGAATGTTATTGCATGGTATATCTTTAGGCAACTTCAAAGGGATTCGGTATCCTTATTCGTAATTCTGGAACTTGAATGATATCGTGAAATTTGGTATTCTAACTTAAACTCGAACGTGTAGATCTTCTATAGATGAACCAAACCACGGTCTTCAGATTGTACCAAACTTCTAGGTACAAAAACCATTAAACTTCTTGATAGGAATTCTAAACGTTTGGATATAAATCCAAATAAACTGTCTTAAAAGGAATTCGAAACTTATAGATATAAATCCACATAAACCGTCTAGATATAAATCCAAATAAACCGTCTACATATAGCCATGCTTATAAAATCAGACGGAATTTACGATAGATTAAAATCATTTAGAACATCGAATGACCAAGATAATTTTAAAATGAAATCTAGTTGATTCGTTGACATTCAAGTCAAAAATGATTTTCACAAGGCGACTCAAGGAAGAAGAAAATAACAAATGACATTTGAGTAGAGGTGATTGGGTTAAAATAACGAATAACGGTTCCAACCGTTACAAAATTAATATACAGGGTGATAAATTTGAAAAAATTGAGTAAATCGAACTCAAAAATTAGCCATATTTAAAACATGTTTGAAAACACTCTGTATTCTACAAACCAGTTCTATCATCACAATCGTTAGCTAACTATCGTATAAGTCTGTGTATTAAACGATTTTGAATTCAATGTAAATTTCTCTATTATGATAATTTATTTTGGTTTCTGCATTATTCTCTAATTTCTTAAAAAAAAAGAAATAAGTGCTTGGCAAACCTGTAATTTTTTTTAAAAAAATTCTAGGATTGAATATAGCATTAACGAACCATTCTAAAAATAAAATAAAATACACAATGTTCTATTAAAAAATATAAATTTTTATTTTCCAGGCAAAAATGCCAAAATGCAAAAATATTTTTAAAATCATTATTTTTCTAATCTATATAACTATTATTTGAAACTGTTTTGCGTGTCTGTAACACAAATTGAAATATTGAATAATTACGTACTAATGGGACACCCTGTATAGTTCAGACTTGCTTACATTACAAAGTAAATGATACAGAGTATTCTAAAAATTAGGATTATCGGTTGCTTAAATATGGTTTTATTTATATTTATTACCATAGTTAAAACTTTAATTTTGATTATTTTGTTGTTGTATTAAACACTAAATAATTTTTATATGTAACACAGGCTATGATAGAGTTACTACGTCAATAATTATTAAATACAAAAACGCATTAATCAATATCTTGTAGGTAACCTAAAATATTGTAGAAAGAATTGGTTGAAAATTAGTGAAATGATCTGATCGCCTTCTACTTGACACAGATCGATCTATTGTGGCTAGAAAGAGTTAAAACGAAAACAGTTTTCCTCTTACTATAACCATAACTTTCCCAAACTAACTAAATTTAGTTCTACGCCTACTTGAATAGCAAAATATTTTCTCTTAACTCTCTTTTGAATCAGTGATTCAAACGACATATTCTAATTAAAAAGCCTGATTTTAATACAAAATAGCTATTTACGAAACCAGTTACGAAATGCCCTATTTTCTCTGTATCTGCAACGTGTGGAGGGTGGTTTACCTTCACGACACTTAGGCCTCACTAGACCCATTGTGCATCCACCTATACTTTCTACAGGATGTCCCATTAAGAATGATGATTCTCCGATTAAATTAAATAAAATATTCTCAAATAAAATATTATTGTTTTCCGATATATATGGTATTAAAGTTGAAAATTTAAAAATTGTTATTTCTCAGCTAATTAAACTTCACCAGTAGCGTACAACACGTCACTGTCCAAAAACTTAGTTGGAGTATACTTTTACATTTTTTAAATAAATTGTGTCTATTGTTGGGAACTCATAAAGTGATTGGTTTTCGACATATTCACACTCAAAGGTGGATATTTATCATTTTGATATATTTTTTGTATAGTTTTTGATTTTTTAATAAATCCTCATCAAGAATACATGATTTATTTAAAAAAACTTTAATAACGGTAATATTTTATCCAAGCAAGTTTCGTTCATTTGTCTTAAATTTAATCACAGAATCTTCAGTTATTCTGTGTCCCAGTATTAATGAGTCCCTGTATATGGAGCTTGTCATTTTTTGTTAATAAACTCAGATTGCTATAAAACAATTACATTAACTAATATTTTGGTAACAATATTTCCTTGTTGGTTTCAGCTCTGTCACGAAATAGCGCTGAACGAAATAGCGCTGGACGCAATAACGCCTATTAAAAGAACGCTTGAACGAAATAGCGCTTATCAAAAGAGCGTCTGATCGAAATAACGGATATAAAAAGAGTGTCGTCAAAACTGTGCCCGAAATAAATAGCGCTTTTTAAAATACCGTGAGTCAAAATAGGGCAAAAAAAATTACGTCGATTGGCAAAAGTTATACATATAGTTGGAAAAAATTTAAAAAAATATTTTACTAATTTACCTAACATGTGCGAGAGCGATCGTTTAATTTTACACATAGGTTAGGTAAATTAATTAAATTAATATTTACTATAGTATGCATCAAATAACTCCTTTTCATTATTTTCCTATATAATAACCACAAATAATCACTAATTATTAACAGCTTCAATAAAACCAGCTAAATTGAACAATTGAACATGTTACATAATGTAACGGCTATAAATCGTAACTTTACAGTGCCGATCTGTGAATTTAGTCAGATTATATTACGCCATTAAACGCCGAAAAAAATATGGTCTCTTCACGAAAAAACCAGGTAGATGGTGTAGCTTCATGTTACATAATATGACAACGCTTTATGCTGTGACTAAGATCTACATGAAAAGACGAATTTCATAATAATACTACGCTGTTTCATCAGGAGTTCTAACGATATTTCATTGGTACCCACCTATTACAAAACATTTCACTGCTTGTCTCCACTTTACTCTACTCTTACTCTAAATACAATGTGTTTGTAAAAATTTTCGTAATAATTACTATTATTCATCGTTCTATTTAGACACTCATTTTTAACTGCTCTTCTAGTCAAACTTCTTAAAGAAATTTTTTGTTCCTTAAATTTGTTTAACAATCTACCATTTTAAAGTTATAACTACAATAAAATCGAACTCTTTTAAGGATTATCGGTACACCTATATTACATATCTTGCATTGCACTTTAAGTTAGGAAATCAACCAATACTCGGTCATTACCGGCTCATTATTTTAATTGTTCATTAAAAACTGCTTAATTCTTACTTCTTTAGGTGGTACTTAAATCAACGTTGTAAGCTTCATAGATAAGCAGAATTTTGATGTTTTATTCGAATACACTGTTCAATTGCTAATTGGATGCAAACAGAAACTCTCTAAGGAAATCAATTATATTAAATTTTAGAGCAATGTGCTAAACCATTTAATGAGAAAATTGAATCGATTCAATCTGAAATATTTATAAATAATAGATAATAATAGAAATCTGGTATATCGTTTGTTGACAAATACATTAGCAGACTAACAAGAAACTATGGCATTTTAGTAAATAAATTGCAAAGTTCAGGTTTGAAGAGAAATTTGATGATGTAGCTAGAATCATACTTATATTAAATATAACAGGTACAGTTTTTAAAATATAAAGCAATATTTGATATCTCTTGAAGGCTATAACTTTAGTATTCTCTTAGTTTTACCCTACATCATTAAGGCTTCCAGTAATTACCAACCTTTTTTTTTTATTGATGATTTTACAATTTCTGTTTCTAATTTGGATGACTGCATAAGACTTTAGTTAGGAATTATTAATATTCGTGATTGTTGCGTGAAAAGTAATACTTTCGGAAATATCAACAAATGCAACATTGTTACTTAATGTAGAAAAAAGAGAGGTAAACTTTCAGATGTTTTGTGGTACCAATATTGAGACGAAAAATTGATATTTAATTGTAAGAGATAATTTTCATTACGTAAAAAAATGGACATCCACCGTAACAGGTTAAAAGTCAATTTTAACTAAAATCGCCGTCCTTGTAAACCACAAAGAGCACAAAGCAAGTTTATTCCATTGAAAACATCAATTCTACTACCGAAGTTCCAGACCAAATTTCACGAATCCTCTTCTAGCTAACTTCTAATCAATAAAATAAATTGTCAACCCCATTACCTTTGGAAAACAACCCCAATAAACAACAGAGAAACTTTGCTAATACTAATAACTTAGGGAAAAGTTTGGCTCATTGAACTCGAACACCTCAATTAAAATATCAATGAAAAAAAATATAAAGAGAAAAGTTGTGGATGTATGTCAACTAAAAGCTGGCTCCAACTTTGCCATTTGTAAGTTTTTCAGAATTATAGTAAATATAAAAGTAAGTACATAAAGTGGGTAATCGACAGAGTAAAAGTTTTATATTCTGAAATAGATTGAAACGCAACTGTTGAATTTTATAGTAGATAAACCAAACCAAAAATAACATATAATGAGAACAAGTTTCATTACGTTATAAAATAAAAAAAGATGAAATAATCATTCTCTAAGGGGATGGTGGCTTACTGGTTAGAGTCTGTACTTCCGGATCCAAGTGTCCGTGGTTCGAGTCCCACCAGGGCCGGGTGTTTTTCTGGGGGACAACAACATTACTTACAGAAATATTTGGTCAATATTAAATATTATTATGAAAATCTGATAGATCTAAAATTTATCACTTTTGACACTTTATTATTCCAGTTGCATATTACTAGGTCTTACTAACTGTACCATCAACAATTTAATCATATTTCAAAAAATGTTAAAGAAATGGATAATGCGAAAATTTTCTTTTTTAAACTTTGATTTTCTGACATTTCTATATTTTGCGATAAAGTTTTCATAATGTTTTGTTAGTTTTGATAACTCGTTATTTCATTAATTTATAATCCCATTACAAGTTTAATAAATTTTAAAAATAAATCACTATTTTTTTCATTATGACTTGATGGCCGTAGAAATTATTAAAAGAAATGTTGTTTTATTAAAAATCTGACGTGAATTTGAAGAGATACAGCCAATTATTAAAAAATAAAATTTCCCCTCTCCCCCTACTTACATGTTTCATAATTATTAATATGATGAAATAGCGCATACACCAAAAATTATAAAAATATAATTTAGGCGAAGCTAAAATTTTTATCAAAAATAAAAAAAACCTCCTTGACACTAGACATGATTTTGAATCTACAGAAGATTTAAAAGAGCTACATTATTTATATTTTAAATTTTAAAGAAGTTGAAACTTTGTCGTGTTTACAAGATTTCAAGAAATTTGCTTTTAAAATAGTAAATTATTCGACAATTTGAAATTTTGTACTAAACCGGTATACATATAAACACAAAGGCGTTTAGGCCTATTCTAGAAAACTACTTATGTACCGATGAAGTATTGTTTAGTTTTATGTAAAATAGATTTGATGATAAAACTGTTTACCTAATTATTTTTCTACCTAGGTCGTAGTGTAACGGTTTTAATCGAGCGTTAAGACTCTAGTCTAGGTTTTGTTCGTCCATAAAATATTTCTTTACGTATATTTGCTTGAAATAAAACTTATCCGACTAGTCAAAAGTTTTCATGCATTCAGTTTCCACCTTGTATCACTGTACACATTCAAACAACATACATTTATATTATCCAGTTCTCAGCAGTTTGAAATTATAGGAATTTTATACTTAATATAATATTTTTACAAGAATTAAAATATGTTTAACACAAATAGGCATAGGTAAACTCGTTTTATGTAAAAATTGTAATATTTATACTAAAATGTACCTTTAATATCCTTTCTTGTTGTGGTAATTTTCACAAGCACGAGACAACAATCACCATGAACTTTACAAACAGCACATTTCGTTAGCTGGGACATGATTTAATTGTCGTGGATATTCTTAGTAATTTTCACCAGCACTATACCTCAATTTATACTCGTTGAATCAGTTTTTTTACTAGCACTAAACAACAATTTATATTCATTAAATCAGTTTTAGATTATATTCGTTGGATACCAAATGTCAAACAAGTGGGGTTATATTTATATTTGTGAGTGACTCCTAGACAGCTGTTAGACCATAGATAAGTACTACAGAGAATACTTACCGCCATGGTAAAGTCGTTCGCGTTTCATTGGGTATATTTTGACGTTTCGTTTGTTTGGGATTTCTATTGGGTAATACAGGGATACCAGCATGATACACTTAGTTTTATTTTTCGCCATCGTAAAAGCTTATCGGTGGCGCAGGGGTGCTATTCGTGAACCGTATTTGTCCAAGAGTGATAACTGGCTAAAAGAGGTTTTATTTACGGCGATTCTCCGCGATCGACATTGCGTCTTCGTGTTAGAGAAAAACAAAGCGATACGTGTTCTTTTCTGAGAAAAGGTCGTAAAGGTGGTTTGAACTGAAAATTCGTCAAGAGATGCTTTTCTAGTTTTTGAGATTTTATGGAATCATCCCATGCTGGGCAGTGTTAGAAAAGTAGCTTAATATTATAAGAAGCACTAATGTTAAAATTGTAATCTGGTTAATGTGGAATTGAGTCCGTTATTTTGGTGATTGTAACTCGTGTTTGATGAGAATTGGATTTGAAGTTCAGCCCATTGGTAGATGTATTAGCAGTCTCATATTGAAGGCCGATCGTAGTTCAGACCGTATGTTGAAGGGTACACTGGTTTTAAGAAGGTTTTAGCAGATTTCTGTACGTTTTTGATTGAAGTTATACCCTCTGAAGGGTTAATTTTTTTTATAGTGTAATTTGTACTGTATATATCGCTATTCATTTATTGTTAATAACAGAAATCTTTCAGATAGTATAGGGGGTTGCATGTGGAGTACAGTTTTTGCTGTATTAAATTTTGCTAATTAAATTTTAATTGGGTACTTTTGTTGATTTGCTTAAATAGTCCTTGCTCTGGCAAGCACTAATTTCAACCCTCTGGGTGACTCAAGATTTCACTTTTACTTTTTATTTTCTTGAATTAAGAGATAACTTGATGGAATCAAAATAAGTTACACCATTCTGATAGGGATTGTATATTTAAGGGTTTCTGGGCCCAGTGTTCGGACCCAGTACTTATATCCGGTGTTTGGAACCAGTGCTACAAGCGGCACCTTTTGTCTGTCGACATCAGGGACTAATAGATAAATAAAACAAGATTTTATTTTTATTACTTTAGGGTACATTTTTGGGTAAACACTTAGCCTACGACTGATACGTAGATGTATATGTATATTTTATAAGACGTTAAATTGATATACTAGCTTATGTGCTATTGAGGGACCATGATGTTTATTAAATTCTAGTAGGTATAGTTCATAAAACACAACATTAAGGGGATTGGGTATTTTACCCTAAGATGATATTTATTAAAATTGATGTTTATTAGTAGTAATATTTTAGATTATAAGTCTCTGGGTATTTAAATCTGTTTATACAGAAACTGAAGGATCTTTTTCACTAGGTATGGTTAACTTTTCCTTTGATGGCGCATTGCGCCGGCCACGTCTTTCGCCTTGGATCCAACGCTAATGACCGTGAGGTATTAACTGGTAATTTTACTGGGGTTCATTGAATTAACCCTGTTTAGTTTCTGTAACTGCTAAGGCATTACATATATTGTTTAAGAATTATGGTGTTATTATAGGCCTACGTATACCTTGATAAGTAGGTACATAATAATACGCGTATACCACAGTTAAAAACTTTCTTTTTTTTTAATAAGAAAGTTAAAAAAAATACATTCTTTGTTGTTAGTCTATTTTAAATATATATTATTTATCATAATTAGGCAATCCATTAATGTTTCCGCTATTCTTCTTCTATTCTTCCGCTATTCTTGTTTATAGTAAGTAGTTGTTTATCCCTTTTTTATTGTATTTTTAAAAACTAAACGAATAAAAACATTATTATATCGATTGCAATATTTTTTGTACCTAATATTTATCCTTAACATTTTATGAAAGTGTTTGTAAATAATGGAATTGCAATATTTTTAATTGCAACCAAACATTGTTTGCAAAATATTTTTAAATTGATTCAGAACCGATAAGGAATATAAAAACTAAACCTGGTACCAGAGCCACATCTTGATTGGACCTTGACAGGCAGATTCGAGAGGTTAATATCAAGCGAACTTTTTGTACAATACACCCCTATTTTTGAGGCACTCCCAATTAAACTCAAAATGCACTCCCAATGCTCTTCAAATGCACTCCCAACGCACTCCCAATCCACTCCCAATGCATTAACAATGTACTCACAATGAAATCACAATGCACTCCCAATGCACTCACAATATACCATCCAATGAGATCATTCATAAAATCTGGGCCTACCCTGTATTGCAATAATACTTTTTCATACGAAACAATATTAGATTTTAAAAAATCTGCGTTATATATTCCGAGATTTTCTTTAGGACCTTTGCTCGATTGAGAAACTTTCATTTGAATAGTTTTGTAAAAAATATTTTATTATAAATAAATAAAATGAGGAAGTTTTAGGTACCTATAATACTATTCAGTTAAAAGTTTTAAGAATACACAGATATATGAATATATTTTCTTGCTTATTATATCTAGGGGAGTACAAAATAATCTTAGAATTTTTTTTTTTAGAGAAATTTATCATCGATTAATCGATAATCGATTATGTTAGATTAATCTATATTTTTTTATTAATCGATTATTTTCGACTTTTCAGAAATATGCACTATTTTCGATTAATCAAATAAATAAAATAATCTAATGATCTATTAATAGAAAAATCGATTTTAAAGGAAATACAAAGAAAATTGAATTTCTTTCAGTCCATTAAAAAATGTGTTGTGAAACTTGTGAGCAACAATCTGTGAGATTTTGGTTTCATAAAATAAAATATTTTTTTCCTTTTTTAGCCAAAAAAGTGCATACTGGTTAGTTAAAATTTTATTAAACGTTATTTTGTAGAAGCTTTATTATAAATCAAAGATCAAAAAACAAATTTTTAACCAAAGTAGTGTATTATACTCCCAATGCACTCCCAATGCATTTCTAATACGCTCCCAATGCACTCCTAATACACTCCCAATGCACTTCCAATATACTTCCAATACACTTCCAATACACTCCCAATACACTCCCAATACACTCCCAATACACTCCCAATACACTCTCAATACACTTTCAATACACTTATACTACCTTTTTAATTTATCAAAATCAAAATGGTGGTAAATGAAAGCAACAGTTCAACTGAACAAATATTAATTTGCAAAACAAAAACTCACCAATTATGTACGTTAGGTACAATATTTAGGAAACTTGTTTACATTTCTCATGTAGAAAAAAGTTGATTTAGTATTTTTCTACGATTTAGTTTTCTAACTAATCTGTATATTTATATTATATTATATTATACTCATAATAAAATTAAAAAATATTTGAAATTATGGTCACGCAATTATTATGACACTTATTGTGCTTATTTTATTTGTACCTAGGTATATTGTTTGCCTTGTTTTTTTGCTTATTATTCCACATATTTCGTGTTAATAAAAATTTCCAGATAGTTAATAAGAGAGATATAACAACAATAAAATTGTCTGAATTATTCTTACTATTTTTTTTTCCCGATATTTCTATACATTTTTTTTATAATTAAAACCATTGTTTTTAAATTTATTGGTAGTATTTTTAAATGATTAACTTGATCTACTATAAATTAAGAAAACTAAAAACTATAACGTTTGCAGTTTACAAACAAAAGTGATTAAATATATATTTCTTACAATTATTAAATAATCGAGATATTTCGAGTCATTTTACTATAAATCTATATTATCTAATAAGAATTTCAATTAAGTTATTTAATATTTTTGTTTAATTTACGATGTGTACCTCGCCATGGAAAGAAATAGCAAATAATAATAATCTCTACCACGCACTAACTGCGATGTATAAGGTTCACTTGTAAAGAGGTAAATTATAAAGAAATTATTATATAAATATACTGGGTGTCCCAAAATTAGACGGTCATATTTTAACAGCGTAATCTACATCCGAAAATAGGGGTAAAAGTTCATATAAGCATATGTCCGAAAATGTTTCTTTTCCGAGATACATGGTGTTAAAAGTGAAGTCCTGATGATACACTTTTGTAAATATTTTCTAAACGTTTAAAGATAAATAAGTGAAATTAAATACAAATGCTTATCTTTTTAAGCTTTATTAATGTACTAAACTCAGTTTTTGATCATCTTCATAGGTGGATAAATTAGGGGGGCTAGGGATAAAATTGCCCTAAGTAATTTTTGTTGACAGTTTTTAACATTTTTTACTATAAAATTTGGAAAACCAGTGTTTTATTTATAATAAAGCTACTTCTGTTGTATCTCGCTAGGACGCATCATTTTAAAGAGAAAAGCATTTTAAAATTTCATGATAAGTTGATGTTATCTTATTCGAAAGTGTAAACAATAATAAGTAGGCCTGTGGAATTAGAAATTTTATTTTTTTTAACTTTGGAAAACCGGCGACTAAAGAAATTTTAAAAAATATTTAGAAAAATATGCCATCAGGACTTCACTGGTAACACCCTGTATCTTAAAAACGAAACGTTTTCGGACCTATGTTTATATGATCTTTTACTCCTATTTTAGGCTGTAGATTACAAAGTTAAGATATGACCGTCCAATTTCGGGACACCCTGTATATTTTAAAATATTATGTATATGTTAAATTTTTAAAGAGATAGTTATTAATCTATTATCTATTGAATCAAAACAAAAGATTTCCAATCTTAATTTACATTAAATTATATTTTCTAAAATTATTTCATTTTTATATTCTATAGGGAGTGTAATTTATTATTTGTTTTACAAATTTAAAATATATGTGATTGACAAAATATCTCACTGTAATAAATAAATAAATAAATACGAAATTTGGCCTTTATTTTTTCTCACGCGAAAAAAAGATCTTACCGAAAACTTTGGAGAATTGGGCAGTAGGCCTCCAATCCGGATAATGTTTGGGGAAAGTTTCCCTGGACCAGAACGTGTGCAGCACAACTTTGTAAACGGTGAGTTTGTCAGGTTGACAGGGCTCACCGGCGGTCCCGGGCTCCTGCCCCCACACCACAGTAGCGAACACACAAAAATACGCAAAGAACAACACAAAGCACCTGACGCGACCCATCGCAACGATTCTCGGAACACTTTAGACACGCCGCCAAGTAGCAAGTGTTTCGCTAAACCACCGTTCCTGATCCCGATCGGATCACGATTGAGAGTTAGAGACGTGCGAGAGCAGAAATAGACCCAGAGTCTGGTCTGGCATTCGCTGAGGCGGCGGATACGGGCGAAACGACGAACGATAGACGCGGCCGCCACCGACGATACCGATGGGCGCAGAGCATGGACGGTCGTCGCTCAATTCCGCTCGGTGTTTACGACGAAATATCAACTTGGACAAAAACAATCATTTGCTTAATTGACGAAGGTGATTTAGGGAATTGTAATCGAATCGATATCCTAATACTTTACCCAATTAATATATGTATAAGAGACCTCAGATAAACAACAAAAATAGATAATAATAAAAAAATACCCATTTGGACACAATAATAGATTTAGCCCCTTTTTGATGGTCTCTGTTACTCAGGGGTAAATCCTACTTTCTTTTAGGGTAGATCTATTATTAACTGAAATATCAGTTACTTGGTTCAAAACTAACCACTCTCGATGACATTCCTGAAAAATCGGTTAAATAAGGGACGCGATTACCTGAAAATGGTGACTCAAACGTCAATTCACAAACCGGTATTTTTTACGGTTACCATTAAGTCAAATGTCAATCTGTCTGTAATAAAAAGATCTGTTCCAACACGCCAGAAAACCGTAATATTACCGTGCAAATCATGCGCAAAACACAATTTTTGGCTAGAGCGCACGATTTGTATGGTAATATTACGGTTTTCGCGCGTGTTGGAACAAAATTTCAAACAAGTTAGTTTTTTTTTTTCAGGAACCGCTGTCAAAAATCCTGATTAGTTAAGATTATACCTTTAAAGTCACAAAAATGTGTTGTTATTTTCTACCCTAAGTGTCAATTACATATCAATCAATTATATTTAATTTCTGAATTTGATAGTGTTTCTGTTTATAATGTGATATGGCATTTATTATGGAGATGAAGCCAACATGAGTGCTAAAAAGTACACCTATCGAAACTCGATAAAAGTTTTTGAAACAACGATTATTGTTGTAGAGAATCCAGCAGTGGAAGAATAGTGAAACATTACGTGAAAAACTTGTTTAGAAAGAACATTTATCAATAAATATAAAATGATAACTACTTGAATAATAAATAATAATAATAAATGACTTTTTTTTATTTTAACATTTAAAATGTTATTTTTTGAAATCGCAGCAAATGTCAAAATGATCTACTTTACGCAACCAGTTGCATAACGTTGAACATTATGAAACTGGTTAAAAAATAGTTATTTATGAATCAAGTTGCGGAATGCCTTATTTTATGTAACGAGTAAATATTTGCGGGACGAGTCAAAATAAGAAAAAACTATTTAATGTAATACATTACACGAAATGCCGTTACCTGTAACTCGTTTATTTTGCGGAATCTCGCTCTGTTTGTCCCGCAAAAATTTCATCTCACATAAAATAAGGCATTTTTGAAAAGATCGAAGAGAACAATGATGGAAAATAGATTTCATAGAAAAAGCAATTGATCGAAAAACCAAATATACATAAAATTATGAAAAAATAGAGAAAATGAAAATAAAATTTTTAACTAATTTACCTAACCTGTGTGGCCTAGAATCATCGCTGGTTGCTTCGCAAAAACAAATAAAGAAAAAATTTAAAAAAATACTTAACAAACGTACCTAACTTACCTAACTTACCTGACTTGTGCGAGAGCAATCAGTTAAATTTAAATAGCGCAGGTTAGATAGGTTTTTATTTTTCTCATTTTTTGTATAATTTTTTTCGCGAAATAACCCTCAAGGGTACAGGTTAGGTAAATTAATTAAACTTTTCATAACAAATAAAAAACTAAACTAACTTAACTTGTTCGAGAGTAATCAGTTAAAATTAAATTTCTCTATGCCGCACAGGTTAGGTAAATTAGTTAATTTTTTTAATTTTTCTCATTTTTCTAATTTTTCTTTATTTTTTTGAGATGAAAACTGTGATGGTTCCACGTCGCACCAGTTAGGTAAATTAATTAAATTGTTTATATAAAAAAAAACTTAAAATAATTTACCTAAAATGTCCCATCGAGAGACAACTTATTGATATACATATTTAGTGCGAATTAATCACAATTCTTTAATCTCAGTGAAGATAAATAACCGTTTAGCTCTACAACATTAATTTTTAAATTAACAATATTGTAAGGATAAAATTTATTAAACGGTATTATTGAAAAATTTGACGTTAGTACCTAATTTTAATAACCGCTGAGTTTAGTTTCTCAGGTATTAAGGAGTAGACGGATGGTTGCATGGTATCGTTTGATTTTTTGCTATTTTACTATTTTTAATGTTGATTTTCGATATATCGTCCTTTCGAACTAATGAATTTTCGATCCATTGTTTTTTCGATAAAATGTTATTCGATAAAATATATCTTCGATCAAATGTTATTTGATCAAATATATTTTCGATCAAATGCCATTCGATAAATTTATTTTCGATCAAATTTCCAATTCGATCAAATGTTTTTCGATCAATTTTGTGCCACTCTAACTTTATCTAGATATTGGTCGCAGTTTATTTAATGAGAAAAAACGTTTATTAATCTAAAAATTAGATGCAGAATTTGTTTTTTAAGCAAGTTGGACAGTGAAAAATAGCGGAATTGTTCCTATGTAAATTATATTTTTTATAAAATTTACATGATATATATGATTTTATACATGCTGTACATTTGACACCAAAGTTTAGTTGCAATTATTTTCTCATCTGTCAAAATAGTCAAATTTTGTGATTGCAGCCAATAAGAGCTGGCTATCCTAACCAATCTTTGTGTTTTATAATGATTAATGCACCTCTTCCTTCTTGTTTTTTGATAAAACTTTGTTTAACTTTTAAACTGATAATTAAACATAATTCTAAAACTTTTATTAAACTAACATGAACCTCAAATCTATGTTAATGCCCAAATTTGGAAATTATTATTAATTTTACTCGGCAAAATTAAAATCGGTAATAAACTAACCTGTTTTTGTTTGTTTAATCACTTTTAATACACATAAAACTAACTCATTTATACACTCAATTTTTAACAATTGAACATAATTTTTAAATACCTAAACAATTAAAATCTGATGTGTCCAACACATGATTTTTCTATCTAGTTATTATAGGCTTTTTCCGGTTATTTTGTACAACCTATTGCAGCATATCTACAAATCTTTAGAGGATAAACTAAATATATACATTGTCCACATACATCTACCTCGAAACATTTTTCTATAGATATTCATTGAAAACGAAAATAATGAAAAATTTAAATTTAGCACTTTTCCTAAAATTTTTCCATTACGGTCCATTTTAGAAAAATCATGTAAAAACAAAAATTATAGAGATCGATATCGCAAACAACTTTAAGTTCAACAATTTTCATAAAAATCAGAATTTTGCACATTTTGTCAAATTTCTCGAATACGGACCATTTCAGGAAATTTTGACATATAACAAAAATTATAGATAATAATATTAGAAGTAACTTTTATTTAAACAATTTTCTTCTCCAAACATAAATAACAGATATATTTCATAAAATATAAAAACGGCCTCCCATAAAGTACCCCCCTAGATATTCTGACTTTGTCCAAAATCTAATCATTTCACGTCAGGCCGAAATAAACCTTAAGTTTAAAATTTTATGTTTTTTTCTTAATCCGTTTTTGAGTTTTCTTCAAAATTAGAAATTTACACATTTTCTCAAATATCTCGAATACGGTCTATTTTAGAGAAATTATGTACAAAATAAAAATTATAGAAAATTATATTGCAAACAACTTTTATTTGATCAATTTTTATAAAAAAATATTTTTTTACATTTGGTCAAATTTCTCGAATACGGACCATTTTAGAAAAATGTTGTGTAGAACAAAAATTATAGATAATTATATAAGAAGTAACTTTTATTTGAAAAATTTTCTTCTCTAAACGTAAATAACAGATAAATTCCATAAAATATAAAAATGACCACCTATAAAGTACCCCCACTAGATGTTCCGACTCTGCCCAAAATCTAATCAGTTCATAAGACAATATAATAAAGCTTAAGTTTTAAATTTGGAGTTTTTCTGTGTATCGGTTCATGAGTTATGCGACCTACAGACACACACACACACACACACACGCACGCACACGCACGCACGCACACGCACGCACACGCACACACACACACACACACACACGCACGCACGCACGCACACACGCGCGCGCGCACGCACCGACACACACACACACACACACACACACACACACACACACACACACACACACACACACACACAATCCGTTGAAAACTCGAGGTCGAAATAATCATGATTCCTATACTTTCCTTATATCTGTATACAGATAGGAAAGTAAAAAGTAATTTAAAAAATATATATTATGTTTAATAATATTTATTAGTATACGCACCTCCTTCGGCTGCATGTATTTAGGGAATACAGAAAATATAGTAGGAACTGCTTCATTAAGTTAACGTCTGTAACGTTTCGTCCCATAAAAAAAATGTCTTTAAAAATGTTTTGAACACAATCTATCATTTGGCATAAGCATCCAATTTGCAATTTTCGTTGCCTGAATCCAAAGATTTTTTGCAATTAAATAAATAGCAAAAGTAAATTAAAATTAAATAAAAGTTAATATTTACAATTGTTCGACACGCCACTGGAAAAAATTACTTGTTTGGCCATTTTATTATTATTAATTGCTTCTATATCTATGAAAATTTTGTACACATTTCTCTAATTTCTTTTTGTAATCCAGACGTAAAATCAGTCTAATTTACCCGTACCTAACACTAAAAGTTTCTCCATCTGCCCCGCACGAGTCACCGCTAGCAATAGGAAATACGAGTAGCAGGAATAACAGTAGGTGACAGTAGCAACAACTTCGCCCTCGGCCAGCCAACCTGCCAACCGTTGATGATGACGTCGCGTGTCGTGTGGTCAAAGAGATGCTCCTCTCCCGGTGGCAATGCCGGTGGCGCGCTAGTATAGTTTGGCCAAGAGATATAATTTTCTTTTTTCACAATTATTGAATATCGGTATAATTAAAATATTTATTAAAATGGAATGTTTTTTGTATTTCTATTTTGTGCTGGTTTATAAAATTTTATATTAAATTTAAGAATGGTGAGAAGATAGGTTAGGGACTGGTATTAGTATTGGTCTCCTTACTTTCCTGGAGTCTAATATCCCTATCCCTTACTTTTGCGAGAATAGATCTGGATATAAATTTTACCACTTTATATTCCTGGGCTGCAATTAGTTTTTCCCTCAGCGTCTTGTGATGTTGTAGCCGAAGGGCTTGCGGCCTTTCTACATCTTGTAGTCCATCAATGAATGTCTGTATACTGATTTGTTCTTGGAATACTTTGGGCGTCCGTTGATAGGCCAGATGAATCAATCTTTATATCGGCCTCGAATTTCTGTAGGCTTTTAGTATGTTTCTGACTACGAACCTTTAGCTGGCTTTGAAATACACGTTTCAACTGCTGCTGCTCATATCTTATATCCAAGGCTTGGGACAAGGAGACGAATAACTTGTTTTCCTTGAAGAAGTAACTATAAAACCATTGATGCCTGTCCTCGCAGCTAAACTATTAATGAAGCTGCCATCTCTTTTTCGGCCCAGCCATTGGCTCTAGCTGCAGCTTTAAATTGGAATCGATACCTTTTCCATATTACCTATACATTAAACGTTGATCGTGTTATGATCTTGCTAGTATGGCTTTATGGAACAGTTATAAATATGGCTTGGTTCGGTTATAGAGGAGGACGAGGTAGTGTTTTCAGTTTCTCTGTGGCTTACCGAAGATAGGCTACGAATTCTTCTTTCTAACTGAACTAGTTCAGTTCCTATTTGCCTTTACAACTCTTCTTTAGCCGTTTTTTGTCGTTTTAAATTAGTTTTAAAATTCTCTTGTTGGTGTGCTCGGAGATCTTTTCGACTGTTAGTCTGACCTACCTCTCGCCTAAACTTTTCTTGATATTGTTGCAAGCCTTTTTAATTTGAACCACTTCTTTTCTATGCCTCTCCTTTTTCTTTTTTTTTTTTTCATCTTTCCTGTGCCTTTCCTTCTCCTTTTTTTCGTCCTTCCTACGCTTTTCCTTTTCCGCTTCTTCCGGTTTCCTGCGCCTTTCTTTCTTCTCTTCTGTCTTCAAAAACCATGCTGGTGGGCCTGAAATATCCATATCTGTTTCGTGCGCAGAGGATCCAGTATTTACCACGAATAGAATGCTTAGGTATAATTTTATTTTATAACCCACCGCTGCCACCAATGTTACGCTTATTTTTGATATCTTAATTTATTTCAACCAAACTTTTACAATAATTTACCTATTCGCTTAGTGCAAAGTCATAGTAGGGGAAGCAAAAGCGATACTAGTACTAGCTGCGGATAATTCATGCATTTTAGGGCGATATTTTGTAATTTTGGCATATCAAATATATGTACACATTTTATTTATTATTATTTTTTTTTTTTTCAAAAAAGTAGGTAAAAACAATGCAGTGCTAAAAATTGTAAAAATACTAACAAAAAAAAAAACAGTGAAAATTATAAAAAATTTCAGTAGCAAAGTGAAAATTAAATCAAAGAAATAAATGAATAGGTATACAATAAGAAGAAAAAATACCTTTATTTTTGTAATATTAACAGTAATACTGGAAATAGTACACATCGAAAACTTGAAAGGTTTTAAATGAACAAGAAATTATCATTTTACGATGTTCTTCAACATCCCTTTATTCTTAAATGTTCATCCAGCAAGGACTAGATTTCAAGATTTCTGCCTTTGATTATTATATGTGGCTAAAATGCAATTTTATAAATAACAATCCTTCTGTTTATACGTTTTAACTCCACGCTATTATTTAATGGTATTTTTTTATTTTGACAGAATAGGTTAATAATTCTTTAAAGACTTAGGCAACTTCTCATACATTTTCCCGTAAATACTGTTGCCTGCCTATATTTTAATATTAATTTTTATTGATTATACTTATTTTTTTTTAATTTAAGCGATAAAAATATATAATAATAAATTAATGTTTTACTTGTTTTACAAATCCATATACTTTTATTAAAACTAACATATATACTTTTTAATTACGAATTCTATTAAAAATTGAATTTCTCAGTATACGCCGAAATAGTCCATTATTACCTAACTTAATTGGCGCTACTGTCACACACAGAGCGAATACAATTGATAACATTAACCAGAGATTAGAGATTAGGAACATAAAGATAGAAAACGCAACGACCGCAGTAATAATGGCGTCATCTATGCGTCTTAGATGTTAACTAAAGGTATACGTCGTTTGTAGACAGACCGGTGTTGTCAAATATTTTTTTTGGGGCCGTACAAGTAGAGTAGAAAAATGGTATTTCGACAAAAAAAATCGTACACTAGGTACATGTATAGCATAATATAACTTAAATGGAATGGAAAAATTAAAAAAAAACTTTTGCATGATCATTTATTTATCTATTTATAAAAATGTTTACAACGAAAAGAAATAAAAAAGAAAATACATGAAACTTTAAATAAGCTTTAAATTAACACATTAAAAGTAATCAATGACTGTCACTTGAAAAGTAATTATACTTTTGCATGCAAGCTTTTGTTATACGGTGATAGTCGGTGTTGGTACAAAATCACAATAGTCAGAATCACGATAAGTGAGAACAAAAATGACTGTCTTTAGAAATTAAGAACGGCCTATATGAATCTTTGCAAGTAGTTCTTGATTTTTAATATTTTATGTTCTGAAGTTGTTGCAGTTATTTAAATGAACCTACTAAAAAAGGGAAGATCATATTTTTACGTACGATCACACTGATACAATCGTATATCGTACAGAGAGATCAAAAATCGTAAAAATACGATTTAAATCGAACGGTTGGCAACATTAAGATAAACAGTAAACGTGGACAGCAGTGGACATTTGTAAAAATAAATGTCAGTTAGTTTTATGTATATCGAAGAATCCTGAATTTAAATTTTAAATTTTGTGTTATCCTCCAGATGAACTAAGCGAAATAGTTGTGGCTGTTTTTATGTGAAATTTGAGGACAATAATTTTATTTTGTAATATTACAATAAGTCGGAGAACGTATTGCATTAGTAACACAATCCACATGAATAAATTTAACAACCCCAATGTGGCGTTCTTTAATTGACCAAAGTGAGAACTAGTCATGTAAGTTACACAAATAGTAACCAACTTTTGTCACAAAGTAGGTATTTATTTATTATTTATTGTTTTAGAACCAGAAAATGGTTTCAAAACGTTAGAAAGAAGATTAGATATAGGAAAAAAAA
>OV651813.1:76266962-76282962 GCA_927349885.1 Psylliodes chrysocephalus
TTTTGTTTTTATCTTTTCTGTTTTTTTTTTAACCAGAGTACCAAGTACTTACTTTTATTTCATGTTATAGTCTTAAATTATAAATGACATTTTTTATTTACTTATGTTTTTGAAGGGTAAATAATATGCTATTAGAAAAACATACAGGTACACACTTGAAGAGTCCATTCGGAAGTTTTTTAATTAGGTTGTGTATTTATAATAATCTGTAATATTACTACATTATTTATTAATTTTCTCTCTTTCACTTTTACCATGCGTGTCATTTTCATCAATCTGGCAGCGAGCTTGATCAATCCCAAATATCCGCACGTTCACATGACACTCCCTAGGGAAGTGAGTGGCTCAAATCCACGAGGGAAATTTTATTCATTATGATATATAATATATAGGAGTCCCCACTCGATCTTTCATTGTTGAGTTCTAATTAACGGCGCTGTTCCTAAAGTTACGTTGGCAAATAGTATAATAAACCTACAGAGAATACACTAAATTAAAAAAAAAAACAACTCAAACTGAGACTAGCTAATTGGTAAAAATAACCAAAATCATAACACTGTTTTAGCAGTAGTGCTTGTAGAGGAATTATTTGTTAAGCATCTTTTCCTGCAGTAACCTTTGACTAATTTGGATATTGGCGGGTAATACTCTCGGGGAGTGATTTATTGATTATTTTGCATCTGTATCTCACTAGCCAGGTATATAAAAAAAAAAAATTAAAATAAATTTTTATTTTTTGTAACCGAAAATTATGGGGTGTAACTAAATATCTATGATTATTTTTCTCCCATCTCTTAGGTCTTATCTCTAAAGGCGAGTACAGATCCATGCACGTACGCGAATGAGGCAAGCCTAGGTCAAATCGAGGGCCTCGTGCGGCGCGTTTTATACACACGAATGGTAGACGCACGAGGCACTGTTCGCTACTGATCCAGTGAATTCGCGAGTATAGAAATGTACACCTTAAACAATCGTATAATTAAAATGAAAATTGAGGATAAAGATGACGTCTGGTAGCATGTTTTATTATTTTGTCTTCGTCACCATAAGATATCTCACTAAGTATATAAATCCAGGAGAAGCAAAACGTTTTCCGGACTCCACTTAAACTTTTAAAGCACGCTATAATCTACTAGATACAAATTTTATCCTTTGTTATATTTTTAATTGATTTGCGGTGTCAATGATGTGTCACTTATTTAGTTTTTTTCTGGGGTTTTATTTAAGATTTAATATTTTCCTTTTTTTCTTCCTTTAGTAGTTGGCTTACGTGGTTCCGCTTTTGGGAATGGTCTAATGAATTCTGGACTCATTACCGGGATATTCATATTGGACATTAAAGTGAACGGTTGTGATAAATTCAAAATATGTCGGTTCTGATCTACTTGTTCTTTCTATGGATTTGGTATATCTGTTGAATAAGCCGACTGCACATTGCGTCGTCTGTAATGATGTCAGTATTCAGAGGTGATATCCCGGTTGCAGCAAATCCTCTCAAAATATTTTTGCTAGTGAATGCAAGAGAAAAAAGGCCTTCCAGTATTTCCTGCCATCGTAGATCGACAATGGCTTGCCGGCATATACAGACATCCAAGTTTATTGTAATTGGATATGAACCATCCAAATACTGTGTGGTCAAGTGGCTGTAGTCTGTGTGAAGTGCGCAAGGGGGAAGGTTAACATTGTCACACCAAAACTCCAAGCCTTTTCAATTACACCAACGCTAAAATGGCTCTAATGGTTGTCTAGAAGCAGAAATACAGGATCGACTTTAAATGGTTTTGCATGTTCAATAAAAATATTAAACCATTCGAGAAACAGTTTCTCGTTTAACGATCCAGACTGATTAGCACCCCCTTACCACCAAGTGGGGCTCCTTCTAGTATGTGGTCTTTAAAATAGACCGTAGAAAAAATGAACATTGGGGATAGACGGTTACCAACTGCATTTAACGCTGCTATTTAGTGACATTTATGCCTCGTTCACCTGAAATGGCACTCTCAAATTGATGTATGCCCCTGAATGCTAAAAGCTTGTGTGGAACCTAGTTTATTCACATTAAAAATTCGATGTGGGGGTCCGAACCTTTCGAGCACTTTTTTTAGGTTTCCATAAAATGTTTGTTGGTTCTGCCCTGGTTTTTATAAGTAATAATTTTCCCAATGCGCTGTAATTTTATCATCGTTTTATAACATGGGAGTTATTGTTCTTTGGATAAGTGTTCTGTGGTCGTAATGTAAACAAAGTTACTAGTTACTACCAAGATTGTCAAAGAAAGAGCTAGTTTTAAAATTTCCCTCACACGCTTAAAGAAAGTCATTTAAAAAGAGATAAGTTTACATTTTTTTTTCTGTTATGTAACTTCAATCGAGAATATATAAATTTCAAAAGTAATTTTGTTTTTTAAACTTAGAATTTGTTCCTTGCCTTATACAAGTTATTTTATCCTAATGCGAAACTTACCACCGTAGTACAAGAGCTTTAAAAATATTTAAATGTAAAAACAACATAATATATTAATATGAATTCCGAACTAAAATAAGGAAAAATATATTTATGAGTTACACCATTCCCTACTCATTTAACGGAATTTGTATGTAACCCTTATGCATAATTAAATACCAGAACGAACTTAGCTTTGACAAAATTAAATCCGTAACACGATTCTGAATGGAACAAAGGATGTAATTTCATTCGAGATATCAAAAAATATACGTTTCCCTAATCTCACTCTACCGCTAAAATGTTTCAATCCGACCCGGAGCCATGCAGAGTGGTTTATCAAATGTATCCATATTAACGCATACCACGCTCCAAGTTAATATTGACTATTCGTCCTGTTTTTGCACGTCTACCTGATCTTTGAACCCCACGAGGTCTCCCCGTAGGATAACTTGGACTGGGAGTAATCGCGGACGAGTAGTTTGAAACAGAGGCGTTACCCAAACCAACATCGGGAGGATAATTTTTAAAGATGATTATTTTGCAGTTAGTTTGACAAGTTCGAAGTATTTTTTGGTCACTTTATTTAAATTTGTAGTTGTTTAGCTAAGATTTGTCGGTGTCGAATGTATTTCAATTCATCAAAGTATATTTTGAAAGGCAATTAATAGTGATAGAAATAAAATGGAACTTTCCCAACAAAATAGTGCCGCAAGGAAATGGAAAGGAATAATACTCTTACTAATAAGGTGCAATTGCTCCAAAGCCAGATAGACAAAATATTAAAAATAACTGATGAATTAATAAAAAAATATACAGGAATAGAAGAAAGTATGGCTAATGAATAAGATGTGGCAAAAGTGCCTAAGTGGATCCGCGCAAAGAATGGGAAAAAATAAAAATTGTTACCTCATTGACTCCTCCACAACCAAAACCACAACCACAACAAAAACAACAATAAAATAACAACACTACAATATAAAAACCTGTATATTAAGGCAATAGCATATATTACAGTGGCTAACGTCCAAAACTTTAATAAATTTCATAGTATGGTGAGACAAATCCCAAACTACCAAATTAAAGTCATTAACGACAATAATGGGAAAATTGGGACCAGAATATAGAATGCTCTCTAGAGAATTAACAACACTAGAGTACACTTGGTACTCATATAAGGACAAACAGAATAGACCAATTAAAGTAATGGCATATAAACTGCACCAGAATACAAACTTAGTGATTTGAAAAGTCGTGGCTTTAACATTATCTCAGCGACTTCAAAACTAAAATATAGGACTAAACAACCATTGAATATGTTCATGCTTACATTCCAACACGTCAAAAGTTTTAGGAAAATACATGAAATATTATGAAAGAGAAATAGTACCTCTCAGAAAATCTAAGTTAGTACCTCAATGCAAACAGTTTCAAACATACGGACACAATCAAAGGTACTTACTAAAGAGCCGCGATGCGTAAGACTCATAGGGGAAACATTAGGAAACAATTTAATAGACAAATTTAGATTTAGCCAGACGGAATCTAGTAAAAAAGGAAGATAAAATAAAATTCATTACCAATACCTCCACCAAATATTGGAAAAGCTGAATTTAATGGATGAAAAAATTACTAGGTTAGAATACAGTACTAAAGAAGCTATACCTAGCAGATAATTTATTGAGTAATAGCCTAATAATAATGGAATAGAATGCCAATGAACGGCTGCAGCACCAACAAAAATTGCAAACAATACTAGACATAGAAAACATGCACATATGCTTAATTTCACAGACTCACTTACTAATGAGTCCAGTGTTAAATTTAAGGGATATTATAACATTGATTCCCAAAATAAAACAAGAGGGAATATCGCAGCAATAATTAGAGAAGCAACTAAGCATAATCAAGAATACAGCAATGAAGAAAAAGAAGAAGAGAAGCTTTAGAGTAAATCTTAAAAAAAATGAATCTTTCAGTTTGTTAGGAACAATAGCACAGCTAGATGAAGAGGTGAAACATAAAATAATACCCCACCTATTACTTAGCAAACAACATAAATTCACTATCCTAAATAAATAAGGGAACTAATATCTGCAGAAACAAAAAAGAAAACTAAGGAGGAATAGGCATTAGACCACAGCTTCATTAGATAAAATCAACCTTAACAGCATCACTCAGCAGTTAAATAGAGAGATAAAACAAATCAAAAATTAATCTATTAGTAAGTACTTTAGTGAGTTAAAAAACGATAAAGCCACTGATCATTCTCTAAGAAAAGGACCGATGTGTAGAACCCTTCAATCAGAAATACAGATGGCATCTGGGCTACAAATAACATACAAAAAGTTGATAGATTTGCATAGCATTTACTTAATACCTTCCAGGAGAAAAATTGCCGAACTGGGATCTTCCAGAGAGAGATAACTCAAAAATCAACCTAGCTCTCCAAAGGAAATTGCAAAAGGCATAAAAATAAATGTTGATCCTAAGAATGCTTTGAATTAATTACAGACGAAGTTATAAAACAACTTCTGAAGACAGAAAACTTACACAACTAGGTTGTAGAAAGTAGCTAAAGTCATTATGATCCCCAAACCAGGAAAACCTTTAAACGAAGTTGCGTCATATATTTATTGCCTATATTATCCAAACTATTTAAAAAATATTCAAAATAAAACCATTCAACTATAGAATAGATTCATAAAATCTCAATTGCGATCAAAAAAGCATTAGAAGACAAATAAGTCTGTTTAGCAATCTTTCTCGATGTTGCGCAGGCTTTTGACAAAGTATGGCAGGATGGCTTAAAACATAAACTGAATGTGCTACTTTCACAGCCATACACAAAACTACTGGATCCGTACATATATACTTTTCAGATAAATTATACCCTAAATAATTAATAGAAATTAAAGCAACAGTACCACAGGGAATGGTCCTCGGACCCACTTTGTATCTGTTATATACTTGTGACATACCCCAACTAGAACAAGACACAATAGCTACATTTTTTGCACATAATACTGCCATAGATTAGGTTGAAAATGAGTGAGATGATCTCATTGCCTTCCACTGCGACCCAGACGGGTCTATCATGGCTCATGACTAACTTATAGTTCACCGTACAAGCCACACCTTTTGATGAAGGTCATGGTTGAAATGGGTGAGACTTGTTTAAAGTCGGTAATCTCCAGTCGGGTAAATCCAAAGATCGGGAACCTGGTTCTTTCCAGAGCGGAGCAGGTACATAGAATTTGTTCTGCACGTTGTAGAATCGACAGTCCGATGTTTGTTGGAGACCTATCCTTCTCACATGGTTGCCCAGACGGCAGTGTTCTGTCATCAGTCCAGTGAAATGCGTAGATCTTTTCTACTCCATTCTCAGATCTGAGCAGAGGCGTTCATAGAACGGTTAGTTATAAACGCCTTCGAATGGGTTAGCCATGGGGTTTCTGTCCAGTTCGTGAGTGTTGCACCCTTTGTTCATTTTGAGATAATTCCTTTGGTAGTGCTCTTTGCAATACCCAGGAATGGTTCTGATCCTATGAATCCAGATTCGATTCCTCTTTTAGCAAGCGCATCGGCTTTTACGTTGCCCTCCACACCACTGTGTCCCGAAACCCAGATCAAAGTAACTTTGTTTCGGGCACCGAAGCATTCAATATGATACTGCCATACTAGCGATAGGCAAGGATCAAGATGAGGCTACAAATAAACTACAAACATCAGTTAATCAAATAAATAACTGGACCAAAAGATAGCATTTTAAACTAAACGTAACCAAATTTGTTAATATTAATTTTACTAACGAAAATCGTTAACGAATATCAATTGACAAGGGGGGTAGCCATGTGTGAGTTGAGGTAATTTTAAGGTGAAGGGGGAGAAAAAGTCCTTTATATCTCACAAGGAAAGTCAATGTTTAATTATTTAACAAAACATTGAGTGCGACCGGTTTCGAAGTGTCATCACTTCATCTTCAGGCTCGCCTAGTGGAAAGGAGAATATGTGGTGTAAGGTGTGTTAACACTTAGAGCAAACGATATATAAAATAGTAAAAAAGAGAAAACTCACCATACTCTCCATCCACTAGGGAATACTACAAAACAAGTTTCATCAAATGTGGGGTGAAATAAATTGTAAAATGAACAAAGTTTACAAGTAATAAAAAGTTAAAAATATTTGAAAAATAAATAGTAGTCAATTGAAATAGTAAAATTTAAAATATTCAAGACTATACAAAACAAATCACATACATTAAACAGATTAAAAGATAAGGCTTATTTTAAACAACCTTGTTTTTTCAAAAAACTAACATTTTTGAAAGGAGACCTGTCAAGTTAAGGCCTCTACAGGTGGTGGCAAGTATTAACCTTCACCTTCACCTTAAAAAAAAAAAAAAAAATATCAATTAACATAAATAATGCCCAGATCCCTTCTGCTAACTCAGAAAAATATCTAGGCATTACATTAGATACAAAACTTCGCTAGAAGGTCCATGTTGAAAAGAAATGACGAAAGTTAGATATAAAATTCAAGAAACTGTACTGGATACGTGGTAGGCATTTCAGTCTATCTATATATGACAAAATCGTTTTATATAAACAAGTCGCTACATCAATATGGATATATGGCATTCAAACTCTTTGATTGTACCAGCAATAGTAATATTCTAATAATCCAGATTCCAGAACAAAGTATTGAGGGACATTCTCGATGCTCCTTGGTACATTAGAAGTAGCGACCTTCATCGAGACCTTCAGATGGATACTGTTGGCTAGACTATCTCCAGATTTGCTAGGAGTCACGGCTCCACAAACATGTAAACGTTTTGGCGATCCAGCTTCCTGATAACATTAAGGTTGTTACGGTTTAGATTTCCAGAGGCATAAATTAGCCGTATTTTATATATAAATATATAGTGGTAAACGATAGAAAATAAAAAGAATTACCGATTAAACCAATGAATTTTTTGTTTATATAAGGTCAGGAAATTATCCTTATTTTATTCAATAGTTTTTTCTTGTAACTCTACCCAGTAACTCTCAGCTAAATACCGGGCATAATATAGTCAAAATTAACCCCCTTTTTATGTAACCTTAGCCTACTACCACCTTAAGTCGATGCGCAGGTTACAAGATTGCAATCTGAGTTAATTAAGGTTTACTCATTGACCAACTTTTAATTAGATTACATTTATAAACGCCCCTTATAAAGTGTTTTGTCAAAAAAAGTAATTTTTTTTCTTCCTATGTTAAAAATATTCTAGTATAATACCCCTAAGTGGGTAAAGCTCTGAAATTGTTATCGTTAAATTAATGCATTTCTACCAACTGACTAAAAGAATTGATAAATACTACTAAATTTGACAAAACTCTATTCACGGACGCTTCCAAAGATGAACACGGTGTTGGGAGTGCTGTCACCTCAACGAATACAATAATAGCATCATACAGGCTACCTAATATCTGTAGTATACACACAGCTGAATTGTATGCCATTTCAAAAGCATTGAAGACTCCAATACAAAACACCAAATCTTTTGCCATCTGCACCGATTCTCTTTCATCCATCCAATCCATAAGAAACACTTATTCACAAAATCCGATAGTCCAGGAAATTCAAGATACATGTCACCAACTCTCTTCAAAAGGAACTACAGTTACCATCCTCTGGATTCCATCCCATCAGGGCATAGTAGGTAATGAACACGCAGATCAAGCCGCAAAAAAAGCCTGCCTCTTAGAAACAACGCCAGAAAACATTCAGCTTTTCCAAGACGTACGATCTTATATTAAACAAATCTCTCAAAGCACCTGGCAAAATCTTTGGAGCACCCTCAATACAAAACTACATAAAGTTCAACCCAATATTACCACACCCATGATGCCTTCTATGTCCAGAAAAGACAAAACCATAATAAGACGACTTAGAATAGGCCATTCACGTCTCTTACATGGCTTTCTCATGGCCTCCGAGAATCCCCCTGTGTGTGAACACTGCAACAGCACCCGCCTCACGATAGAACATGTTCTCATGGAATGCAACCACTATAGTACCGCCCGACGTCAGCATAATCTGAAAGGAACTCTGCAGAGCATCTTAAGTTCTACCAATAAGTTCAGTGAAGTGATAAATTTCCTCAAAACCTGTAAACTGTACAATCATATCTAATACTAATATTGTAATTTAATAATTTTAACTAATACTTTGTATCTGTGTCAATGGCCATTAGCTGTCGAGACACATTAATTTAAATAAAAAAAAAAATTAATGCATTTAGCTCAAATTAAATGTCATATAATACAAAAAACTTTTACTAAACAGTTAAATAAAAAATTTTTATAAGTTTATATTTTAAATGGACAATAAAAAGACTTAATGACAGATTATTAAATATATTTAACAATCTAATAATTAACCGTTTAACTGCTAATTATTATTTCATAAATGGATTTTTATCGCTATAATGAAAATGGCCGGTAATAATGGAGAAGTTGTGGGTATAGTTTTAATTGTTAAAATGTCCGATATAATGACCGCTATTAAGCGGCCTTTTAACGTTTCAAATTCGGATTATAACGAACTTTATTGAAAGTATATGGGACACTTAGCCAAATTACTCTTTTATTTTTAAACTATAAAAGAAAAATATGATAAAAGTAATAAGGTACTTAATTAGTAATTAGTTTTCTAAATATTGAAGTTCATACTGGCTATTACTTTAGAATTATAGCTGTCTGTTATTTTAAATTAAATATTTTATAGAAAAACCACCCGACAGTAATACAATCTTGGAATTGTAATGTAAGCTTTAAGCGCTAAACGTTGTGAATTTCTATTGGGCTTCGCTTGTAAATAAATTAGATTTTTAAGTTCCTGTGCGGTTCATTATTGAAAAAGAAGGTAAGTTTACGAGTACCCCTTTAATGCCTTATTTAAACACCAAACATGAACAAAACGGTAAATTATCGCCTTGCATCTTGTTATCAATTTTATTTTAAATAATTAAAGGAGACCAGGCAGGAGACTAGGAGTTAGAGCAAAAAGCAGAAGAACATGGAGCAAGAAGAAAGAAGCAAGCGAAAGATTTAGATTTTTTTTTTTTAATTCAATATTTACCGATTATTTTTAGTTATTTTTTTTTAAATTTTTTATGGAAACCATAACCCTAAACGCTCTAGGATATTGGAATAGTTTATTCTTTCCAAGGTGGAACCATTACAATATATATGCGCGTGACGGTACTCATACTCGTTACTCGTCAGCTGAAGAAATAAAAAGTACTAAAACCTCGAAATTTTAGAGTATGAAAGTACGAGTACCAATTACTTAGAGCACCGCCCAGCTCTGATTTAATAGGAATCTAACTCTCGAGCTAAACAATTGCATATTCAAGGGAAAGAGGTCCGAGACACGAGGAGGATGGACCTCTTGGTTTATTTGACTCTTTTATAGTGAAAAGCGACTTGAGACGACTAATTACTGGCAAACACTATTTAAACGCTGCACATTCAGATCCGGACTTAACGAGTGGAATTTAATACACGGTGTTAAGTAAATCTAAAACACTAATTCGACGTAGAACCAAAGAGAAATTATGTGATTATTCCTTGTTTTATTTTCGGCCTGGCAGAATTTTTTTATTTATGAAAAGTTTAAAATATTGCATTTTTATGATACAATTAGTTGGTTTTTCACCCTTAGATCGTCATATTTTTTTTTTTTAAGTACTAAATATTTTAAGATATCGAAATATTTTTTGTTGAAAATATTTTGAAACTTCTATCTTGCCTTTTGGGCAGAGCAAATTTCGAAATGCAAATAATTATTTTATTTTTGAAAATATGCCGGTATTTGCTGCGACTGAAATGAAGAGATAGGTTTTGAAAAGTTTTTTAAGATGAAATATTGGCCTGTGACTCATAGTTTGTGTGTTAAATTTTTTTTTCCGATATGGTTCTCGCGACGTGTGTCTTGTCTTATCTGGATGTTGATTGCTGTTCAATAACTAGAATGAAGATATATAATGCTTGGCATTCTATATGATATTCTGTACAGTTAAAAAAACCTGCTTTTAACCCCGATTTCTAATCAGATTTTTTTCAGAATCAATAGGCTTTATCACCTCTATAAAAGAAGAAGAATTCAAGTTGATGTTGTATTTCGTTAGGATTTTATATTAATATTTTAATGCCCCTAAATCCCTTTATTTTTAATAAGATCGTTGTTGATTTATGATTTTTTTTAAACTGAAACCCCCATTGACCCCCTATTTTTGATCAGATTTTTTTTAAAATCAATAAGCTTCATACAATTATAAATCTTGATTTTTCCTAAAAGTTGCAAGTTTATATTGTTTTCAGTTTTTGTTTTACAATTTTTTTAAAGTTTTAACCTACCTTAATCCCTCGATTTTTAAACAGATTTTTTTTAAATCGATAGGCTCCGTCCCATTGCAGAGCTTGATTTGTCCTAAAAAATTCAAGCTGATTTTTTTTTTGTTTTTGATTTATGATTTGTTTAACCCCCCTAAATCCCCCATTTTTAATCAAATTTTTTTCAAAAATCAATAAGCTTCGTCCCATTGCAGAGCTTGATTTTCCTTGAAAATTTCAAGTTGATATTGTTTTTCGTTTTTGATTTATGATTTTTTTTTTAATTTTAACCTCCTTAATACCCCCATTTTTATACAGATTAGTTTAAAAATGAAAAGGCTTCGTTTCTTTAGAGCTTGATTTTTCCTGAAAATTTGAAGTTGATATTATTTTCCGTTTTTATTTTATGATTTTTTTAAAGTTTCAATCTTTCTGAACCCCTTCATTGTTAATCAGATTGTTTTCAAATTAATAGGCTTCGTCTCCTTATACAGATTGATATGTCCTAAAAATTCCAAGTTGATATTGTTTTTCGTTTTTAATTTATGATTTTTTTTTAATTTTACCCTACCCTAACCCCTCATTTTCAATCAGATTTTTTTTAATGAATAGATTTCGTTCCATTGTAGAGCTTGACTTTTCCTAAAAATTTTAAGTTGATATGGTGTTTCGTTTTTGTTTTATGATTTTTAACCTATTTTAGAAAACATTTTACTATGTCGTTAATGCAATTTAATTTGCAAGAGTGTTGCTTTATTAATTTACAACTTTATCTTGTTTTTCTTATAGACGTTTTTCTTTTTATTTTTTAGTAGAATGCCGATGTGACTTCGTTTATTTCTAACTTGTATTTTTGAAAATAAATAACTAATTTCAAAAATAATGTAGGTATATTTTTTTAAAATAGTTTAAACCATTCGCAGTGTATACCATTTACATTTATTTTATCCATAAAACATTTTTATTCTCGTCAAAATTCTGACACTATATATTATTATAGGTACATATACTTTGTGGAATATCTCTTATACCCGTATATTAACTACCTACAATATACTGATATGGATTTAATCCCCGACTAGCCAGAGCACCGGGAAAAATTTCTCCAGAAGGTGTTTCTTTTATCTAAAAAAAATTGTCCAATCAATTAATAAATTTTATACACAATTAATTTTCCCGAACAGCTATTGACGAACTGCAACTCTTCACAAACCCCTTCTTTCTGAAATAGTAATATTCGTCAGCTTCTCTGCTTCCTCCCCTTTACCTCTGGTTTGTATCACGCTACTGTCTGTTAATTTCAATAAACTTATAGTGTCAAAATATTGTCTTAATGTCACTTAGACTTTCCAAAATACCTCTATTTAATCAATGAATAAATTACTTATCTTTTCTTTTCTTCCTCTTTGGATATCACCAACCGCTGTGCTCGTATCTTGGAACTACCTCTGTATCCCAACGAAATGATACTCCATTTACAAATATGTGTGTTTATTTCCAGAATGAATACATCAGATTCTGGACTTTGTGATTTTTTTTTTCTTTTTAAATTCAGTGGTTCCTCTTTATATAAAGAGAAAAACCAATTTTCAAAAAAAATAATATTCAATCCAAGAGGATCAACTCTCAATACCTCACCCTTCGGTCGTTCTCAACTCGCTCTCCCCAAAAAAAAATCACAATTCCATAACAACATAACAAAAAAAAAACATTTTTTTTTTATTTTCTAATCAATACGTCATAACTACACCTTGACATACACTGGGCGATATCTTTCCTGATCCCCATGACCAATCAGGAAACCACATCAATACATTTGTATAAACAAGATATATTAATAGAAAAATTAATAGTTTATTTTTCCATTACTCTTTAAACATAAATTTTAACTGAAACCATATTAAAAATATATTTCGAACTTGTCCTAAGTCCTTGCAAAAGTTAGCCACCGCCTATATAAACGAAGTGTATTTTACCACCTGAGGCGCCACTTGATGGTGTTCGAATTTGTGTACTAGCTTATTTTTAAAGAAATATTTTTTCTTGGATTAGAAACAAGGTCGCAAAAATCCTAATTTTTTGACATTTAAGGCACTTTGCCAAAACAACACTTGAAAAAAATTCCAACTTTTGATCTATGATAAACCTTTATAATTGTTTTTTCCAGACATCTCACAAATATTTTTTAAGTATTGAAAAATGAGGCTGTAATCTGTTATTAGCAGACTCTATATATTTGTGTCAAAACTCGAGCGTTAGATTCCCCTTAATTGTATTTTCAATATTGTCGACATACAGATTTATAGGTCATTAATTTTAATTTTTCTATTTTAAATTTGAACATTTATAATAATTTATTTTAGGGGGAACGAGAAATATGTCTTACCTTTTCAAAAATTTTTAGGCTATTTCTTTTTTTGTTTTTTTTAATAGATCAAATTTAGTTTTTTGAAAAATTGAGATATCAAACTTTTGGGTTACATTGAAATTAATATAATAATTATACAATTGAGTGTGTTTTCAAAACTTATACTAAGATTTTAATGATATTTTGCATGACTATTATTAGAAAGTTATTTTTAAATCCGTTTTAATAAATTAGAATTTTGTATTCAATTTTTTTATTACATTTTATTTCGGCAGACCTGTTTCACCAGATGCAGTTGTTTTTTTATATTTGTCAACTTTCTTAATGTACAGGGCGTGATTCGACATTTTTATAGAAACATTTTCTGTGCAAAAAAAATTTTAATTTATTCTTTGAATACGGAATATCATTACAGTATATATTTAAATTTTATCAATATTTTTCAATTATAAATATTTTAAAGCATACCAGTGATCACTAATATTAAAAAAACATGAATAAAAAATGTCAAATCAAAACCACTAGATGTTTACATGTCTTTTAAACAGTGGCAGTTTGCCCGTAAGGGCACTTGGGCCTGTGCCCTAGTATAATAAAAAAAAAAAATAACTTACCTATTTTATATTTTCCTCAATACCTATTATTATATTATCTAATATTCAGCGCAAACCGCGTTGGCACGACACTGGACGATCGGGCGTTGAGCGACGTTCCGAGAATTCCGAAATTAAATGGAAGATGGGCACAGTAAATGTGTGCCTTTGTTGTTTCCTTTCTCATTATGATGCGAAAAACAAGGACAACGACAATATCACTTAGAAAGAGATGAGCACAGCAATGGAGTATACGTCACAAGCGGGGCGCTGTCCTTCATCATCGTGACGTGCTGTACCCATGGCCCAGATTACCTAGACCAGATACGAATGTACGCAGCAGCATCTTTACCGGCTCCCTCATAAAGGGGATGCCGGTTTCGGGTTAAGGTGCGCGTTTGTTGGACCATGATAATCATTTATTTATTGTGATTAAAAAAAAAGTTAGTTGGACTATTGGAATAGTTAAGAAATAAATCTGTAAAGAAAAATAACTTTTTTTTAATAAAGCAGTCAAAAATATGATGAAAAAAAAAATCAATAATATTTATAAATGGGACAAAATTTTAATTTTTATTTTGGTTTTGTCTGACTTTTTCAAAGATTTCAAATCTCTGTTTGCATATTCTGAGTCTTATAAATAATTTAATAGTATAAATTTTCGGAAATTGTTGGCAAGGATGACCAAATTCTGTTTTGCTCATCTCAAAAAGGTATGCATTGGAAATTCCAGGCTTAGTTGACAAACTATCAAATAGAGATATAAGTATTTTTTCTAATTAGAAAATATAAAATTGAAATTTTTCGCTGGGAGATTTCAAATTGCCAAACACCTTTTCTTCAGAGTCGTATGCTTTAAAATGCTCCTACACGATGGAATTTTACATCGAAGTGTGTCAATACTATTTATGTTTATAAAGAGGATTTGATTAAATGTCTCGAAGAAATTATGAACACAGAATTCGATAAAAAACTAATAATCAGACTAAAGGGTTGATAAATTTTGAAAGACAGATTTTAGTTTCTAGTTAATTTTCTTCAGCAAACTAATGCCAAATTGCGATATACTTTTTGATCAACTGCATAGTAGACAGCTCGATGCTCTCAAGGTTAAGATATCAAAACATATCAAATTTTGCAGCAGCTAGTCAAAATATGAGAAATAATATAGACACGCCAATTCATGAAGAATGGCAATCACAACAAGACCCACAAGAACTAAACTAAGGGTGAGATTACAGAATGTCTGCAACTTTGCAGATCTGCAAATATGGCGGACTTACAAATGCAAGTATTCCAAAAAATATCTGCAAATTCGCAATATTTATTGTGGTTTATTACCCTCAACAACACTAAACCCAAATTTGAAATACGAAAACTTGATAGACTTGATACTTGCATGTGTAAGTCAGTCATATTTGCAGATTTTCAAAGTTGCCGCCATATTTGCAGATCTGCAAAGTTGCAGACGTTCTGTAATCTCACCCTTAAACGACAACACCCAATCAGATCCAAGTACAAGCAAGAAGAGACGCTTTGTTGAAAAGGAGGACCCCATTCCTAATTTAAGGATATGTAAGGAAATTTGTGATACAATAGTAGTGCAGGTAAATGAACGTTTTAGTTTTACTACCTACCTAACAATTGGAAGTTTATTTGATAGTGAAAAATTTAAAGACTACTGGTTGTCCAAATGAGGACGTTAAAACTGTATGTATTTTATTTCCAAACGTAAATAGATTAAAATTCAAAAACGAACTGTCCATACTTTACACCCGAGATGACTTTGTGCAACACAATATGGCTGTACCGTTATTAAAAATGTTTTTTTGAGAACAATTTGACAATTACATTTTCGGAATCTGTGGAGCTACTAACTATCCTGTGTACAATTCCCATGACCACAGTGGAGAGTGAAAGATGTTTTTCGACACTAAAACGTATTAAAACATTTTTAAGGAACACTATCAAGATAGATTGTGCGCGTTAGCCATGTTATCCATAGAAAAAAAACTTATTCGGTCCATTCCAAATTTTTATAATCTGGTCATCGATCACTTCACTAGCCAAAAATCCAGAAGAATGGACTTCAACTATAAGAAATAGTATACAACTGCAGCGGTGCCTAGCAGTTAGTCTTCAATTTTGTAATATTTAATTTGTTTTGAAATATATTTAATTTTCATTAAGCGGAGAACTTGTTTTCCTAAGGGAAA
>OV651813.1:76283462-76398462 GCA_927349885.1 Psylliodes chrysocephalus
CATTTTGCGTAATTCATCATTAAACCATTTTATGTCGGGCTTATAATTTTTTTGATATTTTTCAGGAAAGCATATATCAACATTATTTTTGAGTGTGTCTAATATAATAGTTGCTAACTCCATAGAAGTATTAATATTTAAAGTTAAATCTGCCCAATGAATTTCAGATATATTATTAACAAATTTTAATAAACCGTTTTTGTTTATTACACGTTTAGAGGTGCCTAGTTGTTTTTCTGTTACTGGCATTTTCAAAAAAATATACTGGCCGTTATGATCAGAAATATCTGGATCCACTGTCCCTACTCTAATAAGGTTAGGATTAAAATTTGTTACAATATTATCCAGACAAGCTTTGCTGTTTAACACTATTCTAGTTGGTTCTTTTATTGTATAATATATACCAAAAGTTGAAAATATATTACAAATATCTCTTGCTTTATAATCGTTTTCTGGGAAATCGATATTGAAATCCCCTAATAATATAATATTACGATATTTCTTATGCAAAAACTCAAGAAGTTTTATCAGAGAATCTTTAAAAGTACCAAAATTATCTCTACTAGATGACTTGTACAAGGCAACTAAAATAGTGCTGCTATTTACTTCTGCACCACAGAACTCGGCATCATATACGACTGAAAATTTTGTTAAGTCAATTTGTTTACATTTGACGTTATGTTTTGCAAATATTGCCACACCACCATGCTGTCCTTTAGGAATAATAATAATAATAATAATAATATTAATAATAATAATAATAATAATAATAATAATAATAATAATAATAATAATAATAATAATAATAATAATAATAATAATAATAATAATAATAATAATAATAATAATAATAATAATAATAATAATAATAATAATAATAATAATAATAATAATAATAATAATAATAATAATAATAATAATAATAATAATAATAATAATAATAATAATAATAATAATAATAATAATAATAATAATAATAATAATAATAATAATAATATAATAATAATAATAATAATAGTAATAATAATAATAATAATAATAATAATAATAATAATAATAATAATAATAATAATAATAATAATAATAATAATAATAATAATAATAATAATAATAATAATAATAATAATAATAATAATAATAATAATAATAATAATAATAATAATAATAATAATAATAATAATAATAATAATAATAATAATAATAATAATAATAATAATAATAATAATAATAATAATAATAATAATAATAATAATAATAATAATAATAATAATAATAATAATAATAATAATAATAATAATAATAATAATAATAATAATAATAATAATAATAATAATAATAATAATAATAATAATAATAATAATAATAATAATAATAATAATAATAATAATAATAATAATAATAATAATAATAATAATAATAATAATAATAATAATAATAATAATAATAATAATAATAATAATAATAATAATAATAATAATAATAATAATAATAATAATAATAATAATAATAATAATAATAATAATAATAATAATAATAATAATAATAATAATAATAATAATAATAATAATAATAATAATAATAATAATAATAATAATAATAATAATAATAATAATAATAATAATAATAATAATAATAATAATAATAATAATAATAATAATAATAATAATAATAATAATAATAATAATAATAATAATAATAATAATAATAATAATAATAATAATAATAATAATAATAATAATAATAATAATAATAATAATAATAATAATAATAATAATAATAATAATAATAATAATAATAATAATAATAATAATAATAATAATAATAATAATAATAATAATAATAATAATAATAATAATAATAATAATAATAATAATAATAATAATAATAATAATAATAATAATAATAATAATAATAATAATAATAATAATAATGATAACAATAATAATAATGATAATAATATTAATAATAATAATAATAATAATAATAATAATAATAATAATAATAATAATAATAATAATAATAATAATATTAATAATAATAATAATAATAATAATAATAATAATAATAATAATAATAATAATAATAATAATAATAATAATAATAATAATAATAATAATAATAATAATAATAATAATAATAATAATAATAATAATAATAATAATAATAATAATAATAATAATAATAATAATAATAATAATAATAATAATAATAATAATAATAATAATAATAATAATAATAATAATAATAATAATAATAATAATAATAATAATGATAACAATAATAATAATGATAATAATATTAATAATAATAATAATAATAATAATAGATAGATAGATAGATAGATAGATAGATTTTATTGACAATATATACATAGGTACATTTTATGTCATACACTACAATATGGTATACCAAATTTAAATACAAATAACAATAAAAAAATCTACAAGTTATATAAAATCTGCATTCACACACATAAAATTTATTGTAAAAAGTCATGTCAATAAAATTTAAATTAGAATAAAAATAAAATTTAAATTAAAATTGAAATTAAAATTAAATTAAATTAAAATTTTAGTCAACAATTGTAAAAGCTTGTAAATATTCATCCACAGAATAGAAGCAATGCTTGACTAGAAAGTTCTTAGCTATCATATTAAAAGCCTTTGATGTCATATTCTTTATGGGATAATTTTGATGGTGATTGACAAAAATGTTATAAATATTGTAATCAGGTTTATTGTTTTTAGTAATACATATTCTAGAAAAGCTATTAACTATATTGTCTTTAAATCTAGTGTTGTGCTGATGTATATCTGCATGAGTAGAAACTTGATCACGACTCGAGTGAATCCACGATAAAACCTGAAGTATATATATGCACGGCAAAGGTAGAATATTGTGTTTTTTAAATATAGACTGACAGTGATCTGAGTAGTGTGCACCGTCAATAATTCTTAGTGCTATAATAATAATAATAATATTAATAATAATAATAATAATAATAATAATAATAATAATAATAATAATAATAATAATAATAATAATAATAATAATAATAATAATAATAATAATAATAATAATGATAACAATAATAATAATGATAATAATATTAATAATAATAATAATAATAATAATAATAATAATAATAATAATAATAATAATAATAATAATAATAATAATAATAATAATAATAATAATAATAATAATAATAATAATAATAATAATAATAATAATAATAATAATAATAATAATAATAATAATAATAATAATAATTATAATAATAATAATAATAATAATAATAATAATAATAATAATAATAATAATAATAATAATAATAATAATAATAATAATAATAATAATAATAATAATAATAATAATAATAATAATAATAATAATAATAATAATAATAATAATAATAATAATAATAATAATAATAATAATAATAATAATAATAATAATAATAATAATAATAATAATAATAATAATAATAATAATAATAATAATAATAATAATAATAATAATAATAATAATAATAATAATAATAATAATAATAATAATAATAATAATAATAATAATAATAATAATAATAATAATAATATTTTATTCCATTGAGACCATTTACATGATATTGTAAAAGTCAAGTTGAACATTAAAAAAGATATGTAGCATATAAGTGTGTTGACAACAATTTTAAAACAAAATACAAAGTTAAATAAAAATACAAAGATAAATAAAAGTAAAAAGATAAATAAAAATGCAAAGATAAATAAAAAGTACTAAAAGTTGCCATCCAAAAATTCAGCTATATTATAAAATGCGTATTGTGACAAAAAATCTTTGAGAGATTTTTTAAACGCATTAAAATTTTTATTTTCTCTTAAGGAGATTGGTAGTTTATTATAGAACTGTATACCAGTATAAGATGGACCATGTCTAGTCTGATAGTTATGATTATCAGCACTTTTAATGAAGTCGGTCAGTTTCTTTAGATTGTTTAGCTTTTTACGTAACTCGATTGATTCATTAGAAATCCATTTGTTTTTAACTTTTTCTACTTTATTTAATAGTAAATGTTTTTTTAGTGGACAAAACTTATCAATAGCAAAATAAATAATCCATACAAAATTTTGCACATTTCGTTAATGTTTTTACCATTACATATCTCCAAAAAATCTTCATGTTGCAAAAAGTTTTGTAGACCAGCAATGCTATAGTCATCTAAATATCTAGTTAAAGTCTCATTTTAGCTTGATTACTGAGATTATTATTTGACTTATTATCCATTTTCAAAACGAAATAATCTCCCAAACTTAGCTCACAGTAGCTCTCATTATCAATATTTGTGAATATATATTCAGGTTTAGATATTGATAAAAAGCCATTTATATTTTTAAATAGTCTAGTCGGTTTAATATTTTGCGTATTTAATTGGTAACACTGCAATAAGTTTAAGATATCATTTTTGGTATTAGATTCTGTTACATAATCAATATTTACATCACCACAAAATATAATTTTATCCAATCTTTTTACACAATAGTCAAATATTTGTACATCTGCACCGGACGGTCTATAAATTACAAAAATACAATATTTTTCATTATTTACATTTATTTGTACGGCACAGTTCTCTGAATGCATTTCTATGGAAAATTTGTCTATAAAGCTAATTCTCTTAAATTGTATTTATTCTTGACTAATATTATTACACCACCATGTATACGGTTGGGTCTAACGTAATAACTTGCGTCTACAAAGTTTTCAAAACATACTAAATTTACATTATTTTCTGAACACCACGTCTCTGTTACACATATAATATGAGGGTCATATTCTTCAATTATCATCTCGAACTGTTCGATTTTATTTGTTACACATTGACTTTTAACACACAACAGCCTAATTATACCTTTTGAGTAGTTCCACAAGGGTTTAAAATTCTCTTTCTTGATAGTGTTTGTTTTAAAATTAAAATCTTTTTACTGTTACTCCTTTCGGCAAAAAATTTGGTGTATATATTTGATTTTCCAGTTCAAAATCAGCTTCTACTTTATAAGATAAGTTACGTCCTAGACATTCCAGTTTTGTAACAGTAAATTCACGTCCATGTATCCTTTTCTCCAAATATTTTTTTATATTATCTGTTGCTGATGTAGGTTTACAACGACCTACATAAACCCATAATTGACGCTGTGAAGCAAAATTTTCTTCATCATTTACGTTATTAGCTAAAACATCTTTTCCATGGCCCCCCGTACCAACTATGTTTTGTTTTTTTAGCAGCTGTGCTTTTTTTTCGAGCATGTTCTAATTATCGCTCCCCAGATTTGTTTGTATTGATGTTTTTGTCGTTAATCTTATCATCGAAATGAAATTCTTTTTCAGTAATTGTGTTGCCGGACAAATTTGATTCATTCAACTTGTTAATTAAATTTAGGTCACAAATATTGGAATTGATAGCATTACTTGACAATAGTCTAACCATGTCTATATAACTCTCCTTCAATATAGTTATTGCATTTTTTAAAGTGTTAATTTCTGCAAGAAGTGCATCTGTATGTTCTTTTACAATTTTATTAATAATATCTTTAAGTTCATCTATTGGTATAATACTAGATAAGGTATTTTTACTAACCTACTTTGTAGTACTTCTCGTCATTTTAATAATTTTAATATTAGGAACAACACAACACAATTTACACGACCTTCTTGCAAGGTAGCCTAGCTAGCACTTCATAAACATTTAGTAGACAACGTAAGATAACCATAAATAGAAAAAACCATTTTTTAATAAATTTGTTAATTAATAATGCTAATCAATTATCTAAATTATTAGTTATTGTGAAATTACAGTGCATAAATGGTAAACATATATACGAACCCTTTCAAACCGTACGCCATTGAGAATTAAGTACCTACCCTGCATCCCTCATGCTAAAAGTGATGACCCCGCTTATATTTAACAAAATACATTGAATGATACTCCAAGCAATTACTACTAGAGGGAGTTTTCCCCCCTTCCCCGCGCTAAATTTTGTTAGCAACATCTACTCCCCACGAGGGGGAAAATACCTCTTCTGTAATTGGCGTTGCCAAGTTTGACAGCGCCAGAAGTGTTCTGTGAGCGCCAGTTCTGACACTTTCTGACACATGTCAATTTCTTATTTGTATTTTACGAAAAATATTATTATTTATAACGTTGTAAGGGTTGTAAATGTATATTTAAGATTTATTATCTCTAATAATATGGTGAAAACATGCTTAATGTGTAAAAGGCCTGTTGAAAATGCTTCTTCAAGATAATATCATAAGTAAGTACAGACACAACCTAATTATCAGAGGCGGTGCATTAGGCAATCACCTTTAATTTGCAATTAAACTTTCTTATTTTCTAATCGAAAACTTAAAATTAAGAGCAAGTACACTCCAGCTAAGTTCGTCTTCATCCGTCTCATAATGATTATAGTAAAGGTTAATTACTTATTATTATTATTTTAATATCACATCTTTGTAGAGTTTATTGTTATTTTTTTTAGGTTTCCTTTTCTTGATATGAGAAAGAAATACATGGTTCCAAAAGATAGGAATTCAACAAGTGACCACCTGAATAACTTTTTATGCTAATGAAAATTTTTATTACAGACCTCAGGGAAGGAAAATATTAAAGAAAAATGCAATTTCGACGAAAGAAGTATAATAATCAATCCTGTCACTACTTCTACACTATATTCATCTGCTACTAAAATACTAAAACAGTAAGTAAGTAGAGAAACTTAAGTTTCTTTCAAAAAGAATGTTTAAGGAAAAAAGCATAGCTATTTTTTTGTTGATACTTTTTTTTAACTAATCCAAAAGACTAATTTTGTATATTGCTTAAATGTTCATTTTTTGTACTTAATTTGTTTTAGGTTTAAACAAAATGAACTTCTAAGATATGCATGGAATATCCCAAAAGAGCTAAGGAAGGTTTTAAAATTCTTAAGAAAACTATTCAGAGCCAAAAACAAAATAGTCTTCCTGGCCAAAATATAAATAGGTATAAATATTTAGATATTATGAGTGATTTTTTATTCTATAAATGGAACATAATTTGCTTCTAAATCACTACCTAATGAACTATATTATATAGTACAAAACTAAACAAGAATATCACATTATTCATGTTTTTTTTTTAATTTCCTTAAAACACGTCCCAAAAAAATGTGAATATTTATTATTGGAGTTAACATCGTTATGCTAAAACAATACTAGAACAACTTAAATAATGTGGATTTTGACTATTTTAAGTTATGCAGATCATTATGATCTAAAAAAATGTTTGTCTGGTGCTATAGTCAGGTATAAAAACATTCATTTATTTAAACACAGTTGCAATATACATTTTATTTAGTTTTTAAGTTAAAACCTATTAAGACATCCTAAAATTACTTTTTTCGTTTGATGTGAGATTAATTATTCTACATTTTTGTTGGTGAAATAGGATATATTAAGATGTCTTACAGTTTTCTCTGATTATCTAAAAAGTTAGAACAATATACAAAGACTGTTATAACAAAAAAGAGATATACCTTTACTTAAACACACAATTAGTCAGTTCAATTATACGATAATTTAAAGCAGAATCCAGAAAACTTTAAAAATGTGTTTAAATGTGTTTTTCCTATAACAAGGACATAATTATTAAAAAAACTTGGCACATTAACATTGACAATAGGTTTTTATAATATATATTATAAAAATCACAACGAACTACACAAAATGACATTATTAATAATTTAGCAATAAAAAAGTTAAGTACAATGATGACATTAAAGTTGAGTTTCTCGAAATACTTTTTTAAATTGTCTCAGTAACTACCTAGTATTTTTCTAGCACAATGATATTATACGAATGTGCATTGTGTGATATCTTATATTTTAGGAATAAAATTATATATTTTTTGCAGGTTTCTGTTAACAACGATTCCAAGAACTTTTGAAAATATTATTAAACCGGCATTTGCAAATATAATTCTCAATTAAGAACTTTTGATCTAACATTAAATTTTTATTCTCCATAAGATTATAGTTTCCTAGGAAGAAAGTTTAACAAGACTTACCAGACTCAAAATATCAAAATTTTACCAACCAATTGATGGTTCTACTGGTTACCATAGGAAAATTCTCCTCGAAACTACTAAAAGAAAAGTGGCAGAGGCAACCGAAGAAGGCAAAAAAGTCTTTTGCAAAACAAAAACTAGAAATTTGCTTGAGAATCTAATTATTGTTTGAAGTTTTACCAATGATAATTTTTGATAACGATTTAAGATTATGAAGTTCTATTATGAATTTTACTCTTTGATAACCTATATTTAAATTTTTATTAGGATCAAAATAAATTATAATTTTCATTTCAACTACAAAAACCCTCATAATATTAAAAAGGGGAAAAACGTTAGATTAGTTATGTTCAGGAATAAACTCTTTAAACATTTATCTACCCAAAATGTGTTACTTTTAGAAGGTATGTTATTAACTTTCTATTTGTACTTGTATTAATTCATTTCAGTTTATTATCTGTTGTATTTTTAAATTAATTTTGATATTAATCTTATCTATTTATATATTTTTTATACTAATATATATGTTTTTTTCATTGAAACAAACGTTTATTAGCTTATTAAATATAATGAATTCATGTTGTTTTATTATATGCTTGTACGAATGATTACTTTTATTTCCTTTTAAAAATGAATTTCGAAGATAAAGCCGAAACGGTGAGTGAGAATAAAAATTAGACGAAAGTGACGATATTTACTGGAGCTTTAATCTACACGCTCCTTTTTCTAGCCATCTACACCTGAGCCAGCAAGATTCGTCTTCCCTCCATCCTTACATTCTCCAGATTTACAGAGAAAACGCCGTCCTCTTTAACATATCCAGACCTTCTTTGACGGGGACTATACCACTACATTATCAGTTTTATTTGTTATCCCGAGCAATTTAAATGGATTTGTAATTGCTCATTCTCACCTCTTCTCTTGTAGATTTCGTACTCAGTTTTCTTATTTTTAGTTACGTTTGCACTGCTCTTTTATTTTCACAGCTTTAATTCTATAATGCTGTAACGCTACAATATGGATCCATTTATGTGGTTTATACTATTTAATGTTATTCGTAAGTGACCAACCTATTATAATAATTAAAGATTATTGTATTACAGGCCTGAAGATGTTCCTGTAAGGCCGAAACTAGTCGCTCCTGTATTTATAATAAAATTGATTTTAAGGTTTTATTCTTCAATTGAAAAAATTAGACCTTTACAGTGATTTTGTTTCTTTTGCTGCATTAGACACACATAAGACGGTATTCATTTTAAAAATAGTTAAATTAGCAAAATTTTTAGTTTTTTTTTACAATTAAAACGTTTGGACAATGTATGTTTTTATAGATAAATGATACGCCACTGAACAAGAAGGATGTTTACCTTCCCCCTTGTGCCCGCTTCCTTACTTCCTCTACAGATGTTGCTAACACAACATTCGCCTACAAACTCATTTTCACGCTCCCTCTATTAGTAATTGCTCGGAGGAATGATATCTCTAGTATTATAATTATACTCTAAGGTGACTATTCTCTATGGTGACTATTCTCTATGAAACAGTGTTGTATGCGTTGTATGCTATTCACGTGGATCATGACATTTTCCAATGACATTACACGATATTTCATTTTTGAAAGCTGTCCAGATATTTCATTTTCAGACACCCAGAGTAACTGAATACAAGAAATTCATGTAAAGTATGGAATCTAATCATTCGGCGACCAAAATGACCAATTCAAAGAATAAAATTACTGCTCGACAAGCACCATCAAAAGTATTTCGAAATCCGTTTTTAACTTTTATGGTAGATTTCAGAAGAAATAATAAACACAAATTAAGTTTTTTAGATATTATCAAAAAAGGTGCCGAAATGTGGCGAAATTTAAATGAAAATGAAAAGCAATATTATATTGACATTTCTAAACAGGTACCGTTTGTAAGAAGACGAAGAAGAGTTTACGAAAGAGAAATTAAAGATAAATCAACGATAAGCAAGAGGAAGAGAAAGCGCAATGCTCAGTCAAAATGTTCTGATGTTAGAAGTAATAAAACTGCCCACAACAGTACAGCACAAAATTCAAAACAGAATACAAAAGCACATTCAATACAGAATACTAAACATAATTCGAAAAAAAATACAAACCGACATTTAAAACAGAATACGAATCACCATTCTAAACAGAATACAAATCAACATTCAAATCAAAATACGAATCGTAAGCAATCTCAAGACATACAACGCCGCAGTTCTTCTGCAAGAACAAAAAGTAGTGTACATTTGAATGAAAATCAACAAACGAGAAATTGTGATGAATGTACTGCGGTTATACCTTTTGTCGGAAAGAAAGACAGTAGAGAATTGAGAATAAAAAAGTCTGATTACGATGGTATAAGAAGAGATTATATTTAAATTGTTTGCTAAAATTATTAAATAAAATGTTATGTAGGTAACGAGTTTTCTTTCTGGGCCGGTGGCCATTCTTAATCATGTTTACTTCGGTATTTCAATTTAGTTCAGCAAAACCAAAACCAAATGCATTTAAGACTCAAATAGGCGACCACCTTGCTGAAATCTACAAATCTAAACAAGTGCCGCTTAGGCCACTAAAACTGCTGGAATAGGGTGCAAAAATGTGCATTTAAAACTTATCAATATTTTATGATTATCTTTAAACATTTCCTTTTAGAATACTAACAACCGCGAAACAGACAAGGACTGTATAACAGACGACTAACTGTCTGGGCGGAGAAGGTCCTTCTAGTCACCAACGGAGACTAGGAGAATTTTCATAGGCGGCCCACCTATAAATTACGTAGATAGACGATATAACAGTGGAATGCATTCAGCCTAGACGACAATAATAAGTCATCATTCGAAGCCCTTTTAGACGGAAGTGATTTTGAACTTGAGACTCCCTGCAGCGAAGACAGCAGGGGGTATGGGGAGGACAGGCAGGTTTTAATTCAATTATATACCATTTGAAAACGCGAAACCGAGACAGGAGACCAAGGAAAGTTACCGCAACAGACGACCGCGACATACGACCGAAATGCTGCTCTTTACGTCGAAATCAGAGGACCGATGCAAAGATCAAAACAGCACTCTCAACACGGTCTGGGAGCTGTGTTTGTTCCTTATCATCTGCTGTCGCGCTTAGCGCGTGTATTTTGAGGTGATTGGTAATATTGATTATTACAAATGGCAAACACAAAGTTTTCGATTGATGATGGTAATCTGCTGAATAATTTAGTTGAAGAAAATGCGTCACTATATGACCTCCAATCCGAATTATACAGAAACAGTAACTAACGTACGTGATAATATTTAAAGGGCAATATATCGACAAAATTAAACAAAAGTGGTGATTTTTTATTATAAAAATTGTCCCAATATTGCGTAATTGCTTGATATTTTAGTTTGTGTTATGAACACCGAAAACATTTTTAAATAAAAGTTATATGAATTTGAAGAAGGCACATTTTTAACATATTTTTGGATACACAGGGTGTTGCTCTTTTGCTTGATAAATAAAAACGTCTATTTTTTAAACGGAAGACCATGTGTTTTATTTTGGTGGGAATAATGATTTGTCACATAAAAATGTAAACAATTTGGTCTCTTAGTTGTAATGTCTTTGGTAGCTACCTGTGGGGGATTGTGGTTGAACTAATCCTCTGTTGGTAATGTAGTTACATGTAATACTAACTATTCAACTATTAATATGTCGGTAATGTAGTTACATGTAACACTAACTATTCAACTATTACCCGTGATAAGGTTATTGAATACAATATCGCCATGCTAAGCTTATAATGTTTTAATATCATAGTACTGTATATTAAAAAAAAAAAAAAAAAATTTGGGGTAGGAATGTTACTAATACATCGTAGTAATAATTTAAAATAGTAAAAGATCTTACGGGTAAGTTTGTGCATTTTGCAAACATTTTTTTAAAACATTGCACATTGGCGATATTGTCTCAGGGGGGTTAGTAATAACGTCACATAATATTATTCGTACAAAATGTTGTTTTTATCGGAAATTTTACAAGGAAATTCAGTTTTTCTAAATTAACGTTTATTCATATAAAAAGAAAACATAAACATAGGTAGTAATAAACAAGCAAAAAATGTTAAGGAACAATATGGACAAATGTAACCCTCAAATTTATCCTTCTTGGTTGGTCCCAACATCGTCGTGTAAATACCTGTCGCAAACCACGCAAAGACGCATGTCTGCGATTCTGTCCATTTTGTATGCTTTGCAATACCAACTTTGTTTACTGGTCGCTTTCTTCGAGCCGAAGGACTTTTTCTCTGGTACAGGTTTCTTAGACGTGGGAGTAGAAGTGTTGCCTATTAGATCAGACCTAGCGAAAAGGTGTTTGGTAACAACTTGTGCCGTGAAATAATGGGTCGACTGTTGGAAGGACCTGGAGGACGTGTCATGACTATATGTTGCGTAGGTGGTTGTTGGCCAGGATTTTTCTGTTCAGTTACACTGCTTGGAGCATATGCTTTGGGTGGTAAAATGTCCGGATTGAACGGATAAATTCCAGTTACTGGGAAACCAGATTTAATGTTTGATGGTGTCATACATTTGTCTTAAACTACAGAAAAAATGTTTTTAAAACGTTGTTTTGATATAGCACGATCCCTATGTGTTGACCAGTATTTTAAAACTTCGTAATCCCAATAGTGTTCAAATGAGCGAACCACAGACCTATCCATAGACTGTAGTTCGTGCGTTGTATTGCTTGGAAATCAATATAACGTTATATCCAACTCTTCTGCGATGGTGATAATATAATAATCCAGATGATATTTAGCACCATCGAAAATTAAAAGAGATTGACCAGCAACTTTGTATTAGGCAAAATGATGCAGCCATTGTTTAAAAGCATCAATGGTCATACTACCTTTTAGGGTCATAAAGCGTATCTGCCCATTTAGACTTCATCCTTTTCCCTTTAAATAAAATTAAGGAAGGAATCGCAAAACCCAGGGCATTGCCACAAGATAATATTGTGACATTTTGTCTATGCTTATTTTCCACAAGGTGCACTCGCTTTGCTCCTTTTTTTTGCAAGAACTGTTTATTGGTGGTGTAATGTTAACCGACAGCCTTTCTTGTCCATGTTTTAGATATGCTCAGGCTTGTCCATGATGTCCATGTTGATGGCATGATATCATGGGTGAAATATAATACTCTAAGTGTCTGTGCAGAAGGATTTCGAAGACTTTACTATAAAGTTGCATATTATCGATATTGGTCTTAAATTCGCAATGTCCGGTTTGTCACCTTTCTTAAATAAAGGATAAACCTTAGAACTTTTCCACAAATTAGGTACTGTATGAAGCTTAATGCACATATTTAAAATAATCATTAGAGGTACAGTAAGACTTACAGCACAGTCTCTAACTACAAACGCCGGCACATGTCAGGGCCGGTGGTTTTCTTCAGTTTGATCTACCTTAAAGCCCATAACACTTCTTTTTCCTCAAATTTAGAGAGGTTAAATATTGAGTTACATTCAAAGTCGAATGGTGGAGTAGCGTTTGTGGATACAGTATCAATGGAAGCGAGACTTAGAATGACTTTCGCGGCTCTGGTCGGAGTGGTTTGCATGACTCCTGTTATGTTTAGACATGCTGTTCTTTAAATTTTTGGGTTTTCGGTACCTACACAACTGCACCGTATCTTAGCATAAGTTTTATGATGGCCATGTAACTCAATACGATGACTCTGGAGAGAAACCCCAGGTGCGCCCGAAGGGTGCGCCCGACGGTTCAGTAGCATTGTATATAAGTAATGTATGCTCTTTTGACTCTACTTTCTAAGTGTAAGTTTCAAGTTAACTTGCTGTCAAAGGCGATACTTGGGTACTTCACCTTTGTTGCAAAGTTTAGTTTTGTGTTTAGGAGTTCTGGAGGTTTAAATTTCATTTTCATGCTTTTCCTTATGAAAAGTATAATTTTCGGCTTCTTGGGATTGCTAGACAGTGAATGACCTTGCAACACTAAGGAATATGGTCCTCGACACCCTCATCAGCCGCCTTAATAATTACAGTCGCAATAGCAGATACAGATGACCTGGTCATTCTGCAAACAGGGAATTTTGAGAACATTATCTGCGAAAGAATGCAAGTAGCTCTTAAAATTATAGAAGAGTGTTACCATTCACTGTCTATCAATCCTAAGAAGACAGAAATGGACCTTTTTACAAGGAAAAGGATGAAAATGGAATAAAAAACTCCAGAACTCCTAAACACAAAACTAAACTTTCCAACAGAGGTGAAGTATCTAGGTCTCACCTTTGACAGTAGGTTAACATGAACTCGCATTTAGAAAACGGAGTTAAAAGAGCATACATTGCTTATGAACAATGCCGCCAAACCGTGGGGCGCACCTGGGGTTTCTCCCCCAGAATCGTCGCATGGACTTACACGGCTATCATAAGACCTGTGCTAACATACAGTGCAGTTGTATGGGTATCGAAAACCCAAAAATTAACAGCTATCCGTAAACTACAACAAATTCAAAGAATAGCATGTCTCAACATAACAGGAGCCATGAAAACAACACCGACTACAGCCATGGAAGTCATTCTTAGTCTCACTTCCCTTGATATTTAAATAAAAGAGGTTGCTCTGACGACAATGATATACCTCCGCACGGCCAGAATAGAACCTGATGTAGGATCTGGTGAGGCGAGACGTCACATTTGGCAGGAGGCGCTCGAAACGCTTCCACTGCTTCAAGCGAACATGAACTCCATCTCACCGAAATATATCTTTCATAAGCCATATAAAGTTATAATAGAACAAGTAAAAGAGCCGGAAGTGGCAGGTACGATTCATATCTACACCCACGGTTCTAAAACAAAACAAGGCTCAGGATGTAGAATATACTCCAGATTCTTAAACCTAAACATAAAATAGGCTGTGAGCAATAGTGCCAGTGTAGTTCAAACAGAGCTAACTGGGATTCTGATAACAACAAAAGAAATAACCAGACACAATATCACTTGAAGGAATATGCCAATCTATACAGATAGCAGACAAGCACTACTCAGCCTGAACAGACCACGAATTTATTCAGGGTTAGTACTAGAATGTCACGAAGCTTTGGCCGAAGTATCCATCAACAATGTGGTCACCTTAAGATGGATTAAAGGTTACGCCACATCGAAAGATAACCGTCTTGCTGATTCACTAGCCAAAAAAGCAGAAAACCAAATACTTTCAGGACCTGGCCCTTCTATTTGCCTTACAAAATCGGTAGTGACAGGCCTAATCAAAGAACATTTCCTTCTGAAATTCAAGGAAAGATGGGATGGAACAAGAGTTGCCAGACAGCTCTTAAGTTATCCTGACAACACTGCAGCAAACAAATACTTGACTATGACTAGACAGAATCTGCGCCTAGTCACAGGCATTCTGACTGGTCATTGTCAAGTACGAAAGCATCTCCATATCATGGGGCTGTCAGATTCAGCACTCTGCAGAGGGTGCGAACAAGAAGATGAGACCATTGAGCATATTCTTTACGTTTGCTCGACGCTCTCATTTAATAGAGTATCGGCTAGCACCGGCCGATATACGAGAAGCACCTCTTGGCGACGTTGTCAACTACATTAAATCTATAGGCTGGCTCACGAGCGAGGAGGCGCCTATCATCTCAGGGCAATGGGCCTAATGAGGCCTAAGTGCCGTGTGGTAATCCACCCTCCACACGTTACAGATACAGATACATAACACTGTAAAACTATCTTTTTTAAGACTAGGTCATACGAATCTCAAATACACCTACTTACTTTCTAAGACTGAACCTAACCTATATAAGCAGTGCAATACTCAACTCAGTGTAATAGTATATTACATAACAAGTGTGGAAAGTAATATATTACGCACGATTGAAAGGAATACACTATTCAAAGAGTTATGTGCACTATTTTTCCTACGACCCCAACATTTTTAATCTTTATAAATTTTTAATTTTATTAAATAATGAATATTTTATAAATCTTATAAAATGATCATTAGACATGTATAATTTTATGGTTTAAAATGAAGTTTTAGAATTTTAAATAAATATTTTTTATTGAACTATTATTGAAAATAAATCTATCTGCAGTTAACAAATGCACACTAGTCGATATTAACAATTTAATCATATTACTATAAAATCTATTTCTAACCTTAAAACTAAAATAATAAACAAAGCATTTTTTTAATTATTGTAATGTGATCCATCAAAATTAAATGTAAAATGATTATTGGAACAGTTGTGAAAATATTAGTGTTTGAGAAACATTATGTGATAATAAAGTATTTTCTATATTTTTTCAACGTTTAAGTCGTGCAATTCTGTACTATTTTTTATATTATTGGAGTATGTTTCCTTTAAAACCAGATTTTTTTCTGTTGCCGTTGAAGTTAGAGGAACTGTTATTGCCCCAACTATTTTCTGTGTCATTTTCATTTGTTTTGCTATTGACTCTTCAATGTAACCTTCTACAACATTTGAAGACTTCCAGCCTCTATGCCTTAGTCGACAATTATTATTGTTAAAATTCGATCGTTGGGCACAATATTCGATCGTTGGCCACAACTATTTTTTTTTAAATAATCTACTAAGGTTATTTAAATTAGTTATCTAAAGGTAAATTATTCAGAAACAATAATAAATGTACTTACCACTAATAGAATTTATTATTAAAATTTTCTCAAACGCATCGGTGCTTATAATATAATAATGTGTTATAGGTACTCGTATATGTATCATGCTTTGTTATGTGAACATGGCGAACGTCTACTGCTGTCTGGCCATTTATGATCGACGTCAGAAAACGTTGGCCAATAGTAGAATTCTGTTTTGTTCACATGACTTAGAATTTCTAAAATAATATAGAATATTTTTGAACAAAATTAAATTTTTTTCATAAGAAAGGATGTAAAGCATTACTATTTTTTGTAGGGAAAATTACTATTTTTTGTATAGATAATTACTAATATTTGTACAAATTTTTACAGAAGTTAGTAGTAGTAATTACGATAATTGTAATAAATTTCTAATTCTACAAACAATAGTAAAATATACATTCGAACCTGGGACCCTTGGATCCGCAGGCAGAGACTCTACCACTGAGCCACCCACCCCTCTGAACCCTCTTTTAAAATAATTTTTTTAAGGTATTTTTCATTAGCCCGTTTAAGAGTTATCGCCGATTTATTTTAAAATATTTCTCCTTTTTTATGGCCCTGTATTTACGAGCATCAGTCAAGGTAAAAGATGACTATCAAATGAAGCTGTATTGTCATTAAAAACTCGTACATCGAAAATATTAAATATGTTATTCTTTTAAATATGGGTTTTAGTTCTTTTTAATAAACATGAATAGAATTTTTCTCTAGGATAATTAGGGAAGCCAATAATTGACCCAATTTAAAATTACATGGGATTTCCTGTGACCTGCTCGACGATGCAACACCCGGTATATCATTTCCATATCGCAAATAACTTAAAAAATTGGTACAATAGTTGTAAAAAAAGTTTTCATCATAAAATAAAATTGTATATAAAACAATTTGACAACAACGTTAACATCCAATTTTAAAGGGACGATGGTCATAACGATATTTTTGGGACATGAATGTAGTGTCTTATCTTGGTAGTCTTTGCTTTATCATTACACTATGCTTACCTACCTAGCTTTATTTATGTAGGTATTGTACAAGTACTACTCTAAAACATTGCATTTTTTTAGATATGCTAAAATTTGTTAAAATTACATTTGTATTCAATTAATTTATTTAATAAGGACTTTGCGATTTTTGCTACCTTTAACACAACGTATAAATCGTGTGGAGAAAACTGAAAATAAGAGTAGGTAGCTTATTAGCTAATACCGCCTACACCCAAGAGGGTAAAAAAGCCTTTCATATTATACGGTAATTAACAAGATATTATTACATCACAATACACCGTCATCTTTTTTTAAATGATATCTATTTTTTAAGGGTAAACAGAGTAGATAAAGTTCCATAAAGAGGCGACAAGGCAAACTAATAAAGTTTTTATGTTTTTTTTATGACATAACATTTTTATTAGGGTTGTTATTTCATATTTCATTATCGGTGTCTTTTTTATTTTCGGTTTTCAACTATAATGATCAATAAAATTTTTACCTAACTCAGATTTAAAAAAAAAAAATAAGGAAGTAAGATATTGCAATAAAAGATTTCAATCGCATTTTCGTTGAATCTGAATTTTAAGTCCTATTTAAATAGAAACAATCAATATAATTTTTTACTTTATTTTCTGTATACAGATAAGGAAATTATAGGAATCATGATAAAAGTTGCTTGTGATGCCATTCTCCATGATTTTGGTTCTATACATGATTTTCATAAAGTGGACCGTGTTCGAGATATTTGAGAAAAGTGCAAATTTTGAATTTTGAAAACTCAAAACGAATATAGAGAAAACACCAAATTATTAACTTATGCGGTGAACTAATTAAATTTTGGGCATCTGGGGAATACTTTACAGGGTGTCGTTTTTAAATTTAAGAAAATAAATAGTTTTGACCGTATTCACTTAGGCAATTTATATTTATAAACATTTAATTTATTAAAAAAAAATCATCAGATGGGTGAAGGTCATCTTACTTCGGATCTTAGACTATGTCATTGTATTTTTGTTCTAGTTGTCTGTCCTTCATGGACGCTTTTAATTTCAGTTTTAAAATGACACATACTTATAAGAAGTTTCCATTGCTTGGTTTATCCAGGAACATAATGATGTTCCAAATATTTTCGAGGCACCGGCTAAATGCATGCGTGTAAAAATTATAGAGGAAATATATTCCAATTCTCAAATGTGGCCAATTTAATATGAAAAATCTGATCTGTTTAATACATGACTTTCCTATCTAGTTATTACAGGCTTTTTCAGGTTATTTTTTACAACCTGTGGTAGCACATATATATATATATATATATATATATATATATATATATATATATATATATATATATATATATATATATATATATATATATATATATATATATTTATATATATATATATATGTTATAGTGTACAGTGTCACGAAGCCGCCAAGAACATTAACCTTTGCTTCCCATAGATACAAGTGTCAGTTTGCTTAATAGACATTTTATAGTTTATTCACATTTGCACTTTTATAACATATTGTTTTATTTCATTTTAATTACATTCAGTCTAGAATCCGATTTTGTTCATTAAACACCTCTATTTTGTAACACAGTTTTTATTTTAAATAAATTATTTTTTAAAAACTACCTTACGGCATTTTTGAATTTAAGTGGCGCAGTCAGTAGGATAGGTCAAACGAGATTAGTGAATATAATTTTCGGTTCGTATTAACGATTCATTGACCTATTCGAACATATACCGTGTGTTAGGAAGTTCCAGTTGGGTGAACTGAGTAGCTCAACGAGAAGACATCAAAAGGACATTTGATACTTCGGGAATAGGAAGAAAGAACACTACAAGTGAATATTGTGGCATCTTTCGCTGGTTCTACACATGGAAGGAATAATAATTTTGCTGTAAGTACTTATGTCATATAGAGGTAAAACTAATCAATGTGCTTCAGATTGTTCTGAAAATTCAGATAATAGTAGCACAGATTCTGACTCAGACTCCCCAAAGTCTTTAATAAATTCTATAAATTCTATAAATATTGCTAAAATTTTAAAAGATAATCAAAAATTAAAAATGGCAGTACTAAAAAAGGAATATTTAGATATGATACCCGAATTTCAAGGGGATACACAATTACTTCCTAGATTTTTAGAAATTTGTGAAAAATTAGTCAAAAAATTTTATAATGCAGCTGATGTTAACGATTTTCAGAATGAATATCTGATGTCAAGTATCTTAGCAAAGATTAAAGGTGAAGCAGCTGTTAATATTTCATCTTGCACAATATCAAATTGGGCAGATTTAAAAGGTGCTCTATTAAATACTTATTCTGATAAAAGAGACATGTTTACGTTAAATATAGAGATGGTACAAACCAAACAAGGTAATGAATCGCCTTTTGATTTTTTTAATAAAATACAGCACTTATTAAATCTTCAAATTTCTAATATAAAAGCTCATACTGCTGGGCATGAAATAGTTACTTTATCAATTTATTGTCGTAATTTGGCTCTCAGAGTATTGTTACGTGGTTTAAAGGAACCACTGGGTTCACTTATGCGCACCAAAAATCCTGCAGATCTAAATTCCGCGTTAAATATGTTAACAAATGACTTCCAAAACAATATTGAAGGTTTAAATACTTATAAAGGTAAATTTGTGCCTAGGAATAGTTTTCTTGAAAATAGAAACACAAATAAACAATTACAAATTACTAATTTTTCTCATAACTCTCAACCGCCTGTTAGACAAAATTATTTTTATAATCCATCACAACCTAATACTAGTAAAATTAATAATAATACTAATTTTGATAAAAGGACAAATATATTTAAGCCAAATCCAAATCAAACTTTTCCGAAACCTACTCCAATGAGTACGTCTACAAGAAATACATTTAGGCCTAATCAAAATTATCAAAATCCAAATTATTTTAGACAAAATCAAAATCAAAAATTTTTTGTTGAAGAATTACACACTATAGATGAGCAACCAATAGTTGAAATTCCTGAAGATACCGAAGACAATTTTTTAGGGAAAATTGCCTCGGAAAAAACAGAATAAAAAATTTTGAATTACTTAATTTAACAAACAATGAAAGCCAATTACCCTACATAATTTTCCCGGAATTTGATTTAAAGGTTCTTATCGATACAGGATCTACCAGATCATTTTTATTACCTGAAACTGCTGACATGTATTTTAAAAAAATGATTAAATTCGAACCTTTTCAAATTTCGACCGCTCACGGTACTACACAGGAAAATTATTGTACGGCAATGCCTTCATCAGAAATTTTTGGATACAAGAAACCAATTTACCTAAAATATTCTATATTTAAATTTCATGATAAATTTCAATGTTTATTAGGGCTCGATAACCTAAAAAAGTTAAAGGCTAGTATTGATTTAAATAAAAATTTATTGGTTACCCCTAACAGTAAAATAAAAATTCATTACTACAAGGTTCCTCAGAGCATGAATTGTATAGTAGTGCCTCCGAGATCTGAACAAATAATTAAAATAAATTTAAAAAACATCAAAAATGGAGAGGTTATGATACCTTATACGCGAGTTTCAGAATTAGAAATTCCACAATGTATAACTGTAGCAAAAAATAATACAGCTTTATGTACTATTTTAAATAAAACAGAATCAAATATCACAGTAGATTTAAATGAACCATTGGAAGCAGAATTGTTCGATGAATACGATCCAATTCAATCTCCCAATTTTAATAGTTTTAATGCCACAAAAGTAAAATTTGATATTTCTAAAGTTCGTACTGAACATATGAATTCAGAAGAACGGCAAACAATGTTAAAACTAATAAGAGAATATTCCGATATTTTTCATGTAGACGGTAATAAATTAACATTTACCAGTAAAATAAAACATGAGATAAAAACGACTGACGAGTTACCGGTGTACACTAGATCGTATAGGTACCCTGAGGTACATCGTAAGGAAGTTCAAAAACAGATTCAAAGTATGTTGGATCAAAATATTATAAGGCCTTCGACCTCACCATGGAGTTCAAGTATCTGGGTTGTAAGTAAAAAACCCGATGCCTCTGGACAACAAAAATGGCGGATAGTTGTCGATTATAGGAAACTGAATGATAAAACTATAGGCGACAGATATCCCCTACCCAATATTACGACCCTGCTTGACAAGCTAGGACGATGTCAATATTTTTCAACGCTTGATTTAGCGTCGGGTTTTCACCAGATTCAAATTGCAGAAAAGGACATACCCAAAACTGCATTTAATACGGAAAATGGCCATTATGAGTTCTTGCGCATGCCCTTTGGACTCAGAAATGCGCCAGCGACTTTCCAAAGAATAATGGATAATATCCTACGTGGGATACAAAATGAATCCTGTTTAGTCTATCTAGACGATATTATAATTTTCAGTACTAGTTTGCAAGAACATATAACCCGCTTAAAAGAAGTATTTGATAGATTAAGAAATTCAAATTTTAAATTACAGTTGGATAAATGTGAATTCTTAAGAAAGGAGGTAACATATTTAGGCCACATTGTTACCCCTGAAGGTGTAAAACCAAATCCAGAAAAAATAATCGCTATTAAAAAATATCCGATTCCCAAAAATACAACCGAAATTAAAGGATTCTTAGGACTTTTGGGCTATTACAGAAAATTCATTCAAAATTTCTCAAAAATTACTTTACCGCTAACTAAACGTCTAAAGAAAGGAGCTGTAATTAATATCACAGATCCGGACTATGTAGAGTGTTTCGAACTTTGCAAAACACTTTTAATTAACGAACCTATCCTGCAATATCCTGATTTTTCGCAGCCGTTTATTCTGTCTACGGATGCAAGTAATTTTGCAATAGGGGCTGTTTTAAGCCAAGGAAAAATCGGCAGCGACTTACCAGTTGCTTATGCTAGCGGAACTTTAAATAAATCAGAGATTTCTTACTCCACTATTGAGAAAGAAATGCTCGCTATCGTATGGGCAGTAAAATACTTCCGGTGTTATCTTTTTGGAAAAAAGTTCCGGATATATACTGACGCAAAAGCTCTTCAGTGGTTGTTCTCTTTGAAGGAGCCCAACTCTAAACTTGTTAGGTGGCGTCTAAAACTTGCTGAATACGATTACGAAATAGTATATAAAAAGGGTACTCTTAATAAAAATTGCGACGCCTTATCTAGAATACAATTAAATTTAAATGAAACCGAAAATCAGCCAGGTACTTCAAAAGCTCTACTCGACTATATAGATGATTTTAATAAGGACCTTGAAAATAACGACAATTCGGAATCATTAATAGCCGAAGTCGGAAATTTCGAGAATTTAGAAAATGATCAATTAGATGATAACGCTACCGTACATTCTAACCTAGAAAACCCTATAATAGGCATCCCAATTGTAGATTGTCCTGTAAATTTTGGAAAAAATCAAATTATTATTTCCGAAGTAAATTTTTCTCCAGCTCAACCTACAATAATAAAACTTTTCGAAAATAAGCAAAGAATACTTGTTCAATTTTCTAAAAATGATTTTGAAAATGAAGTTATTAAATTTCTTAAAGAATTTGTTGTGCCAAAAGTAAAATATCACTTATATTTTGAAGACCCGCTCTACGAAAAATTTAGTGTTGTAGTTCAGACATTTTTTAAAAATTCCCTAATGAATATGATCAAATGTTCGAAAAAATTAATAGATATCGATCCAAGCGATATCAGTGATATTATTCAAAATTATCACGAGGGAAAAACTAATCATAGAGGATTAGATGAGACCGAAACTCGAATAAAAAACCTTTATTATTGGCCTAACCAAAGAAAATCAATACAAACATATATTAACAAATGTGAAATTTGTCAGTTAACCAAATATGAGAGAAATCCAATTAAACCTACTTTTAATATTACTCCGACCGCTGTAAAACCATTTCAAATTTTACACATGGACAGCATAACTTTAGAAGGATCAAAATTTTTAACAATTATAGATTCTTTTTCTAAATATGGTCAATTGTACAAAATGAATTCTGCCGAAGGGCTAGAAACTGTAAATAACTTAATAAAATTTTTCACCCATCACTGTATCCCGGATGAGATAATTTCGGACAATGGTACGGAACTAAAAAATTCATTGGTAAAAGAACTTTTGGAATTACATAAAATTAAAATTCACTTTGTTACGTCACAGCATCCAGAATCTAATGGAATAGCTGAAAGGTTTCACTCTTCTATAATAGAACATCTTCGATTATTAAATAATCAAGATGAATATAAAAATGAACCCATAGAGCAAAAGGTAAATTATGCAATTTTAGCTTATAATAATTCGGTTCATTCAGTTACAAAACTAAAACCGTTTGAAATTATAACGGGCCATTTAGGCAACGATTCCCCTTTTAATATTGAAATTGAGCAAAAATTATTAAACGATTATATTTCAAAACATAAAGAAAAAATTAAACTTATTTATTCAAACATAAACGAAAAAATTCAAAATATGAAAGAAAAAGTTATAGAAAAAGCTAACAAAAATCGAGAAGAATTACCTAAAGATATACCTACTAGAGTATTTGTTCGTAATAAACAAAAACAAGGCAAGACAAAAAATAAGTATCAAGCCGAAAACATTAAAACAATAAATAAAAATAAAAAGACAGCCAAAATTATTCCTAGACACGGAAATACCGCTGAAGATATTCACCTATCTAATATTAAGAGACCTAGAAAAAAAACTTATGCTTTTACTTCAGATTCCTCGCCATTGGACAAGGAATAGAAATCAAAAATATAACCCAAAATTTAGGATTACTCCCAATTAATTTAGGACCGGCAAAATCAACTTAAAATGCAATACTCTGTAAGTCTCGAAATTATTAACAATTTTAACACAACCATTCACGATATTCAGCAAAATGAAATAACTTAAAAAAAAAAAATAAAATAAAAATATTATTGAATTTCAAGTGAATTTCGAAAAGATTTGCTTAATCAGCTACTTATAATATATAATTCATTATTAAATACTATACAAGATATTGAAAATCCAATGACATTCTGCAAATTAAGAACGTTACATCCCAGTATTATAAAATCCAAAGAATTATTCATAGAACTTACGAAAATTTCAAATCACTATAAACTACCATTTGAACTTACATATGAAAATATTTTAGATTTTGAATCATTAATTAAAGATAGTTGTAAAATAACGGAAAATAATATTTAATACTTCTTATCAATTCCTATCAATTTCGAAAAACAATTTGAACTATATTATTTATCACCCATACCCACAAAATACGAGTCAGAATTTGTAACAATAATTCCTAATACAAAATTTCTTTTAAAATCAAATGATAATTTTATAAAGCCTCTAAATGATATTTGTACGTCTGGTAAAAAATATCATATTCCAAGTGTTTGGACAGTCTATTCCTATAATAATAATTTTATTCATTTTATCTTAAAACGCCGAAAAACTATTTGTAAAGGAAATACCAAAAATCAAAGCACTGAGGAAAATCCAGATGAAGCAAAAATGCGACTTCCGGAGTAAGTCAACTTCTAGCAGGGAGGTGTTATAGTGTACAGTGTCACGAAGCCGCCAAGAACATTAACCTTTGCTTCCCATAGATACAAGTGTCAGTTTGCTTAATAGACATTTTATAGTTTATTCACATTTGCACTTTTATAACATATTGTTTTATTTCATTTTAATTACATTCAGTCTAGAATCCGATTTTGTTCATTAAACACCTCTATTTTGTAACACAGTTTTTATTTTAAATAAATTATTTTTTAAAAACTACCTTACGGCATTTTTGAATTTAAGTTATATATATATATATATATATATATATATATATATATATATATATATATATATATAAATATATATATATATATATATATATATATATATTACTATAGATAGAGCGTCCGTACATTCTTAAATCGCATTCATTGGAGCGTCCAGGTATTTAGAGCGTCCGTATACAGACGCTCTAAGACGGTGCCCATTAAAAAATTTTCCAGAGGTCTATAATGACGTCAGAAACGTGCTGGCAAAATTTTTGAGAGACGCCAAAATGATGAAAAAATGCATGAAAACAATACGGCTCGCGTATACTTTAGTTCAATAATATTGCTAACAGAGGCACTTGCAGCGCTGATGTATATAGAAAGTATACGATTTCCTTGATACTCATTCGATTCTAGAGCGTCCACTGACTTGGCATCGTTGCTTTGGAAGCTATTATTGTAAAATAAATTTAAGTTGATTTAATAATCTTAGTTGGCCTGGTAGAAGTCTTAGTATATTATAAAATTTCTCTCAAGAAGCCGTCCGTCCGTCCATTTTTTGTGAGCGTTTAAAGGGGGTTGAAAATTCAAAAAATCGTAAATCAAAAACGAAAAACAATATCAACTTTAACTTTTTAAGAAAAATCAAACTCTATAAGTGGACAAAGTGTGTTGATTATGAAAAAAATCTAATAAACAATGGGGTGTTTAGGGGAGTTAAAACTTTAAAAAATCATAAGTCAAAACCGAAACATGATATCAACATAAAGTTTTTTAGAAAAATCAAGCTCTATAAGAAGACAAAGGCTGTTGATTAAAAAAAAAAACGAATAAAAATTGGAACTTTAAAGGGGTGGGTGGATTTGAAAAAATATAAATCAAAATTGAAAAACAATATCAACTTGAAATTTTTAGGAAAAATCAAAGTCCATAAATCAAGCTCTATGAGGGGACACCGAATATTGATTATGAAAAAAAAATCTGATTAAAAATGGGGGATATAAGGGTAGGGGTTGAAACTTAAAAAAACATTATAAATCAAAATCGAAAAACAATATCAACTTAAAATTTTTAGGAAAAATATATTTTAAGAAAAAATCAAGCTTTATAAGGGAACGAAGCCTATTGATTTTGAAAAAATCTGGTTAAAAGTGTTTGGGTTGAAGGGGGGTTAACAATTCAAAAAATCATAAATCAGAAACGAAAAACAACTTGATATTTTTAAGAAAAATCAAACTCCATAAGTAAACAAAGTTTGTTGATTATGAAAAAAATCTGATAAACAATGAGGGTTTAAGGGGGGTTAATACTTAAAAAATCATAAGTTAAAACAGAAACATGATACCAACATGAAGTTTTTAAGAAAAATCAAGCTCTATAAGAAAACAAAGGCTATTGATTAAAAAAAAAACTATTCAAAATCAGGGATTTAAGGGGAAGCGGGGGTGAAACTTAAAAAAAAATCATAAATCAAAAACGAAGCATGATATCAACATGAAATTTTCTGAAAAATCAAGCTCTATAAGGGGACAAAGACTATTAATTAAAAAAAACTCCAATTAAAAATGGGTGAATTAAGGAAGGGGGAGGGGTTGAAACTTAAAAATAAATATTATATCAAAATTGAAAAACAATATTAACTTGAACTTTTTAAGAAAAATCAAACTCTATAAGTGGACAAAGCCTATTGAAAAAAGTGTGGGATTTAAGGGGGGTTAAAAAAATTATAAATCAAAAACGAAACATGATATCATCATGAAATTGCTCTGTAAGGGACAAAGACTATTGATTTAAAAGAAATCCGATTGAAAATAGGAGGAGTAAGGGGGATTGATTTGGAAAAAATCTAATTATTATTATATGATGTCATCGGCTTCAACTACTAATGGTTATATCGCCTCGTTTCTGTGCAGGCTTTGTTATTGTTTTCCAGCACCACTTTAGGAACAGCACTGTTAATTAGAACCCAACAATAAGTGGTCAAGTAGGAAATCCTACCAAGGCATCAAAATTAATTTTAAATAAATTAATTAAATGAAAAAATCCCGGCCAACGGTGGAATTCAAACCCGGAACCATTATGTCCACAGGCAGGAACTCTACCACTGAATATTATTATTATTATTAATTATGCACATTTTCGTTCCATGTAAAAGTATTTGAAATCTTTACCCCTTATGCCTATGTAAAAATAATAATATTTGGACTATTTTTTATTTTAATATCAAATTCAGATACAGTTTGGAGTTCGCTAGAACACGTGCAAAATTATTGACTTTGCCATATTTTATGTTTTCGCATAGGATTCATATGCATTTATATTTAAAAGAATTATGTTCACTTATTACTTTCAGTTGCAATTAATAAATCCTTTAAAACAATTTAAATAATTTACTTAGCATTTAAGAATAACAGCAATAAGAAAAAAATCGGTGACTTTTCAGTTAACAAGCAGAGATATTTAATGTAATTAGTACCTATGCCGTAGTAAATAATATAGGGTTCATAAGGAATCAACTTTAATTTAAAAACACTGAGATTTAAAGTAAAAAACGAAAATTCTAAAAATAAATAACTTGCTCTGCTTAAATAAATTATAAAGTCAAAACCGCAAGTCAATCGGATCTTCTCTTCGAGAATTGTCATGTCGGCGTATGTAAATACGCAAAGACGACCAGACGAAATTTATTTTTAAATATTCGGACTTACATTAATCGGGAAACATGGAAACTATTGTTATAAAGTGAGATACGTAAATGTTTTATCGGAGCAAATACTGAGGCCCCATAGGTAGGGGGCATTAGTAGTCATTTAATATATTACAAAATAGTGTGGGTGTAGTTAGGTTTTCTTGTACGGTGTGCCGTAAACGTAAAATAACAAATAAAACGGATCGACCCTCTTTCGAAACCAGACAGATCGAAATCGCACATGTTCAAAATTACAAATTATCAAAATCAGATATAGTCGATATTATATATGTTTAAAAGTACTAATTGTCGCAATATATGATCAAAATGTTATAATATCGTATTCTATTACAAAATTAGTAAATTGGTTGTTTTATTTTTCTTATTTTATGAATAATTTTTTGTGAAGCAACACGCGATGGCTTTATGCCGCACAGGATAGGTAGTTTAGTTAAGTTTTTTTGTTATTTTCGAGAGTCCGAAATTGGTGGTTTCCACCTCATCAATTACAATCAATATTGCATAACTAAATTATTCACTTTCTGCCGCACTCTCTGCGCTACCGAAATGAAAAATTAACGCTCTGCAGGTCTATCGTTATGTATCAAAATATATCTTTAACGCAGTTAAACAAAAAATTAAACTGCCTATCATTTAAATATAATATGACAACACCGCAAAACGCTAATTGACGCCACAAAAGCGATCAAATATACGTAAATTTGAATATTGGTGACGCTGCAATGTGTATCAATTGAAATGACGCCCAGGTGTCGATAAAGTAAAAGTAACGATTTGTGTTTTGCTTTCAATTTAATGTTATCCGCCTAATTTAAGCTGCCTCTTCCAACAGCAACGAGTATATATGTCTAAAATAGGTAGATCAAGGGTAAACAGACATGGGCGCTTTAAAGCGCATCTTTATCGGGACGCTTCAATGATACAGAGATGTAAATATATATATATATATATATATATATATATATATATATATATATATATATATATATATATATATATATATATATATATATATATATATAGATTTATAGTTGTCACATACGAGACCCATAAATACATGTGCAAGATACTATTAGAGGCCCGGTTTTCACATGCGAGGCCCGAAAACGGGCCTCGCAGGTCAAACACGTGTAAATAGAGCTATTTTTAATCACCCAACCCCCCAAAACCACAATCTCATTTTTTTTTTTGGACTCATATGTAATGTGTATATCTCCTCTTATACGGTTTTTAGTTCATTATATTTCTTACTAGGGTGCACTCCGAGCGTTTTGTATATAATTTCTATTGCCAATGCGAGGCTCTCGTATATCCGTTAAATTTATTTATTTATTGTCAATTCCGAGTCCCTTAAATACGGCAACGTTGTTCGTGTGCTGAGGCCCTACTAGTTTCTTATAGCAGGTACATAAAATGTTGATGAATAGGATTTAATATCCCAGGCATCAGCTGTTGGAACCCAAAATAAATTTAACCATTACTTTTTATTGTAAGACTTTTAAGATAATTTAAAATTTTCTAGCTTTGTACAGAACACTAATATTTTAATATTTTTTATGTCTCAAATCTTAAGTAACGTTTAAATATGTTTCAAAAATGGATCTACTTAAATAGATAGACAATTTTCTTTGTTTTGTAAATAGGGTTTTCAATAAATAACAAACTAAACCTCCAAGTTGATCCCATTACAAATAATTACCAAAAAAATAAAAACAGATAACAATTATAATTGTTACCGTTGTTATAATTGTGTACCAAGGCCGTAAAGTTGATCTTTTTTAACCGAATTGGAAATTTGCGTCCCTGGCCAAGCTGGTTAGACCAAAAATGATCATACAGCCGAGGTGCATACAATATTTTTTTAGGCGACCGTTTTATGTCGTGTTTTTTGCTTGCTATTTGTAGTTTGGTACAGGAGAGGGGTGAAAAACACAAATATTTGTTCCGGTGGTATGAGCTCTCGTCTAACTTGTCAAATTCAAAATAATGTTTCACAGCGATGGAATTTTTAATTTTTTTCTGGGAATGAAATAATTTGCTTCTAGTCGTCTATAACAATAAATAAATCCTTTGCGCCGTCTAGTTTTGCTATTATCGATGTAAGAAAATATCTAAACTCGACGATAAAAATGCTTAAAAAGGGTTTCAGAAGCGGCGCAAGGCGTGGGCGATGTGGGCCACCGTCTACGGCGTCGCGGCCTGAAGGTTCTCGCGCCTCAAAAGTTTAATGCAGATGTCTTTAACTTATGAAAAATATTTATTCTCACATCTGACCTACCTATATGTAAGCAAAAATTATATAAAAGAATGTTAACTTTAAAACACTCTCTATTTTAACTTTAATATAAAAAAAAACGAATAACGAATTATTCTAAATAAGAAAGAATGTCAAATTCTAAACATTATCAAAATCTGTTTTTTGTTCCAATATATGTATATCTCTGGAAGTGGTGCCGTAGTGATATAACAAATAGGTAATATCGTTTTTCTACACCCACATGGATATTAGCTTATCTACGCTCAGATTACAAGACGAAAAAGTATGCTATTGCGTTCAACTAAACGAATATATTTCATATCCATTCTAGGTAGTGAGAAGACTGAAAAAAAATTAAATCCACCAATCATAGTTCACCCAACCATTATTATTTTAAATAAATGACAACTCTGTCAAACTAATTGCCATTATATTTTTTGGTTATTAAGATTAAATATATATTAAAATGAAAGTTATTTTTGTGTAGAAACGATAAATAATATCATTTTTAGTATTATTTAGTTAACATTTTGAAAATTTTTATCAACCTTTATGAAACTAATTTAATTAAGAGTATTAAAACTAAAATCACAAAAGTGGCCGTGGAGGTGGGAGCAGAGCATTTGCTTTTCACGCGAATAGCTCGGGTTTGAATTCGTGCTCGAGACAATTTTTTTTAATTTATTTATTGTTTCGGCCTTTACTTGATGAAAATCCATTTAATTTTGAAAGAGTAAAACCAAATTTGGTAGATTTTCACACTTTTATTTTAAAAATAAAAATTTTTAAACAAACACTAACATGACATATGTTTCGAAGTACAACTTCTTTTTCAAATGTGACTATTTACAATTCGGTATCCAATATATATACAAAATAATTTAACAAAACAAAGTACTTAAGAAAACATCAATAACATTACAAAATAAACTAACTATTTAAAGTAAATAAGGGTACTTAGGTAATTATAATATCCATCAAAAATAAAATTCATAGCAATAATTTAAGTAAACATTGTCTGTATTGGCATAGATATGTTGATGATATATTGACTGCTTTTACTGGTACTAGTAGACAGTTAAATTCTTTATTAGTTTTTATCAATACTATACACCCTAATATTAAATTTACTATGGAAACAGAGAAGGATAATTCAATTAATTTTTTAGACTTAAATATTATTAAAAATAATAAAGGCCATAGTTTTGGGATATTTCATAAGCCATCACATACGGATATTACAATAAATAATAGTTCATCTCATCCATACAAACAAAAGCTGGCAGCATACAACAGTATGATCCATAGATTAGTTAATATTCCCCTTACCAAAGAGAACTTCACAAAAGAATTAAATATCATTAAACAAATCGCAGTAAATAATAATTTTAATTCAAAGTTAGTAGACAACATTTTAGAGAAAAAACTTTTTAAACAGGCTATTCAACAAGTTTATATATTATTTAGGAGCTCCTAGTGAAAAGGTATCATCATATTTAAAAAACCAAAATATTAACGTAGCTTTTAAAACCAATAATACGCTTGGGAAGTATATTAAAAACAATAAGGGTAAAATTAATCCTAATAATAAATCGGAGGTATATAAATTAAATTGTGGTAGTTGTCCAAAATTGTATATTGGTCAAACAGGCCGTACTTTCAAAAAACGCTATTCCGAACATTATAATAGCTATACAAAAAACAAAAATAATTCTACTTACTCAAATCATATTTTAGCTGAAAATCGTTCTTTTACAGACAACTTTGAAATTTTACATGTAGAAAATAAGAGCCTTAAATTAAACCATTTAGAAACACTTGAAATAAATAGATTTAAAAATTCAGATAACTTACTAAATGATCAATTAGATATTAATAATTCACCCTTATTAAACCTCTTTCCCAGTTTTCTGTGAGATAATCCCGGTAATGGGCTATCTTATTGTTATTTGATGGATATTATAATTACCTAAGTACCCTTATTTACTTTAAATAGTTAGTTTATTTTGTAATGTTATTGATGTTTTCTTAAGTACTTTGTTTTGTTAAATTATTTTGTATATATATTGGATACCGAATTGTAAATAGTCACATTTGAAAAAGAAGTTGTACTTCGAAACATATGTCATGTTAGTGTTTGTTTAAAAATTTTTATTTTTAAAATAAAAGTGTGAAAATCTACCAAATTTGGTTTTACTCTTTCAAAATTTTTTTTAAGTTTATTTTAATTTATAAATTAATAAAATTCATTAATTATTTTGGCTTAACAACCTAAAATAATTTTTTAAATTTGTAGATTTTTGTTAGTGGGTCGTAGAAAAAATATACTGTACGACTCAAGTTGATTGTCCATATCTACTCTTGTTGCACAAACTACAATTTTTACTAAGTAGGTACGCTATATTGGTAAAATCCTGTAAATGGCCATATATTCGCTTATTTTGTTTTCTGTTTGTATAAACAGATTTTGATGTGAGAATCCACTGATTGAAAGGGATAAATATTAAATAAAAAGTAAACCGGTCCATTTAACTAAAATAAGTAAAAAAAAAAATGGTTTTATGGTTAGAACCTTTAAAAGTTTTGCTCGTTAAAGAGAAATATTTAAACTATTACGCACATATAGTGTGTCAATTCAAAACTAACTGCTTTTTGGCAATCGTTCTATGCAAGAATATTAAAAATAAACTACTTTATTTATAAAACAATATAATTATATTAAAAACTAAAAATCGAATTATTATATTTAACAAAACGTTCCGATTTGGTTTACTTTTTTTTATTCTCCTCTAATATTCGATTCTAGAGGTGAAAAGTAAATCATTTAAAAGGTGCGTCTTTTGCGTTTTTGTTTGCGCTCTTTCTCTTTCTTTACTTTTCGCTTTTTTTTCTTTTCTATTTCTTTCCTAAGACGTCCCCCTTTATATGATTTTTGACTTATTTTTGTATTTGTTTTTAAAAGCATCACCTTTAAAATTATTTAAAGTGGACTGTTCTCGAGTGGGTGAGAGTAGTGATTTCAAACCTTACGAATTTTATGAAGATTTACAAATAATGATCCTAAATTTACCTGATTTCAATAAAGGTGTAAAACAGCTGCTCCAATACATAATAGAAAATAAGTTGAAAGAAATGTATCCAAATATTTATATTGTTATTCAAATTTTGTTAACAGTACCAGTAAGTACAACTGCTGAAAGGAGCTTTTCAAAATTAAAACTAATAAAAAATTAAGAAGTACAATGGGCCAGCAAAGACTTTAGCATTGTCAATTTTATCTATTGAAGCAGATATATAATCTGGATTATGGTACAAGAGTTCAGTAAAGCTAAAAGCAGGAAATTTATGTTTCTGTAATTCTTTACTGCTAGTAATAATTACTTAAAAATATTAGTTAAAGTCTAAGAGTTGTTAGCATTTTTTTTATACAAGTTTCAATGTTATTTCTCTATATAAAATACGTCTTCTTGCGCCTCCAGAGGTCCTTGCAAAAATATATCTTGCCCACATAAAATTTAGGTCTTGCTCCGCCACTGAAGAGTTTTTTTTATTATTATAGACGTCTAGAAGTAAATTATTTTATTTTCAGCTAAGACGAAAAACTCCATCGATGTGAAACGTTATTTTGAATTTGACAGGTTAAACGACAGCTCCCACCACCGGGACAAAGTACCTACATGTTATTCACTGCCTCCCCCTTTCCATGTAACTAACTACAAAACACGACATGCCACTTTAAATATTTTTTTTGACGTACGTGTTCTCATCTAGTTTTCTATAAAATGTGTTTCTAATAGATTTACAATAAAGATAAGACTTTTTAACCTTTAATTTTACTAGATATTAAATAATATTTTTTTAGTCTTGTACAAGAATTTATTCTTCCTATCTTCATCCTTTATATCCGTCTTCAACTTATTTGGAATAATAATTTAAAATCTGTAAAATATAGATACTTACCTCATTTGTAACGATTCCATCATTTTCATTTTTGTTAGTTTCAATAAGGAACATTATCATTTTTTGAAATTAAAATGTTTTCATTTTTACCAATATTGTTACCTACATTAACATTGCCAATATTGTTTTCAACATCAATATTATTTTAAAACAAACATGACAAACATAATAAATAAAAAAAAATCATCTTCAATGAAAATTCTTTATAATTTGTTATTAATCGATATAAATAATACATTTTCTTTACATTGTCACTTACGCCTTGAAGACTTTATGACGTAAAATTGACAGGCTGTAATAATGTATATGCTTTTTCAGTGCATCCAATCTCGTATACAAAATCGAAAATATCCAAATTTGATATTGATTCTAAACTATTCAAATACAGAGTCACTTTATTATCTGGTAAATTAATTAATTCTGAAGTAGGAACAAGACATTCATCTTTCTATGACAATTTTTTATTTTTATTTTCATTCAAAATAGTTCATAAAATATAAAAAATTGCTATATTGCTAAATGTTACTCTAAAATATTTTTATTCAACTTTTTTATCATTGGTTAACACAAGTAGGTACTGTCACTAAAATGTGTAAAATTTTCACCAAAACTAATGAAAACGATTATTATGAATTCTGGTATTTAACACCCCTGGTGAACACCCTATATCATAAATTGTTATAGATACAAGAATACGTTGTTTATACAGGGTGAGTCAGGAGGAGCGCACCAAGCTCTAGGAGTATATTATACACGTGAAAATAATGTAAAAAAACTCATGTTCTTATCCGATTTTCATTTGTTTTCAAGTTATAGCATATTAACAAATAAACAAATTTACACATAAAAATTCTCTTATTCTAAATTTGAATAAGTATCTGGCATTTTGCAACACTAACAATTACATAAATTCGAAATTAAACGTTCAGTTACTGTTCACTGTACACTGACAGTTCATCAAACCGTCAGAATTATCAAATGCCTTTGAGCCTTGAACACATGGCATACTTTGATAATGTTAAAATACAGAAGTGGAAAGCTAGATGAACATTTTTAATTACGCCATAACTTGAAAACAAATGAAAATCGGATAAGAACATATGAGTTTTTTTGAATTATTTTCACGTGTATAATATACTCCTAGAGTTTGGTGCGCTCCTCCCGACTCACCCTGTATATATATTTTTTTTGTCAAAATGACGTAAATTGGGAAAGAATGTTATATCAAAAGCTTCGGGCCTAGATGGCCTTTAGAACTGATATTAACCGGTCCCGGTATTAGACCAGAATCGCTTAGCAGGTGAGCTCTTTCAAACTGATAAAAAGAAAGTAGGAATACAAATTCTTAAAAGCTTAAAAAAAAGTGATATTAAAATGTTTGCTTTGTTTTCCATAAAAACTAAAACAAATTTTGAAACAGTGGTTACAGCGGAACACAGAACTTTATTTACAAAAAAAGTTATCTAAAAAAAATGTTTCTGAAGTAGGCCATGATCGACAAATATAAAGATACGATTCATGTCCCTTGTCCGTAATAACTACGAACGATTCTGAATTAAATTCAAAATAAAACTTAAAAAGAAAAATAATTTAATGCTCCGACATGCGTAAATTTTTCTAAAGCCAACTTTAGAAACATTTCTTTGAATAATTTTATATTTTTGCTTTTACTTAAAATAAAAAAAAATATATTTTAAAATTTTGCATGTCTATGTTTTCACTTAATCTTCTAGACAAAGATAATTGGCAATGTAAATTATTCCTCTCACCCTCAGTAAAAATAAAAATCTGTATTCTTCATTTTGGCAAAATCTGTGCTGATGTCAAATTGGCCTAATTAAATCATTGGAACCCAGCGTTGAGCGAGACAGATTCACGATTAAAATTATAGTTTTGTTTTGTCGTATTACGATTGTTTATGTTTTATGTTAGAGAGTAAAAATAATAATTAAAGTCAGAGTTTAAATTAATACCCTCGACAACCAATTTTTTTTATTTAGAATATAATAAAACAAACGAATAAAGATGTAATATATCTCCTTTTATAGGCATCTCTATAATACCTACAACTTCTCTACATAACATTTTTCTCTCCGTAAAATAGATTATTCTAAAAACGCACAAAGTGAAATCGATAATATTTCGGAAAAAGTCAAACGATGTAAACAACTTTTGTATAGACCGCATGATTTGACCGTGTAATGTTACCGTTTTCGCACGTGTTGGAACAAACCTATTATACCACTATACGCGCAAACTCATAGAAAAGAGATTTGTTGTAAAGATCTGTAAACATTCTTCGAGTCAAACCTTTTGAAGGGCAAATTTTATGGGCCCATCTTGACAACGTCGCATGGACTCTTATGTACATTGAATAAGTAATTTATAAACGGGGGGCCTCTCATGTTAGTTAAACATTGTGAAGGGACTCTCATGTACGTTGCAAACATGTATGTTTAAATTTTAGAAATATCTTACCCCTCCTGTGGGGTTATAATTTAACATTATTAGTACATTCCAAAACATTAAAATATATATTCAAAAAATTACTCTTTCAGGAGGGCCTCGGGTGGTGTGTTGACTACATCGGGCCTCGCTTTTGTATTTGGCTACGTATATATATATATATATATATATATATATATATATATATATATATATATTTAGAGGATAAACTAAATATATACATTTTCCACGTACTTCTAACTAAAAACTTTTTTTTTTATATATATAAATTTATTTTTAACGAATTTTAATTTTTCAGTATTTTAAATTTAAATTAAAATTTTTCACTTTTCCGCAGGTCGGAATAAAGCTTAAGTTTAAAATTTGGTGTTTTTCTTTTTATCCGTTCATGAGTTATCGTGGATAAAGACACAAACACGCACGCACACACGCACACACGCACACACGCACACACACACACACACACACACACACACACACACACGAAAATAGTCAAAACGGATTCAAAGGACCCCAAAACGTAAAAATCCGTCGACAACTGGAGGTCGAAAAAATCATGATATGATAAAAATTAATATATTATTTAGAAAAACCGGTTTTTAAATGTTTTTCTACATTTTTAAAAAGTACTACGTTATTATGGCTGACGACTAATCAATTATATTGAACTTTTTTCAATTTTTAAATTTCTTGATTTTTTTCGACCTCGAGTTTTCGACGGATTTTTACGTTTTGAGGTCTCCTGAATCCGTTTTGACTATTTTCGCGATGATGTCTGTGTGTGTTTGTGTGTGTGTGTGTGTGTGTGTGTGTTTGTGTGTGTGTGTGTGTGTGTGTGTGTGTGTGTGTGTATGTGTATGTGTATGTGTGTGTGTGTATGTGTGTGTGTGTGTGTGTGTGTGTGTGTGTGTGTGTGTGTGTGTGTGTGTGTGTGTGTGTGTGTGTGTGTGTGTGTGTGTGTGTGTGTGTGTGTGTGTGTGTGTGTGTGTGTGTGTGTGTGTGTGTGTGTGTGTGTGTGTGTGTGTGTGTGTGTGTGTGTGTGTGTGTGTGTGTGTGTGTGTGTGTGTGTGTGTGTGTGTGTGTGTGTGTGTGTGTGTGTGTGTGTGTGTGTGTGTGTGTGTGTGTGTGTGTGTGTGTGTGTGTGTGTGTGTGTGTGTGTGTGTGTGTGTGTGTGTGTGTGTGTGTGTGTGTGTGTGTGTGTGTGTGTGTGTGTGTGTGTGTGTGTGTGTGTGTGTGTGTGTGTGTGTGTGTGTGTGTGTGTGTGTGTGTGTGTGTGTGTGTGTGTGTGTGTGTGTCTTTATCCACCATAACTCATGAACCGATACAAAGAAAAACACCAAATTTTTTAAAATTAAGCTTTATTCTAGTCTGCGGTGAACTGATTAGATTTTGGACGAAGGCGGAACATTTGGGGGGGTACTTTATGGGAGGCCGTTTTTATATTTTATGGAATATATCTCTTATTGATGTTTGGAGAAGAAAATTGTTCAGATAAAAATTACTTACAATATTATTATCTATAATTTTTGTTCTATACAATTTTTTTTAAGATGATCCGTATTCGAGAAATTTGACAAAATGTAATAAAATTCAAATTTTTAGGAAAATTGTTTAAATAAAAGTTATTTGTGATATCGATCTCTATAACTTTTGTTTTTTATGATTTTTCTAAAATGGACCGTATTGAAGGAAAAGTGCAAATCTTAAATTTTTCAGTATTTTCGTTTTCAATGAATATCTTTAGAAAAATGTTTCGATTTAGATGTATATGGAAATAGTATATATTTAGTTTATCCTCTAAACATTTATAGCGGTGCTGCAATAGGTTGTACAAAATAACCGGAAAAAGCATATAATAACTGGATAGGAAAGTCATGTGTTGGACACATCAGAGTTTTTTATTTATTTATCTAACATTGTCACATACAACGTTGTTATGGCAGATATTTCAATTTTTACCTTTTACCTAATCTATCTACCAAAACTATAAGCCCGATTGACTTGAAATTTGGCATAGTTACTTCTTTCTCGACGTAGACACCCACTAAGAACACATTTTATTTAAATCACATTTTAAGGTGGGAAACCGAGGGGGGGGGGGAGAGGTGAAAGTTTGTAGGGGATATCGATTTTTTTTAAAGGTAGGAACTTGAAAATTGGAATTGTAACTACTTATCGTGAATAAATAATGAAATATTTCAGAGTTTTTGGATTTTCACAGTTTAAGGGGGGAAATGGGGAATGAAAGTTTGTATGGGTATATCAATTTATTTTATAAAGTAGAAACTTAAAAATTGGAATTGTAGCTACTGATCATAAATAAATAATGGCGCATTTAAGAGTTTTTGGATTTTCACATTTTCAGGGTGGGGGCGAATGGGGGGTGAAAGTTTGTATAGAAGTATCGGTTTTGTAACGGTAGGAAAATTGGAATTGTAGCCAGCCATCATAAATAAATATTGACGTATTTATGGATTTTACATAAATAGAACTAATACAAATAAATACAAATAAATACAAATAAATACAAATAAATACAAATAAATACAAATAAATACAAATAAATACAAATAAATACAAATAAATACAAATAAATACAAATAAATACAAATAAATACAAATAAATACAAATAAATACAAATAAATACAAATAAATACAAATAAATACAAATAAATACAAATAAATACAAATAAATACAAATAAATACAAATAAATACAAATAAATACAAATAAATACAAATAAATACAAATAAATACAAATAAATACAAATAAATACAAATAAATACAAATAAATACAAATAAATACAAATAAATACAAATAAATACAAATAAATACAAATAAATACAAATAAATACAAATAAATACAAATAAATACAAATAAATACAAATAAATACAAATAAATACAAATAAATACAAATAAATACAAATAAATACAAATAAATACAAATAAATACAAATAAATACAAATAAATACAAATAAATACAAATAAATACAAATAAATACAAATAAATACAAATAAATACAAATAAATACAAATAAATACAAATAAATACAAATAAATACAAATAAATACAAATAAATACAAATAAATACAAATAAATACAAATAAATACAAATAAATACAAATAAATACAAATAAATACAAATAAATACAAATAAATACAAATAAATACAAATAAATACAAATAAATACAAATAAATACAAATAAATACAAATAAATACAAATAAATACAAATAAATACAAATAAATACAAATAAATACAAATAAATACAAATAAATACAAATAAATACAAATAAATACAAATAAATACAAATAAATACAAATAAATACAAATAAATACAAATAAATACAAATAAATACAAATAAATACAAATAAATACAAATAAATACAAATAAATACAAATAAATACAAATAAATACAAATAAATACAAATAAATACAAATAAATACAAATAAATACAAATAAATACAAATAAATACAAATAAATACAAATAAATACAAATAAATACAAATAAATACAAATAAATACAAATAAATACAAATAAATACAAATAAATACAAATAAATACAAATAAATACAAATAAATACAAATAAATACAAATAAATACAAATAAATACAAATAAATACAAATAAATACAAATAAATACAAATAAATACAAATAAATACAAATAAATACAAATAAATACAAATAAATACAAATAAATACAAATAAATACAAATAAATACAAATAAATACAAATAAATACAAATAAATACAAATAAATACAAATAAATACAAATAAATACAAATAAATACAAATAAATACAAATAAATACAAATAAATACAAATAAATACAAATAAATTAAATAAAAATCTATATACAGGATGGTTCGAATGAAGGGAATAAATTTATTATAATGGAGGTAGTTGGTTTTTCTAAAAAATGCTCGACAGGTCAATTTTATTTACTTAAAGTGCAATTTTCCCACTTTTCCCATTTTTGGGCAGTGACGCCATTGACATTTTTTTTAAATAGTAACCCCAATTTTTTTACCTTGATTTTGATAGATCTTGCAATTTTCTATTCGAATAAATATCTCACATAACAATTTTTTTTGAATAAAAGTCATTTAAAGATCAAACAGATAAATTTTATTTTATTTTGAAAACACAATAAATAAATAAAAAATAATTATTTGTAATTAAGTGCTTAATATAACAAAATACTGTGATGTTTGTTTATTTTAAACAACAGTTTATTTATTAATAATTTATTTAAACACTTATTTATTTTATAACCCTACTATTTTTAATTTATATATATTTCGAATGTCTTTGAATCGTTCACTATTTATATTCACCACTGTCTATCTACTAATTACTATTTATCTTCTTTGTCCATATGATAACTAATGTTGGTCTTCCACCAATATTTATATATAAATTGGTGGTCTAGAATGCTCCTCCACCAAAATTTCCAGAATGTACTAGAAATTTTATCACGATGACTCAAGAATGTTCGCGAAAGTGTCTCCGCCATAGTCGTCACATATGTTTGGTCTTAAGGGGTTTAATTATGTATAATAATCGGACAAGTTGAGCCTCAAAGGCCAAATAAGACAGAAAGGGAATTGGAGGGTTAGAGCATGACTGAATAATGAAATGGCTCAAATAACAATACCACCAGAGCAGCGACTAAATGTTACCCAAAGACAAAACAAAATAAAAAATTTGTTTACATTTTGAATTTAGAGTTTTAATTCGATATTTTATTCATTGTTTTATAAGAAATATATATACAGGGTGGCTCACGCTCAACGGGACGGAGCTTTATGGGAAAACGACCAAAGATATAAAAAATTCGTTTGGGACGAATACGTAGGTTACAGACGGCTACAATTTAAAATTTGTTAGATGTATACAGGATGTCCCACATAAGAAAAAAAAATTAGTTCATTAAAAATTATTCAAACAAGAGTAAACAATTAATTTCTGGGAGACTTTTTTTCCTTAAAAATTCAAATAAATCGAAAACTAATAATAATAGTAATAGGGAACCTTCAGTTAACTGACATTATTTTTGATGTAGTTTTTAATTCTAAAATAAAAAACAGGGTGTTCCATTAAAAATAATATAACTTTGTATATTTTCTCTTATGTGGGACATCCTGTATACATCTAACAAATTTTAAATTGTAGCCGTCTGTAACCTACGTATTCCTCCCAAACGAATTTTTTATATCTTTGGTCGTTTTCCCATAAAGCTCCGTCCCGTTGAGAGTGAGCCACCCTACCCTATATATAGGAAATTATATATTTAATAAAATAACAGAAATGAAAATAAATAGTAGGTATTTCAATTTGATGGAAAAATTAGAAATACCTATTATTTATTACCTACTTACAAAACATATTTAGGAGGAATTGAAAAATATGTAATTAAAGAAGAGCTTATCAAAAATGCAGAATTTTGCCAGGTACAAAAAATAATGTATTTATTTTTATACTTATAGGTATAGGTTTATAATTAAATTTGTAATATTTTTTCTAAATTAAACTGCAAGATTTCCATTATTTGTTTGTATGGATTTCCTAATGAAATAAATGTTGTTTCTTTAGGTAAAATATAGCCAAGTTCTGAAGCATATTATGGGATATGTTTGCAAACAAGTGCTTTGAAATCAAATAGATCAAATGGACAAGGATCATCACTATATAAATTTTGTCTCTACTAACAAGATGTAATATTCAACAATGGAAAGTGTGAACTTGTTAGCATTAGCCTATTAAATATATGTAGAAGTCCAAGAAAGTATAAACTATAATAATAATAATATAAATCTCCTGTTTTTGTGTAGGCAGGATTTATAATTGTTGCAATAAATTCCACATTGTGTATCAGAAGGTCTTTGGTCTTCTCTAAAACATATTTTTAAAGACATCCTTTAAGTCTTTTGAAAATTAAATATTTATTGGTAAGATAAGATATGTAAAGATTATTAAGGCTATTGCTACCGGTTATTTTCCAAGGGTAGCTGTGAATATTAGACTATACAAGGGTTCTTGGGTTCTCCTAACTTTAGTTGGTGTACTAAAGGTCGGGCCAGAATTTAAGTTCTCCAATACCTAAATATAAATAAAACTATAATAACTGTGCAAATCAATCAAATTTATTTTAACCCTTTTAAAACAGACTTCGGCAAGAAACTTAAGAGACATGAAAGTAATCACAAAGATAGAACCGATTAGTTCTTATTATAGATAATAATTACAAAATTATATACATTTTTACATTAGTCGAGTAGTCGAATATGTAGAATACAATAAATACATTAATCCTATACAAAGGATCATGCAGCAGCTTACAAATAAAATATTAAATTAAAGTTTTCTATATGTTCTATAAGTTGCAACTTATTAAATCCTAAAATAAAGTTACATCAAATTTAAATAGATTTCAACTCAAACGAATCTTGTATGTAAAATTTGACAAAACAATTCAGTATTAAAGTTACTGAAAATAACCAAATCTAATTCGTTGGAGCCAAAACAAAAACCTATGAGTCTAGATTTTCTCACTTCATTAAAATTATATAAAATAAAAAATTACTTAGCTTAATCAGTAGATAAACAATCCACGGAGTATCCGAAGATTCAAGACTCTGTTTTCGTTAAGTATAGATACTTATGTGGACAGCAAAATGGTACTGTTGGTGGCTCTATGTTATAGATGTAACCGCAAACTACATGGACTCATTGTACACCATTCGACAACTAAACTCTTAGAATGGAAGACATCCAATCCAAATCAAAGAAAATCCAATTAACAGGACATCATATATGCATCATACAACATCACAAATATGATCAAATTCCATAAAATATTCTCCATTGTCATGGTAAATATCCAAGGACAAATCATTGCCAAAACCGTAATTGTACCTACATTCGTACAAAAACTTGGTATAAAACTGGATACTAAACGATGTACTGAACGCTCCGGCCAGCTTTCCAACTGCGTCATTAGCCAAATCCAGAATACAACTGTATTATTAAAAAATATATGTGTGGTGTTCAAATCCCGCAATCCCACACACTAAGGGCGGTTTTAATTATTATGCAATACCAAAACACTCTACAAATGCATAAAATTATAACAGGAACACACACACTGACTAAATAATGACCCTCTACATTCGATGGTAAGTTTGGAAAGAACGAAAAATGCGTAATTTCTAATTACTCTAACCAAACAATTCGATATTTACAAATGCAAACAGTTTCGAATCGGACCATAGTACAAATCGATAATCGATCACATTCCGATACATCGATAAATAACCACAACAAGTTATTTAACAACAATTAATATTGTTATCTGCTGGATCAACTAAATCCTAATACAGATGAACTAATTATTAACCTCTTATAAAACATTTACTAATTATAGTACAAAATGTACATCCTTAAAATTAAAATAATATCGAACGCTACCCCATAATCGATTTATAAATTACAGAGTTACTAATCCTCAACAAAAACGTATCTATCGTTTAAGTCGTAGTCTGTCGAAAACAGCTGAGATGAATATATTTGGATTATTCTAGAAATTACTCTACACTCAGAAAATAAAAGTAGTAAGATTAAAATTTTGAAATTATCAAATAAATATTATTTATTTCAGAGAAATGAAAATAAACGAAATTGTTTAATAAAGTGACGTAATTATAAAAATTGCAAAATCTGATCGTAACATCTACATCCCTTCCCCGATGAAAAAAAAAAAAATCAAAGATTTTTTTTTTTTTTTTTAAACTCAACACAAAACTGTAGACTAACATCAACTGGATGAGTAACTTAGAATACATAAAATAGAGGCTTGCGTACGATAAAAAATTATCGAAATTTAGACCATCAAAATTTCGTTACCAATACTTAACGACAGAGTAATTAATGCATGATCAATGCCACTAAAAATAAACTTGTACCACAAAATTATATTTCATATAATTATATTTTAGGACTACTAGTCCAGAGATTGAAGACCTCAGTGAGTATAAAGTTCTCACCAAAACTGAAGCTGTAAGGGCTTTGGCGACCCCTGCAGATGACAAAAATATAACAAAATATGGCACGTCGACTCACCTTATTGACGAGGGTGAATCTAATTTAAACTAGAACCTCGGGTCATTCTAGACGTAAATCAAATGGATTATTTCCAAGACTATCAAAAACTGAATAGTTATAACATTCTGTCAAACTGGAATCACATTATATAAAAAATAAACTAAAGAAACTAATAATGAAGCTCTCCTTGCTGATAAGGATTGAGGGGTACAATAATAGCAAAAAATGGAAGTTTAAATGTATCAAGCCAGCTCACAGACAACTTTATCGAACAAAGAGAAACACTAAAACCTAGTAGTTTCACTTCTAACACCGTAGTAGTAGGTAAGTGACAAGTGCCACTACCACCATAGTCATCAAAATATTGTATTAAAAATAAAAATAAAATCCACATTCACACGTGTCACCACAATAAGCCCCGAAGAAACTTATCAACAGCCGCAAGCTGAAAACTGAAGAACTTTCCTAAGCTTTATAAGAAAGAACTATGGTTTTAAATGACACACATTTACACTAAAACATTCTCACAAGGTATATACTACCATATATATTTAACTACATTAAGACACAAAAAGATACCGCCAAAATATACTAAATATGTCAATAATGCAATTCTTAGCTAAAAGGAGTTAGACACAACATTAGGGCCTAATTAGATTGTACACAGTAATTATCAAATATAAACAGAATATCAGTTATCAAAGCAAAATCAGAGCCTTACATCTCCTAATCGTCTGAATCAAGAGTTGTCATATTTGGTTTTAATTGAGAAACATGCCAGTTACCTTTAGGATTACCAAGTTCATCTTCAAGTTCATAAACATTTATACCTAACTTATTTTTAATCCGAAAAGGACCGGTATATTTCTTCCCCAGTTTAGCAGCGTAATTCTTTGCCGCACTAGAAATAATATGCTCTTTTCTCCAAACAGTATCACCTACTTTATACTGTACAGGGCGATGACGTAAATTATAATTATGAGATGCTTTAACATGGGCTACTTGTAACTTCTTTTTAACAAAATTCTTTAAATCTCTTAATCTTTTTAGCCTATCACTTAAACATTTTTCATCTAAATTTGTGCTGTTATTTACATTATTTAAATTATCATCATTATTTAGGGTTTTCTGTTTATCTCTTTCTAATTTATATTCAAAACCATTAGTTACCATTTCTACTCCAAAATTAATATGATACGGTGAATAATGAGTAACTTCATGTCTAGCAGTTCGATATGCACAAGCTAATTGAGCTAGATGTAAATCCCATTTCTTATGATTTTGACCTACATAACTTGAAATCATTGTTTTTATAACTCTATTTGCTCTTTCTGAAAAATTTGGTTCTGGATGATACAAGGGATTAAAATATATCTTAATGTTATATTCGTCCATAAGTTTCTGAAAATCAGTACTCTTAAATTGAACACCATTATCGCATTTTAAATATTCAGGAACACCAAATAGAAGAAAAACTTGTTCCTCTAATATACGAGTTATGCTCGAAGTTATAGCTTTACGTAAAGGAAATAAAAGTGTGAATTTACTAAAATAATCACAAACTACTAAAACATGTTGATTACCTTTAGAACTACGAGGAAATGGTCCTATTAAATCAATAGCTATATATTGCCAACATCTATCCACTCTAGGTTTATGACCCATCTGTCCAGCTTTAAGTCTCTGAACAGGTTTATGCTCTGCACAAGTTTTACATTTATTTACAAAATCTGTAATATCCCTTTTCATACCTGGCCAAAAATATTTATAAGAGACTCTATGATAAGTCTTATATATACCAAAATGTCCTCCAGTTGTCGGATCATTATGAAAAGTATACATTATATCTTTCCTTTTTCCTTTAGGAATAACTAATTTCCAATTTGAACTATCTGAATCACCCTTTATATGTTTATACAAATTATTACTATCACTTGAAATTCTAAATTGTGGATATTTTAAAGGATTAACTTTAATTTTATTAACTAAATTTTTATACCAATTATCTTGATTTTCCTTAAGTAACTCTATTTCTGAAATTTCTGTTAAATCAGGTATTGCTCGTGATAAACAATCTGGTACTAAATGATATTTTCCTGGTCTGTGTATTATTACATAGTCAAATTGTTGAAGTCTAACCACCCATCTACCTAATCTACCTTGAGGGTTCTTAAGATTATTCAACCAAACTAAGCTATGATGATCTGTAATTATTGTGAACTTTTGTCCTTCTAAATAACATCTAAGTTTTTCTACACTCCAAAGAACAGCTAAACACTCTAATTCAGTTACTGTATAATTTCTTTCACATTTATTAAGACTTCGAGATAAATAACAAATTACGTGTTCTTTGCCATTATAAACTTGAGATAAAACTGCACCTAATCCATAAGAACTACTATCGCATTGTACAATAAATTCATAACTAAAATTTGGACAAGAAAGTATTGGTGCTGATATTAATGAATTCTTTATTTTATCGAAAGCCTGTTCGCATTCAGGTGACCACAAAAATTTTACTTTCTTTCTAGTTAGATTAGTTAAAGGTTCAATAATTATTGATAAACCTGGAATAAATTTTTTATACCACATAACCATTCCTATTAATCTACGAACTTCTTTGGATGTTTTAGGTCTTAATAAATTTACAACTGCGCTAACTTTATCTGGATCAACATGTAACCCTTGTCTGTTTACTACATAGCCTAAAAATTTAAGTTCGCTTCTACAAAATTGGCATTTGTCTTTATTTAAAGTTAAACCTGCTTTATTTAAAAGATCTAAAACTTGTTGTAAAATTTCTACATGTGATTGAAAATCTGGAGTTGCAATAACAATATCATCTAAATATTTAAAAACATATTGATCTAAACCTGGGCCAAATAATTTATCTACCAATGCTTGAAAAGTAGCGGGAGCGTTAGTTAAACCCATTGGCATTCTCTTAAATTGAAAAAGACCTCTATTAGGTACTGTAAATCCTGTATACTGTTTACTAGAATCTGCTAATCTAATTTGCCAAAAAGCACTCTGAATATCTAAAGTTGTAATAAATTTTGCATTACCTAAGTTGTCTAAAATGTAACTGATCCTTGGGATAGGATATGCCCACTTTTCTGTAACCGCATTTAGTTTTCTAAAATCTACGCAAAAACGATAAGAGCCATCTTTTTTCGGTGTCATTAAAATAGGTGAACTCCATCCACTATAACTGCGTTCTATTACATCTAAATCTAATAATCTATCAACCTCTTTGTCTATGATATTTTGCATATGAGGACTTACTGGATAGTATCGCATTTTAATTGGAGGGCTATCAGTTTTTATAATATGCTCAACAATATCTGTGCATCCCAATTTCATACAGCTCATTGAATCAAAATAATTATCTACTATAGTCTTTAAAACCTGTCGTTCAGTAATAGTTAGATCTGTTGCAGTTTCAATATGATTTAAATTAATTTTATTTAAATGTGAACTGTTACTATCTTCAAAGCTCCATTCACCTTTTCTTAAATCTGGTATTAATCCCATTTTTACCCAAAATACAGTTCCCAAAATAATTGTATGTCTTAAAGAAGGTACTATAAAGACATCGAATAATTGTACTTTATGTTTCAATTTAATTGGTATGCTCATGTATCCCAAAATAAATATTTCTTGATTGTTAGCTACTTTACAAGAAACATTATCTAATTGATTTAATTTAATACCCAAATTTAATAAATATTCTGAAAATTCTTCATTAATAAAAATTTTATTCGCTCCTGAGTCCAATAAACCTAATACTTCATAACCATAAACTGAAATTTTTATATATGGACATTCCCCTTCAGAAGCTGAATCTAATACATAATCTAATTTTGGTTTAGTAATTTTTGAAAACAAGTCAAGTTCATCCGTAGTGCAATAAACTTCAAGTTCATTATAACTAAATTTATTCATATTACTTAAATCTATATTTACATTTAATTTATTTACATCCAAATTTGTTGTAACATGTTCTAAATTAATTTCATTGACCGATGTTTCCAAAGAAGTCATAACTCGGTCTACATTTGACTTCGCCTTGCGTTTCCCTGACAAGTCGGACAAGTGTTTCGTGTAAAACCTTTTAAACCACAAGTATAACACTTAATTGCCTTACTTCTACAATTTTTTGCAAAATGATTAGGTCCATTACATTTAAAACAAGTTATATTTCTATCTGCAAAAATTTTATTTGAATAATCGTTTGATTTATTTCTATCATTTAATCTATTTCTATCATTATATGTAGGATAATTTCTATTTCTCGACAAATCTCTTTCATTTGCACGAAAATCCCTAGTAATACTAAAATCTCTGTGTCTATCAAAATTTCTATTTGAATCTCTATCTCTACTGAAGTCTCTATTTGTATGAAAATCCCTATTTCTACTAAAATTTCTGTTTCTGCTAAAGTCTCTATGTCTATCGAAATCTCTACTTGTGCTAGCTCTTTGGTTGACTTCGTCTCTATCTCTATATCTCTCATAATTATTATTATCTCTACTAGATTTTACATTATCTTTAAAATTTTTAACCACCCTATCATCCTTAATACTTATGTCAGAACACATACTGTTACGTGACTTCTTTCTATCAAAGGAAATACTTCTAGAACGAGAATTAGGCCTATTTTTGCTTTGTTCACTATTAATACTACTTAGTGATGAATCTCTGGATCTATAATCAAAAGTTACTGATTTTTCTAACTCAATATTATCTAGTTTTTTCCTAAATTGGTCTTTATCCCTTTTATACTCTAAATCTAATTCTATAGCATTTTTATTTGTAGTAGGAGGTACGAAATTACCTATTTTCCTACGGGAGTCCTCAATTTTTCTACCTAAATCAATTAATCGGTCAAGAGTATCTATATTGTCAATGAGTTCTAGACGTGATTGGTACTCGGGTCTAATTCTTTCCCTAATTATCTCTAATTTCATTGATTCATTTACCGAAAAAGAAAGTCGGTTAAAAAGATTAAGTATATAAGCAACATAAATGGCTATACTTTCAGTTTCACCCTGAGTACGAGATTTAATTTGTTCCCAAATTTTCTTATCTCCATCTCTGAAAAATTCTTCTCTAAAAAGATTTGCTAATGAATCCCAATCTGAAGCTTTATGTCTAACAGCTCGATAATATACTAAGGCTTCACCTTCAAAAAATTCAAATGCTGCTTTATATAAATTTTCCTTAGAAACACCCCTAGCAGTGCATAAATCATCAATTCTTTCAAAAAATGCATTTAAACTAAGCATATCATTTTTCCCTGTAAATTTTATACCCCATGATTTAAAATTATATCTAGAATCTATTCTCAGAGCATCAAAATTGCTTGCTAATTGTGAGTTTTGTGTAGGTGTAGTCTCAAAATTATTTAAAGTTGAGTTCGCTTGAGGAGCTAAACTAATACTAGGTTGTGAACTTTGACCTAACATTGACTGTTGAAACGCTAAATCACTAGGAACATTACTTACTGGAGTTTTACTAAAATTGTCCTGTTTAGTATTAAAATCTGTTAAAAGCTTGAAAACTGAAGTTAATAAATTAGATCTTTCTAAAGTTTCCTCATCAGTAGAAGGTTCTATTCTCTGTACCCTAGCTACTAAGTGAGTTAATCGAGTTTTTAATTTACGAATTAAACTTTGAGTAAAAGTTTCTTTTAATAATACTTCAATATCTTTTATTTTATCTAGACATATTTTTAATTCACTGTCAGATTTAAATTTATTATCAATTTTAAAAGAGACACCATCAGCTTCGAATTTAAGTAGTTCCCTTAATGTTTTTACTAAATCTTTAACTGTACCTTGAGGTTGAACACCTCTAAGAGAAATTTCATATTCTAATTCCTCTTTGAGTAAACGATCTGGTTCGATAGTATACATTGTAAATAACTTAAGTTAAATAACAAGAGAGATGAACAATGGCAATTATAAAGGACTGTAAAAGAATAAAAAATCTCACTCTTAATCCTTGATTTTGTTCACTCCTGGGATTCTTCAACAACTGCTTGAAGCTCTTGAATTCTCTTAATGCTCGGGCGCCAAAATGCTACCGGTTATTTTCCAAGGGTAGCTGTGAATATTAGACTATACAAGGGTTCTTGGGTTCTCCTAACTTTAGTTGGTGTACTAAAGGTCGGGCCAGAATTTAAGTTCTCCAATACCTAAATATAAATAAAACTATAATAACTGTGCAAATCAATCAAATTTATTTTAACCCTTTTAAAACAGACTTCGGCAAGAAACTTAAGAGACATGAAAGTAATCACAAAGATAGAACCGATTAGTTCTTATTATAGATAATAATTACAAAATTATATACATTTTTACATTAGTCGAGTAGTCGAATATGTAGAATACAATAAATACATTAATCCTATACAAAGGATCATGCAGCAGCTTACAAATAAAATATTAAATTAAAGTTTTCTATATGTTCTATAAGTTGCAACTTATTAAATCCTAAAATAAAGTTACATCAAATTTAAATAGATTTCAACTCAAACGAATCTTGTATGTAAAATTTGACAAAACAATTCAGTATTAAAGTTACTGAAAATAACCAAATCTAATTCGTTGGAGCCAAAACAAAAACCTATGAGTCTAGATTTTCTCACTTCATTAAAATTATATAAAATAAAAAATTACTTAGCTTAATCAGTAGATAAACAATCCACGGAGTATCCGAAGATTCAAGACTCTGTTTTCGTTAAGTATAGATACTTATGTGGACAGCAAAATGGTACTGTTGGTGGCTCTATGTTATAGATGTAACCGCAAACTACATGGACTCATTGTACACCATTCGACAACTAAACTCTTAGAATGGAAGACATCCAATCCAAATCAAAGAAAATCCAATTAACAGGACATCATATATGCATCATACAACATCACAAATATGATCAAATTCCATAAAATATTCTCCATTGTCATGGTAAATATCCAAGGACAAATCATTGCCAAAACCGTAATTGTACCTACATTCGTACAAAAACTTGGTATAAAACTGGATACTAAACGATGTACTGAACGCTCCGGCCAGCTTTCCAACTGCGTCATTAGCCAAATCCAGAATACAACTGTATTATTAAAAAATATATGTGTGGTGTTCAAATCCCGCAATCCCACACACTAAGGGCGGTTTTAATTATTATGCAATACCAAAACACTCTACAAATGCATAAAATTATAACAGGAACACACACACTGACTAAATAATGACCCTCTACATTCGATGGTAAGTTTGGAAAGAACGAAAAATGCGTAATTTCTAATTACTCTAACCAAACAATTCGATATTTACAAATGCAAACAGTTTCGAATCGGACCATAGTACAAATCGATAATCGATCACATTCCGATACATCGATAAATAACCACAACAAGTTATTTAACAACAATTAATATTGTTATCTGCTGGATCAACTAAATCCTAATACAGATGAACTAATTATTAACCTCTTATAAAACATTTACTAATTATAGTACAAAATGTACATCCTTAAAATTAAAATAATATCGAACGCTACCCCATAATCGATTTATAAATTACAGAGTTACTAATCCTCAACAAAAACGTATCTATCGTTTAAGTCGTAGTCTGTCGAAAACAGCTGAGATGAATATATTTGGATTATTCTAGAAATTACTCTACACTCAGAAAATAAAAGTAGTAAGATTAAAATTTTGAAATTATCAAATAAATATTATTTATTTCAGAGAAATGAAAATAAACGAAATTGTTTAATAAAGTGACGTAATTATAAAAATTGCAAAATCTGATCGTAACACTATTCATAAAAAAGTTGTTTCAGCAGAAGGATTTGCTACACCCAATTTAAAATATTTTTTATAAACAAAAAGTCTTTAGTGTGATCGGTAGGTGTGTGTGTGTGTGTGTGACTGTATGTAACTCATGAACCGATACACAGAAAAACATCAAATTTTAAACTTAAGCTTTATTCCAGCGTCTTATGAACTAAGTAGATTTTGGGCAGAGTCGGAACATCTGGGAGGGGTACTTTATCATTTTTATATTTTATGGAATATATCTGTTATTTACGTTAAGTGAAGAAATTTCTTCAAATAAAAGTTACTTCTAATATAATTATCTATAATTTTTGTTTTATACAAAATTTTCATTAAATGGTCCGTATTCGAGAAATTTGACAAAATGTAAAAAAAATAATTTTTTATAAAAATTGTTTTAATAAAAGTTGTTTGTAATTTAATTCTCTATAATTTTTATTTATTACATAATTTCTCTAAAATGGACCGTATTCGAGATATTTGAGAAAAATGTGTAAATTTTGAATTTTGAAGAAAACTCAAAAACGGATAAATAAAAAAACATTAAATTTTAAACTTAAGGTTTATTTCGGCCTGACGTGAAATGATTAGATTTTGGACAAAGTCGGAACATCTGGGGGGTACTTTATGGGAGGCCGTTTTTATATTTTATGGAATATATCTGTTATTTATGTTTGGAGAAGGAAATTGTTCAAATAAAAGTTACTTCTAATATTATCTATAATTTTTGTTTTATGTCAAAATTTCCTGAAATGGTCCGTATTCGAGAAATTTGACAAAATGTGCAAAATTCTGATTTTTAGGAAAATTGTTGAACTAAAAGTTGTTTGCGATATCGATCTCTATAATTTTTGTTTATACATGATTTTTCTAAAATGGACCGTAATGGAAAAGTGCTAAATTTAAATTTTTTAGTATTTTCGTTTTCAATGAATACATATAGAAAAATGTTTCGAGGTAGATGTATGTGTAAAATGTATATATTTAGTTTATCCTCTAAACATTTATAGAGATGCTGCAATAGGTTGTACAAAATAACCGGAAAAAGCCTACAATAACTAGATAGGAAAGTCATGTGTTGGACACATCAGATTTTTTGAATTTACATTGTATTAAAATTTTACTTATTATCCTCTTATTTTACTTTTTTCTATCCAGTAAGAAAAGTATAAGAATCGTGATATTATATTTATCGAGTTATTATCATTAATTCACAATATTTTTTGAATAAATGGGCCGTACTCAATATTTTTAAGAAAAGACCAAGCTCATGAAATTTTCTAAATTATTGTGATGTCTGTTTATTTTAAACAACAGTTTATTTATTAATAATTTATTTAAACACTTATCTATTTTATAACACTACTATTCTAATTTATATATATTTCGAATGTCTTTAAACTGTTCAGTATTTATCTTCACTGTCCATAATAACTGATTACCTGTGTTCCTCCACCAATATTTATATACAAATTTTAAATTATTGGTGGGGCTTCAGAACGTTCTCGCCAAAATTAGAAACACTGGAAACATTATCCCGTTCTTTCTAGAATAGTCATCAAAAGCTCCTCCGCCATAGTCGTCACATATGTTTGGTCTTAAGGGGTTTAATTATGTATGATAATCGGACAAGTTGAGCCTCAAAGGCCAAAGAAGACAGAGAGGGACTTGGAGGATTAGAGCCTGACTGAATAATGAAGTGACTCACATTACATTAAGTCTGTTGCAATTTTCAACTTCGTGGGCACAACGCAATCGTATTAATAGTTTTTAATCGACTTCAAAAAAGGAGGAGGTTATCAATTCGTCGCGATATTTTTTTTTTATGTATGTTCAGCGATTATTCTTTAACACGGTGTCCGATTTCAATGATTTTTTTTTTTGTTAGAAAGGGGGTACTTAAGGGGTGGTCCCATATAAATTTAGTCAAAATATAATAATTGGGTCCATGAGAAAATCCTCAAACTCTTCATTGTTTATGTATGTTTAGCGATAATGCTTTACCACCTTGTCCGATTTATATGATTCTTTTTTTGTTAGTAAAGGGGTACCTCAGGGGTGGTCCCATATAAATTTGGTTAAGATGTGGTGATGGCATCTGCACGTTTTTGAAGTCGGTTTTTTTAAATTTTTAATTTCTAATACTTGTTAATATACAAGTCGTTGAAGTTGCAAACTGACTATTTTTTTAAAGCGTGTCTTTTAACAAACTACTGCGACATTACAGATATTTTTAGAGAATAATATTTATTTATATCCAACAATATTTTCAGTATAACATGACGTAAATAGTTATTCGTTACTGAAAATCGAATTTTAATTTTTACTTTAGCATAAAAATATTCTCCAAAATAATAATCACTCTGAAAATAAATAATAGTCGACTTAAATAATTAAAATTGGCGTTTATTATATTATATACAGGGTGAGTGAAAAAGATGGTATACTGTTCTTAATAAAATTTTACCTGCTTTAAAGTGCCAAAAATATAATACGATTTGAAAAATCGTTTACAAAAAATATTTTTATTACTTTATTAATTGCAAGCTATCATCAGACTGAAAGTAAAATAAAAAATGTTAAACACTTGTTCAGAGATAACATGTAACTTGAACTGCCGGCTGGTGGAATTCTCGGAACCTCTCGACAGGTCAGCGACTTCTATTATGAAATTCCTTCCTTCCCAGAGAAATTCATACAGAGTGTGGATCGTTATTTGTCTTTTTTGGTATTGATATTGAAAACTGCTTGTTGGGTAGTAGATGTAGTGATTTTTTTATTTCCAGACTTTAATTGTCTAAACCTGAAAAATCGGATGATAAGGGCAACAGTGGCGTATACCACAGGTTAGTGTTATTTGAAGGGATGTGGAGACTTTGACGAATTCTATTTTGTTCCTTCTGCAATTGGTGGATCTATTCGAGGGGTACGTCATTATTATCAATTTTTCTAAAATGATTTTGGTTGACTTTCTTCATTTTGATTTCTGGTAGAAGTAAGTGCTATCCGTGAATAACGTCGATGTTATTTGAATATCTATTCTTTGGGGATTGGAAACTGCAACCCTTCGGTATCTCCATAAAATAGGTAGGAAGGAAAGACTGCAACATAGTGAGCAAAATTGATTCGCTCAATTACCTCGGAACTGATTTGGATTGGAGTAAGTTCACATGCAGGAGAATCTTAATTCTTTAATTGTAGTATTTGGTGAATACAATCATCTGTATTAGATTTGACAATGGGCTTTACGTTTGTGCAAAAATATAATGAGTTGAAATTTTTACATTCTTCATCCTCGTACTCATAGTTATTTCCTTGTATTGCCGGAAACGATTTGGAGGGGATAATGATTAAGTTATTTTGAAGAGGTATTGAATAGAGATGAAAGTAAGAATACAATTCTGGATAGGTTATAGGGAGGTAAATCACAAATACTATCCGATTATTAGAATAATAAGAGTCTACTGTAATAACTTCATATTATTTATAAAAATTTTGTGGATTGACACCGAATAATAAGTTACTTTTTTAATATGACTTTAATAACAAGTTTATGATAAGTCTTCTATTTTCAAAATGCTAAAGTGAACGGTTTTTATTCTCGCAAACCTTATTGAATTTTCTAAATTATTTAGGATTTCGGTTAAAATTTTGAGGACTGCATCTACCTGGTCTAAAGCGTTTATTGCTAAAAAAATATCCGGAAAAGTCTTTTATGAATTTTTCTAGTTCATTATTTAGGTCATTAATTTTTTTGAGACATTTGTATTTCGTTTAGCTTTATTAAGGAGAGTGTGTTATTATAATTATCGATTATTTTAGTACTTAAAGATATCTGGTTATTCAGCGTATTTGCTATATATTTTTGATTTGAATGTAGAAAGGCAATAGCGTCGTCATATCTTTTACCGTCTTCGGCGTCTAGGTTTCCCGAAACACTTTTAAATATAGTACCTAGACCGTTTATTATTTCTCTTTTAATTTAAGTCGTTTATTAGAATTAAGGTAATTTAGTTTTTCTTTGCATTGTTTTATTTCGAAGGAAATTAAATTTATATTTTTAAGATCGGTTGTAAATCCTGCATTTTTATTTTTAATTGTTAAAATTATATTTTCGAATTGATTATTTATTTTAATAAGCTCGCTTTCAATAGGGTCTAAATCAAAATAATGTATAAAAGAACGGTATTGTAATTTAGCATATCCCAATTTATAGGGTAATATTCCAGGGTTGGATTCTAGACTTGTGATTCTAATTTCCTGGACTGCTTTAATTCCCACCATGGTGAGGAGAAGGCTGTAATGATACATTTTTGTATAAGGTAACAGTCTTTTTAAATTATTTCTATAGAGTGTTGAAAATATTATTTTAAATGATTTCGGATCTTTTTGTTTTTTAAAATCGGACGAGATGGTTTCTTACAAGCATTAAACAAAATTAAGAAAGTCAAGGAACTTTACTAAAAGAACCTACATTATTAAAAAAATAATTTGATTCAAGAAGTTTTTAGTAAAAAGTAGTTACAAATAATTTTATAGAAGAAAACAAAGGCTGTTGAACTTCCAGAAGAACATATTTATATCGAAAATAAAACATGTTTTGTCAGTTTCTAGTCATTTGATGTATGAACAGTATAATTCACTTAAAAAAAAACACAATAAAACGGAAACCTAGTTTTGTTATAATAATCTATAATACCCAATTAGAGAAAAACAGTTTTATTTATTGTGTTTATACAGGGTGTTAAAAAAAAAGTGTCACAAAATAAAACGGGGGTTAGTATGGGCCAAAATATGCAGAAAAGTCTTAATAAACATATGTCCGCAAATGAATGGTTTCAGAGATACGGAGTGTTTTGTGTTTTGTATCATTTTTTGATTTTCTTTTTTCATTCTCAAAAACTTGCTTTTCTTATCGGAGTCTACCGATGTTTTTTCATAGATACTATTTGCAGTTATTATTTTGTTGTGGGTGAATAATTTTATAAATTTTCGTTATGCCTGTTTACACTAATATTGAATTAGCTGACATGCATTTTATGTACGGTCGTGCAAATGGCAATGCGAGGGAAGCGCTACGTCAGTATATCGACGCTTTCCCTAATCGCCACATCCCTTCATTTAACTATATGTTGTTATTGATTGTTTACAAATATCATTGTTTTTTTATAATAATAAAAAATTGTTATAAACACAAAATGGTCCGTATCTCCGAAACCGTTAATTTGCGGTCATATATTTATTAAGACTTTTCTGCTTATTTTGGGTCATACTATTCACCATTTCATTTTGTGACACTTTTTTTTAACACCCTGTATACATACAATACACAGAGGAGATTTAATATAATATAAATTTCGAGAATTTAAATAAATCATCCAAAACACCATATTTTAGAGTATTTCTGAGGTAAATAAGAACTTTTTACTCAAATATTTTGTGAATGCTTAACAAATTTCTTCTCAACTCCAGAAGGCCATTGTTTTCTTCTTTTAAATTATTTGAAACTATGTACTATTTAAGAAATGAATGTAACGTATTTAAAGTGTGTAGGTAGTTTTATTAATATTAATAAAACTCAGTCAATGTGATAATAATTCAGTAGGAGATCTTAATCATTTGATATTTGCATGTAACAACCACAATAAATATAGAAAAAATTTTTTAACGAAGTTATTAGATATAGGGATTTCTTTTCCAACCAATATTACGTTGCTATTGATCTCAAACAATAAAAAAGTATTTAATACATTGATAACATTTATTAAAGAATCTAAAATTAACATATAAACCAATAACAATTAACAATCAGTGGTAACAATTGTAATAAAAATAATAATGTCTGTGGCAAATGGGTTAATCCCGATGCCAGTCAACCACTGCACACACAAACTCAGTCAAAATTAGTCTTAGCGCTTTCAGCCGGTTAGGCCATCATCAGAGACTTTGTCAGTAAATATAGAAGGTGCATGAAAATTAATTATTTAAAATTTTTTATTTATTAGAATCTAATACTGAGTTTTATTAATATTAATAAAACTACCTACACACTTTAAATACGTTACATTCATTTCTTATTACCCAGTGTGTACACACCACTCAACCTCTTCAAGTATGTACTATTTACTGAAAACTTCCTGTAGCAAACCTTTTCTTCAAAAATGTATGTTCCTTTAGTAAAGCCCTTTGGCATTTTTTGCTCTCGGTTGATCTTAATGTTTGTAAGACACCATCTCATCTGCTTTTAAATATAGGGTGGATAAAGATGGAATTAATTTAATAGTAGTAAATGATATTTATAGAATAATTACTTTAAAATCTTACCATTAGCCTTTAATTTCAGTTAAGGCTCAGGCCCTTTATCTTTTAATAGAGAGTTGAAGTGATGCTATGAACGTAAACGTATACGTGAACATTAACATCTACGCATGCGCATTCAGATATCCTTCATGTTCACGTCTACGTACATACGTAAACTTGCGGGCTCTGGCGTATGCACGTAACGCAAATAAAATAACCTCTTTTTAATTGGGAAAAAAGAAATACTAATATTAGTTGTCATTATCTGTCATGACACGTAAATGTCACAGTGCGTTTAACTAATTCAACTCATAGTTTGGACTATAGAGTAAACAATATTTTTGTGCGATCAAAACTACGGCTCGCTCCAAGCTTGTTAAAATTTCAAAATATTTCGGGGTTTAAACAAAGTGTGATCCGAGTTTAGCTCGGAGGCCGTACCCTAATCCAAAATGTTTAAAATAAACCATTCACATAATATTCCTGTTCATAATTTACACAAATAGTAATTCATTTGAAATTTGATGTAAATCATTAAATGATTTTTCGATGCCGTTTTGTAGCTTGATTTTCAAAAATCAAATTACTGATTTAATAAAAACTCTAACACAGGTATATAGTTTAAAAATAAAAATATAAACACAAGTAAATGAAAACAAAATATTAGATTGTTTAAAAACTAATGTACGAACCGCTGCAGAATATTTTCTGTCAGCTCGATTTTTCATTCCGTGGTGTCCCCTTCCATAGCAACGGACGGAAGAGGCCACCGTGTAAGTCTACGAACCATGCCTTACATTGGCCGAATGGTTTTATATATTTTGTTGAAATAAATTAAGAAATACAATGATAGAAAAACTGGAGAAGATCGAAAAATGTAGAAAAACCTACCTTTCTAAACTTTTTTGCCTGTAATTGTGCCTCACTGGCAGACTTTAGAAATTTAAAACTGTTTAAAAGCTAATAGAGACCTTCAGACTTGACTGGTGATGGTAGGTATGTATATGTAATCTAACTAATATATAAATGCGAAAGTTTGGATAAAATTAATAAAAATTATTAAAAATAAATTAAAATTATCAATAATTAATAAAAAATTAATAAAAATTAATAAAAATTAATAAAAATTAATAAAAATTAATAAAAATTAATAAAAATTAATAAAAAATTAATAAAAATTAATTAATAAAAATTAATAAAAATTAATAAAAAAATTAATAAAAATTAATAAAAATTAATAAAAATTAATAAAAATAATAAAAATTAATAAAAATTAATAAAAATTAATAAAAATTAATAAATTAAAAATTAATTAAAATTAATAAAAAATTAATATAAATAAAAATTAATAAAAAATAATAAAAATTTAATAAAAATTAAAAAAAATTAATAAAAATTAATAAAAATTAATAAAAATTAATAAAAATTAATAAAAATTAATAAAAATTAATAAACAATTAATAAAAATTAATAAAAATTAATAAAAATTAATAAAAATTAATAAAAATAATAAAAATTAATAAAAATTAATAAAAAATTAATAAAAATTAATAAAAAATTAATAAAAATTAATAAAAATTAATAAAAATTAATAAAAATTAATAAAAATTAATAAAAAATTAATAAAAATTAATAAAAATTATTAAAAATTAATAAAAATTAATAAAAATTAATAAAAAATTAATAAAAATTAATAAAAATTAATAAAAATTAATAAAAATTATTAAAAATATTAATAAATTAATATAAAATATAAAATTAATAAAAATTAATAAAAATTAATAAAAAATTAAATAAAAAAATTAATAAAAATTAATAAAAATTAATAAAAATTAATAAAAATTAATAAAAATTAATAAAAATTATAAAAATTAATAAAAATTAATAAAAATTAATAAAAATTAATAAAAATTAATAAAAATTAATAAAAATTAATAAAAATTAATAAAAATTAATAAATATTAATAAAAATTAATAAAAATTAATATAAAATTAATAAAAAATTAATAAAAATTAATAAAAATTAATAAAATATATAATATAAAATTAATAAAAATTAATAAAAATTAATAAAAATTTAATAAAAATTAATTAATAAGTAATTAAAAATTAAATAAAAATTAATAAAAATTAATAAAAAATTAATAAAAATTAATAAAAATTAATAAAAAATTAATAAAAATTAATAAAAATTAATAAAAATTAATAAAAATTAATAAAAATTAATAAAAATAATAAAAATTAATAAAAATTAATAAAAATTAATAAAAATTAATAAAAATAATAAATTAATAAAATTAATAAAAATTAATAAAAATTAATAAAAATTAATATAAAAATTAATAAAAATTAATAAAAATTAAATAAAAATTAATAAAATATAATAATAAAAATTAATAAAAATTAATAAAAATTAATAAAAAATTAATAAAAATAATAAAAATTAATAAAAATTAATAAAAATTAATAAAAATTAATAAAAATTAATAAAAATTAATAAAAATTAATTAAAAAATTATTAAAAATTAATAAAAATTATAAAAATTAATAAAAATTAATAAAAATTAATAAAAATTATATAAAATTAATAAAAATTAATAAAAATTAATAAAAATTATAAAAATTAATAAAAATTAATAAAAATTAATAAAAATTAATAAAAATTAATAAAAAATTAATTAAAAATTAATAAAAAATTAATAAAAATTAATAAAAATTAATAAAAATTAATTAAAAATTATTAAAAATTAATTAAAATTATTAAAAATTAATAAAAATTAATTAAAAATTAATAAAAATTATAAAAATTAATAAAAATTAATAAAAATTAATAAAAATTAATAAAAATTAATAAAAATTAATAAAAATTAATAAAAATTATTAAAATTAATAAAATTAATAAAAATTAATAAAAATTAATAAAAATTAATAAAAATTAATAAAAATTAATAAAAATTAATAAAAATTAATAAAAATTAATAAAAATTAATAAAAATTAATAAAAATTAATAAAACATTAATAAAAATTAAATTAATAAAAATTAATAAAAATTAATAAAAATTAATAAAAATTAAATAAAAATTAATAAAAATTAATAAAAATTAATAAAAATTAATAAAAATTAATAAAAATTAATTAAAAATTAATAAAAATTAATAAAAATTAATAAAAATTATAAAAATTAATAAAAATTAATAAAATTAATAAAAATTAATAAAAAATTAATAAAATAATAAAATTAATAAAAATTAATAAAAATAATAAAAAATTAATAAAAATTAATAAAAATTATAAAAATTAATAAAAATTAATAAAAATTAATAAAAATTAATAAAAATTAATAAAATTAATAAAAATTATAAAAATTAATAAAAATTAATTAAAATTAATAAAAATTAATAAAATTATAAAAAATTAATAAAATTAATAAAATTAATTAAAAATTAATAAAAATTAATAAAAATTAATAAAAATTAATAAAAATTAATAAAAAATTAATTAAAAATTAATAATAAAAATATAATAAATTAATTAAAATTAATAAAATTAATAAATAAATAATAAATTAATAAAAATTAATAAAAATAATTAAAAATTAATAAAATTAATAAAATTAATAAAAATTAATAAAAATTAATAAAAATTAATAAAAATTAATAAAAATTAATAAAAATTAATAAAAATTAATAAAAATTAATAAAATTAATAAAAATTAATTAAAATTAATAAATAATTAATAAAATTAATAAAAATTAATAAAAATTAATAAAAATTAATAAAAATTAATAAAAATTAATAAAAATTAATAAAATTAATAAAAATTAATAAAAATTAATAAAAATTAATAAAAATTCTAATAAATAATTAATAAAAATTAATAAAAATTAATAAAAATTAATAAAAATTAATAATAAATTAATAAAAATTAATAAAAATTAATATAAAAATTAATAAAAATTAATAAAAATAACATAAAATTTAATAAAAATAATAAAAATTAATAAAAATTAATAAAAATTAATAAAAAATTAATTAAAATTAATAATAATTAATAAAAATTAATAAAAATTAATTAAAAATTAATAAAAATTAATAAAAATTAATAAAATTAATAAAAATTAATAAAAATTATTAAAATTAATAAAAATTAATAAAAATTAATAAAAATTAATAAAAATATTAATAAAAAATTAATAAAAATTAATAAAATTATAATTAATAAATTAATATAAAATTAATAAAGAATTAATAAAGAATTAATAAAAAAATTAATAAAATTATTAAAAATTAATAAAAATTAATAAAAATTAATAAAAATATATAAAATTAATAAAATTAATAAAATTAATAATAAAATAATAAAAATATAAAATAAAAAATTATAAAAATAAATTAATAATTAATAAAAATTAATAAAAATTAATAATAAAATTAATAAAAATTAATAAAAATTAATAAAAAATTAATAAAATTAATAAAAATTAATAAAATTAATTAAAATTAATAAAAAAATAATAAAAATTAATAAAAATTAATAAAAATTAATAAAAATTAATAAAAATTAATTAAAAATTAATAAAAATTAATAAAAATAATAAAAATTAATAAAATTAATAAAATTAATAAAAATAAAAAAATTAATAAAAATTATATAAAATTATAAAATTAATAAAAAATTAATAAAAATTAATAAAAAATTAATAAAAATTAATAAAAAATTAATAAAAAATTAATTAAAATTAATAAAAATTAATAAAAAATTATTAAAAATTAATAAAAATTAATAAAAATTAATAAAATTAATAAAAATTATATAAAAATTATTAAAAATTAATAAAAATTAATAAAAATTAATAAAAATTAATAAATAATTACTAAAATTAATAAATTAATAAAAAATTAATATAAATAATAAAATAAAAAATTAATATATAAAATTAATAAAAATATAAAATAAAAATTAATAAAAATTAATAAAAATTAATAAAAATTAATAAAAATTAATAAAAATTAATAAAAATTAATAAAAATTATTAAAAATTAATAAAAATTAATAAAATTAATAAAATTAATAAAAATTAATAAAAATTAATAAAAATTAATAAAAATTAATAAAAATTAATAAAAATTATTAAAAATTAATAAAAATTATTAAAATTAATAAAAATTAATAAAAAATTAATAAAAATTAATAAAAATTAATAAAAAATTAATAAAAATTAATAAAAATTAATAAAAATTAATAAAAATTAATAAAAATTAATAAAAATTATTAAAAATATAATAAAAATTAATAAAATTAATAAATATTAATTAAAATTAATAAAAATTAATAAAAATTAATAAAAATTAATAAAATTAATAAAAATAATAAAAATTATATAAAATTAATAAAAATTATAAAAATTAATAAAAATTAATAAAAATTAATAAAAATTATTAAAATTAATAAAAATTAATAAAAAATTAATAAAAATTAATAAAAATTAATAAAAATTAATAAAATTAATAAAAATTATAAAATTATTAAAAATTAATAAAAATTAATAAAAATTAATAAAAATTAATAATAATTAATAAAAATTAATAAAAATTAATAAAAATTAATTAAAATTAATAAAAATTAATAAAAATTAATAAAAATTAATAAAAATTAATAAAAATTAATAAAAATTAATAAAAATTAATTAAAAATTAATAAAAATTAATAAAAATTAATAAAAAATTAATAAAAATTAATAAAAAATTAATTAAAATTAATAAAAATTAATTAAAATTAATAAAAATTAATAAAAATTAATAAAAAATTAATAAAAATTAATAAAAATTAATAAAAATTAATAAAAATTAATAAAAATTAATAAAAAATTAATAAAAATTAATAAAAATTAATAAAAATTAATAAAAATTAAATAAAAATTAATAAAAATTAATAAAAATTAATAAAAAATTAATAAAAATTAGATAAAAAATTAATAAAAATTAATAAAATTATAAAAATTAATAAAATTAATAAAAATTAATAAAAATTAATAAAAATTAATAAAAATTAATAAAAATTAATAAAATTAATAAAAATTAATAAAAAATAATAAAAATTAATAAAAATTAATAAAAATTAATAAAAATTAATAAAAATTAATAAAAATTAATAAAAATTAATAAAAATTAATAAAAATTAATAAAAATTAATAAAATTAATAAAAATTAATAAAAATTAATAAAAATTAATAAAATTAATAAAAATTAATTAAAAATTAATAAAAATTAATAAAAATTAATAAAAAATTAATAAAAATTAATAAAAATTAATAAAAATTAATAAAAATTAATAAAAAATTAATAAAAATTAATAAAAATTAATAAAAATTAATAAAAATTAATAAAAATTAATAAAAATTAATAAAAATTAATAAAAATTAATAAAAATTAATAAAAATTAATAAAAATTAATAAAAATTAATAAAAATTAATAAAAATTTAATAAAAATTATTAAAAAATTAATAAAAATTAATAAAAATTAATAAAAATTAATAAATAATTAATAATAATTAATAAAAATTAATAAAAATTAATAAAAATTAATAAAAATTAATAATAATTAATAAAAATTAATAAAAATTAATAAAAATATAATAAAAATTAATAAAAATTAATAAAAATTAATAAAAATTAATAAAAATTAATAAAAAATTAGTAAAAAAAATTGCTAGGTATCGCATGAAAAATTTCTCTCTAGTAACGAACTATTATTTACTTTTTAGTTCCAGCAAAGAGAGATCGGGTCGGCTAGTAATATTATAAAAAAATGTATATCCCAAAGAAATATATAATTAATGTTTTAAATGGTTTTGTAGAGGATGTTATCTGTTCATATTCTGGAATGAGTGGTGATTTTTGTTTTAAAATCAGTAAATGGTTTGCGTTCATCAGGCTGTTTGTTTTTAAGAAGGGACGAATGATAAACAAAATTTATTAATTCACTTTTTGATTGTAATTATAGTAAGTTTTTCACTTTGTTTATTTTTTATATTAAAGAATATTTTTGGTGCCTAAATGACAGTCACTACACAATAGCAGATGACCTGGTTATTTTTCAAACAGGGAATTTTGAGAACATACTCTGCGAAAGAATGCAAGGCTCTAAAAATTATAGAACAATGGTACAAGTACCATTTACTGTGGTCCTCTTCACAAGGAAAAGGATGAAAGTGGAATTAAAATATCCAGAATTCCTAAACACAAAACTAAACTTTGCAACAGATGAAGTACCTAGGTCTCACCTTTGACAGAAAATAATTACGTAACTCGAATTTAGAAAACAAAGTCAAAAGAGCATACATTGCTTATGAACAATGCTGTCGAACCGTGGAGCGCACTTGAGGTTTCTCATGGACTTACACGGCTCTCATAAGACCTATGCTAATATACGGTGCAGTTGTCTGGCTACCGAAAACTTAAAAATTAATAGCTATCCGTAAACTAGAACAAATTTAAAGAATAGTATGTCTCAACATAACAGGAGCCATGAAAAAAACACCGACCAGAGCCATTGAAGTTATTCTTAGTCTCACTCTCCTTAATATTTACATCAAGGAGGTTGCTCTGTCGACAATGACACGCCTCTGCATGGTTGTAATAGAACCTGATGTAGGATCTGGTGAGGCGAGACGTTGATTTTGGCAGGAGGCGCTCGATACGTTTCCACTGCTTCAAGCAAACATAGACTCCATCTTACCGAGATATATCTTCCATAAGCCATATAAAGTTATAATAGAACCAATAGAAGAGCCAGAAGTGGCAGGTACGATTGATATCTACACTGACGGTTCTAAAACAAAACAAGGCTCAGGATGTAGAATATACTCCAGATTCTTAAACCTAAACATAAAATGGGCTGTGAGCAATAGTGCCAGTGTAGTTCAAACAGAGCTAACGGGGATTCTCATAGCAGCAAAAGAAATAACCAGAAACAATATCACTCACCCTGAACAGACCACGAATTTACTCAGAGTTAGTACTAGAATGTCACAAAGCTTTGGCCGAAGTAGCCAACAACAATGTAGTATCCTTAAGATGGATCAGAGGTCACGCCACATTAAAAGGTAACCGTATTACTGATTCACTAGCCAAAAAATCAACCAACCAAGTACTTTTTGGAACTGGACCTTCGATTGGCCTGAAATTCAAGGAAAGATGGGATAAAACAAGAAACTGCAGAATTGCCAGGGAGCTCCTAATTTATCCTGACAACACTACAGCAAACAAATACTTGACTATAACTAGACAGAATCTGCGCCTAGTCAGAGGCATTCTGACTGGTCATTGCCAAGTACGGAAGCATCTCCATATCATGGGGCTGTCAGAATCCGCACTGTGCAAAGGGTGCGAACAAGAAGATGAAACCATCGAGCATATCCTTTACGATTGCTCGACGCTCTCATTTATTAGAAGATTTGTGTACGGTTAGTATCGGCTAACATAGGTTGATATAAGAGAAGCACCTCTTGGCGACGTTGTCAACTACATTAAATCTGTAGGCTGGCTCACGAGCTAGGAGGTGTCTATCATCTTAGGAGGATGCACAATGGGCCTAATGAAGCCTAAGTGCCGTGGGAGTAACCCACCTTCCACACGTTACAGATACAGATAGTGCATAAATCCTGCATTTTTAATAACTTATAGAAATTAAAATACTGGTGAAAACGGGATTTCGATATTTCACTAGTTTAAAAGTTACATGGATTTAGAAAAGTTCAAAATATAGTAAAATATCTGGTATAAATAAAATGAAATTCTTAGAGTTTCAAGCATATTTATAATGGTAATTTTGACAGAAGTTTGAATGTAAGTCAAGTGTGATTTTGAAAATTTTCAAAAAATTCGTTAATGAAAGTTCTTGGATAATATTTCAATTGAAACTTTAAATAAGTTTTTAATTGTATAAAAACAATAAGTTAATTTCGTAGGTTTTCATAAAGTATGACATGTTAAGTTAAAGTTTAAAGTAAGGCAGATTCATACTTGCCGTAAGCTATCAATAAATATTTAACAAACTTGCTAGGAAACATTTTTATTTTTAAGCTTGCAATAAATACATTTGCATTGAATGTATTTATCATGGTGGGATACAGGGTAAATGAAAAAGGGTATCCAACAGCCTTAATGTGTACCTTAAAGATAATACAATAACTCAAAATCAAACGCATATAAATAAATTTCAGACCTAAAAATTAAGTGACAAGCGCTTACAATATAATATGAGGTCTCCATAAAATATCTAAAAATACACGTTTATGGTTAAAAAAGTGGTTGTAAGAAATATCATTTATGAAAAAAGTGATAAGAATTGTACAAGTTAAAAAAGGTTTGCGTAAAGAAACTCATAGGCTAACACTCTTCATCGCCATAAATTCCCACATTTATCAACATGTCGCACATATAGTATTTTTTAAAACTACCTTTCCCTTGCTGGGGCTCGGTGTTATTATACACGTGTATTTTTTTAAATTTTTATTCGGACGTCCTAGTGTATTACTTAATTGTTGGACCTGATGATGGCCTAAGGCTGAAACCGGTTGTCGTTTAACATAATATAATAAAATTAAATAAAATGGGATTCATTTTAAGTTATTGTCTTACATGGTGTTCGATTAAAAAAAGAAACATGTGGAGTGGCTATGGGGGGATAGCGTGAAAGTTATAACGAGTATACATGAGCAGAACGACGGTCCTCTTTATATGATTTTTAACTTATTTTTGTATTTTTTTATAAAATCCTCACCTTTAAAATTATTTAGCACATTGAGCGCCACCTATTAAAACTTGATAAATATATGTGGGGGCCACATAAAATATTATTTACAATGTATGTGCAATTTTTTTTTTTTTTGTTGAACCAACTATTTTTCATCAATAATTATTATAAGAATCCACCCTATTCACATTTCATATAAAACCTATTTAACACATTCATTGCCAGCCAAAATTTTAAGAAGACTCGAGGTGGCCGGAATTTTGTTTTTGAATTTTTTTTAGGATTCCGAAACAAGAGTTTTTGACAACAGTCCTAACTCGAGTCTCTTTTTTCTGTCTAGTCTCTCTATATAAACCCAAAACTTACGCAATAGTTGCACTTGTTAGAATGCTTAAGTTCTACCTTGAAATCTCTAGTTCAGTGTAAGCCATTGACTAGATTAATAACCTAATTGTGGATGTTATCGCAATACGTGTTTTTTTTTTAAATTTTTAATTTAAAACATAAAAAATACTGTTTTAGAATTTTTGGTAAATTCTTTATACTTTCAAATAATAATGCCAATTATTACATATTCTCTTCTTACAATTCAATTGGTAACTTTTGAACCTTAATTTACTGTATACTATTATTTCTTTGTATTTTCAGTTTTTGCAAGTTTATGATTATCTAGGGTAAATGACATTTCATAATGTAAACAAACTCCCACTCTTGACGTTAGTTGAAATATTTTTTCTGCAACCACCCATACACTAGCATAAAACACAGTTCATTTTGCATGCTAACACGTTTTCAGGCTCTTCTAACCGGTGTCGGCAATATAATCATAATGAACCGTATCTATTGCTCTATACACCCATAGATGTAGTCAGCCTCTACGAATTAGTTCACTACACCTATGTGTGTTAACCATCGCTGAAACAGCGACGACGTGGCCTTCTATAAAACTAGTAGTGTCGGCCACATATGGCTGACGTGGCGATCAATAGTTTTCATTGAAAATCCCTGTATAGGGCAAAGTAGTAATTTAGTTATTATGTTGTGTCTATCTCCAATCTCTATTAGACGAATCGACATTTCATTGGTAATATAGGATCACTGGACACTAGACAGTCATATATGTTACATAAAAAACTGGTTATTTAGCATTTAATAGAGAATTTAATATATGACTAAATTCAAAATTATTTTTTAAATGTTCCGCGTGTGGATTTGCAAAATCAACCACAAATAACGAAACTTAAAAGATAAATCTTCTGGGTACTACCTCTATTGGCAAAGAACGTAACTTGTTGGTAGAAAATTAATTAAAAATGGACATTCCGTCTGTTGATGTTAAGATTTTTAAATATCGGCAGGAGTTGGAGATAATATGACAGGATTGTCTAACAGATGCTATTCAAGCAGGAAAAGAAGAATATCGAAAGGTTATCAAAACTAAAAATGTAACATCAGAAAAATTTGGACAGTGTACTGTAATCGTTGATGGTGAATAGAGTCACCGTTCATATGGCCATAAATACTTTTTCAATTTAAAGGTGGCATGTGTGTGTCAAAAAACTTCTCTTCGTATGTATTTAAAATAAATACTGCAGCATACATTCTATGGATAAAAGAAAACATTTAGCAAAAATTGGAGTAATTCATCATCAGCGATGGAAGCTGATATACTCATGTATGGATTTCTAAAATTCATATCTCAGTATACCAACTTCATTAGTGATGGCCATCGAGCGTTAATTCTACAATTCTAGAAAACATAGCATATTCTCGGCAAATAAAAAAAAAATAAAGTGCAATCATCTTGTTAGAAATGTAACTAAACATCTTCTTGAGCAATCCAGTGTAAATTTATAACTAATGCTAAAATAAACTACATAGGAAAATATTGTAGAAAACTAGTTTCGATTTATTCCAATAAAAATAAGGCTTCTACAATAGATTTGAAACGGGATATTTAAAATAAAATTAATAATATTTCTGGTATCCACGAAAAGTGCACTCAAAACTATTGTTTAAAATAAAGTTAAACAAATTCAGATAACCGTTTCAGGAATGCACCATCAGAGAATTCCTCGAATATTAGGAATTTTTGCATCTAAATTTAATTCCTTAATAAAGTATTAAACTAAAAAAACTATAAAATTTGGAACAATTTAAGAAAAAAGTTGTTAAATTTAATAATGCCAAGCAAATATTTTATGATAAAAGAAATAGTCTTAAAATTAGATGTCAGGCTGTCTGAAGCAAACTAACTTCATAGAAAAATATTTGCGTCTAAATTTGGCATTATTTGCGAAAGACGAATAAATTTTGGAAACTTGGTTGAATCAATATTGCCGTTGCCGTTATCAAAACAAATTGAATATGGTAGACTTAACAAAATTGGTGCAATTAAAGCATATGCTTACAAAGAACACAGTTGTTGAAATGTGGTTTATTATTCTGTTTAGAAAAAGGTTATGGTTTCTTAGGAGCTTTGCCGAATGGTTTGGTAGATCACAATAAAATTACTGAAGTGAAATATCTTTACTCAGTTTGAGACTTTGCACCATTAGATGCACAAGTTATAAAGATGTTATAAAAGATGAACAAGTTATAAAATGTTTCTTTATTTTGAGTGCCGTTGGCAGAACGACTCGAATTAGTACGTATCGGACGGAACGGGCGCATCGGACTAATCGTACTTTTTTGTAGACATCGTACATTGATGCAGATCGGCGTTTCATATTTTGGATAATTTTATACTTTGTTTGATGATTTAATGTTAAAGATTTTCCGAATATAGGGGGCCGTTCATATTTAATTACCGTTGTATTATTTTTTGTAAATATATTGTTATGTTTTATTTAATATTTATAAAATTGTTTTTAACTTTAATTTGTAATAACAATATTATAATGTATTTACTTATCTTTTCTTTATAATGTACTGTGCTGTTCAAAAAGATCTATAAATATCATAATACCTTTTATTAGGTTTACTTTTAAACTGTGCTTGAGACTCTTTTGTTCTATCACTTTTTTTATATTAAAATCTCAGGTTTCAATTTATTCGCGGTTCTAAAATATTCTTTGCCCCTCGTAACATGCAGATTATTTGTGATGCGTGCTCTATAGAATAGCTGTCATTGAAAATAAAAATACTCCAGAATTCATACAATTGATGTCTACAAAACTATCTAATTGTTTTACTTTAAACAAAGTTCTGTAAGTATATTTTAAAATATCTCAAATTGAAACTTCTATTAATATGTACTAATTACTACCTTTCATGCATCCTCATTCGCACTATGATTAAATTAAATAAAATATAAACTAGAAAAATTCAAAATATTGATAACTTGTATCACTTGTATAACTGCCTTTAAAATTATTGACAAGTCTGAATTTATATTATTAAAGGTTGGAATCAGTGAAAATATAAATGAACAATGGTAAATATATTATGTTATCAATATTTTATATGAGAAATATTACAAAAAAAAAACAAATCTTCACATAAACAAATACCTTATACATTGTTTGATTATCAATGTCTGTTATGTAAGGTGATTCTTCTTTATCCACAAAGAGACGAACTGATTGATATTTTAAATTCAGGACCAGGACAGCACCAAAGTGTTTTGGGACCAGCAAACTTAATGTTTATCTTATGGACTTTGTTAAACGTTGCATGCCAACAATATGAGATTGGGTAAGTACAAATTTCTTATTAATTACCATTAATAAATTGCGTTAAACATTTCTTTTTACATCATGGAATCTACTGGAGTAGTTTTATTTATTTGTATGTGTTTTTTTTTTTTTTCAGAGAATTATGTGGACAAATTTGACGTGGATCTTCCTTTCTATCAACCAACTGCCACTGTCCTTTTTTTTTTTTTCAAACTTTTATATTTCTCTAAAGTCAAGCCCTAATCAATTTTCTTTTGACCAGTAGAACATACAAAGGTTCTAGTTATAAATTGATATAATGTGTGATTCCAAATTACTCATTTAAATTAAAATTGTATTTAGCTAGTATTAACATTTTCTTAATTTTTAAGTTTATGGAGTGCCAAGAAAAACATTTCTATGAATAGGAAATAAAGACAGATGTAACTAATGAACAAAGAACATTTTCATTTGATCTCATACCCATATTTCGATTACACTGTGCCACAAATTTTATTTAGTTATAATATTGTTACGGTACAAATTTCTTTCAATTATAAAACTATTATGATATTTATTTCTTATTTTATTTAATTATTACATTACACAGACCATTTAGTTCATTTTTTCATAACATAATAATATATTTTATTACCTATTGCTGTGTTTCTCTTATTACTGGTTCTTAATCGTTCTCTTTCAGTGTACCATTGGCCACAGACGAGTTTTTCTTCTGACAGTTGCGCAGTATTTGACCAGTCTTGTTTACGCCAGCTTTCGTCTTATTATAGGTTATTATAACCTTAGGTTTTCTTCGTTTTATCAATAACGTTTTGGTCGCGTAAAGTACTAAAAAGAGTCATAACGTTATTTTTCTTAGAGCAGTAGGAATCCAGCATAACGTCTTTCTAGAACCCGGAGAGTCTATTCCACTTCATGGCCCTTGGCAACTACAAATTCCACAGGAAGTTCAGCTTTTTCTGATAGTGTCAAGTTCATCTTTAGAAGATTCTAAGCTAAAGGCAAACTTGCAAAAAAAATTGTCACATGTAATGTAACTAGGTCAGTTTCGTTTGTGTATGTACTGTAAATATTTTTTAATCACAACTGTTTAAAAAATCAACAATGATTGCTAAACGTAATGTTTAGGAACAAAAATAAAAATAATAATGTGCATTAAAAATAGTTTTACAATGTGTAGAAAAAAATAATAAAACAGAATCGACACCTGCCAAAGTACTTTTGGAGCAAGAAAAACAGGACCTGTTTCAGGTAACTCAAACAAATAATATGGAAACAATGGAAGTGGGAGAAAATCTCCTAGCCCAACAATATCAGGCCTTATTTCATGAAAATCAAGCTAGACACTGCATTGCAACAAATGCAAAATAATATGGAAAATATGCAAAAACAAATTAATATTTTAAACAAAGAAAAATCTAAAATTTTAATGAATTATGGAACTGATGAAGAAGAACTGGCAAAAGAAATCGGCGATCAAATTAACAAAGAAGTAGAACGAATAACAGCGGAAAACAGAAACAATAGAAGAAAAAAACGAAAAGTCAACTCCTCTTCAGAAACCTCTCCTGGCCAACCTGAAGGTAGCAAAAATCAACAACAAGAGAAAGAAACATTTGAAAGAACAGTGTAATTTCCCCCGATATTAGCAAGCAACATCAATAAGTATGAAGAATTGCTCCATACACTGGCAGAAAATAATATTTCCTTTCAAGCCACAGCAAAAAATAGATATATGTCTGATTTCTGAGACCCATCTTACAACAGAGTCATACATTAAATTCAGAAGATATAACTTCTATCACACTATTCATCCATCAAATGCAGCAAGAGGAGGAAATGCGTTAATTATTAAAAATAACATTTCCCACTATGACGAACCAGGCATCCAAGAACCAGGAAATCAGGTAACCATTAGCACCATTAACATTAAGGGGGGCAAAATTACAATAGCTGTAATCTATTGTCCACCAAGATACAACCAGAAAAAAGAAACTTATCTCAATGTACTTAAAAAAATAGGTAACAAATTTATAAACGGTGGAGATTACAACTTTAAAAACACCAACTGGGGTTCAAGATTTACCACAGTTAAAGGAAAATAATTGCACCGAGCTGCATCAGAACTTGGTTGTACATACCAATCTTCTGAAAAACCCACCTATTGGCCCACTGACCCAAATAAGATTCCAGACCTTTTGGATTTCTTTATTCTGAGGAAAGTTTCACCAAACTATACAAAAGTAGAAGAAAAATTTGATATGGATTCAGACCATTCTGCAGTAAACCTTACTCTAAGTGATAATGTTATTCAAAAAGAAGCCAAACCGACCATAGTAAATCGGAAAACTAATTGGGAAGGTTCTTAAGAGGACTTAAGAAATACTATTCAACTGACCATAACACTAAAAATAAAAAATCAGCTAGTTAAAGAACTGGAAAGGTTTATAGTTGAAATCCAGCAAGCTGCATGGAGGAACACACCAAAAGTAAGATTAACAGCTGGAAAAAACTATCCTGTCAAGATAAGAGAACTGATAGCAGAAAAAAGACAAATAAGAAAGAAATGGCAGATGACAAGATCACCAGAAGATAAAAATATATTAAATAGGGCTACTTAAAGACTGAGAAGAGAAATCCTAAATCACAAAGAATAATCCTTCAACAGATACCTAGTAGGGCCAACAGATGATAAAGAAACTGATTATTCACTCTGGAAGGCCATCAAAAACATAAAAAGTTCATGTAAACACTGTTCTTCAATCAGAATAGCAGAAAACAAATGGGCAAGAGACAATCAACAAAAAGCTGATATTTTCGCTGACCACCTACAAAAGACGTTCCAATTAGATGAAAATCAAGACACTCCTAATGAGGCCATCTATAATATGAAACAACTTGAAATTAAGCTAGTTAGCTTAATGAAGTCATGAAAGAAATTCAGACAAACATCAACTCACAGAAAGCCCCAGGATATGACCTTATTACTGGATAAATATTAAAGAAACTACCACGGAAGGCTATTGTTAAATTATCATACCTCATTTTGCATTTTGCCTTAAATATATACCTGATGCGTGGAAAATGGCTGAAGTTATCCCAATTCCTAAGCCAGGAAAACCTCTGAATGAAGTGTCATCATATAGACCTATATCATTGTTACCGACAATATCTAAGTTATTTGAAAAACTACTACTAAAACGACTAAAACCAATAATTGAAAATAAAAATCTAATCCCTTTGCACCGATTTGGCTTTAGAAACAAACACTCGACAATAGATCAAGTACACAGGATAGCCGATTTCATCTAAGAAGCTTACAAAGAAAAATATATATGCTCAGCTATATTTCTTGACGTAGCCCAGGCATTTGACAAGGTTTGGCACGCTGGCCTAATACAAAAAATGCTCCCCAGACAATATATCGACATTCTACAATCATATTTAACGGGAAGAATGTTTAGAGTAAAGCAAGACGAGGCATACTCATAAATAAAAGAAAATAAAGCAGGTGTCCCACAAGGCAGTGTGGCCCATTTCTTTACTTATTATATTCCAGCGATATTCCTCAACAACAATCTGTTAAAATAACAACATCTGCGGATGACACTGCCATATTGGCAGTTGGCGGAACTAATACAGAGACCTCAGAAAAACTTCAGGAAACCTGTAACAGAATCAATCGATGAACAAAAAAGTGGAGAATCAAAATAAATCAAACTCAATCAGTACATGTTGATTTTACTCTTCGACCAAATGAACAAAAACAAATAAGAATAAACAATGACGTTATTTCGGGTCACAATTCGGCCAAATACCTAGAGATGAATCTAGATGTAATAATTAAATGGAAAGAGCACATAAAAGAAAACGTAAAGAACTTGAACTTAAATTCAAAAAAATGCATTGGCTCCTAGGAAGAAAATGCAAATTGTCAGTGTACAACTAACTGCTGATTTATAAACAAATCCCAAAACCAATCTGGATTTATGGCATACCTACAGCTAAGGGGATGTGCCAACAAGAGTAATATCAACATGATACAAGTTTTCCAAAATAAAATCCTAAGATGCATTGTTGATGCACCTTGGTTCTACCGAACCGATTATTTTCTTAGAGGCCTGAAGATGCCAACAATCGAAGGAGAAATAAAGAGGTTTGCTGCGAAACATGAGGGTCGACTCCACTCCCACGTCAACGAAGAAGCGCTGCAATTATTGGACAACTCTACACTCAACATAAGGCTCAAAAGGAAGAAGCCATTTGATCTAGTGCAGTGAACGTTAATGTTAGTGCTAGTGTAAAACAGTATAATAAATCGTCACGCCAACTTGTGATGCTTTTCTAGAGGAACAATTAAGACAGCCCAATGGGGATTTAGATAAGTTTATAAGACTTTTAGATTAAAATTGTAGGTTAGTCAGTAATGACTAGTACCAATACTCTAACAAAAAAAAACATGTAATGTTTCTTCCACTGTTCCTTAATTCGGAAACTAACTCTTTGACGACACGTTTTCTTTGCTTTACTTCACGGTGTTCTCATTCCCCTTTGTAAATGTAAATTTTGTAGCCAGACTGAACGTCACATATCATCCAAAATTATACGCCTTACTATCCAGATTTGGGAGAATTGTACTGACGAAAACTACAGCAGCCCTGAAATGTAAAAAGTTGTTGATCTACAGTTACGCACCATCCAGGAACGTAAGCTTCTTGTAGGTAGGTGTTCCAATTTTCGAATAATTCTAGAACAGGCTACAGTTTGTCACGGGAACGATGCTTTTCCCTATTCTCTGCGACATCAAATCTTAACACCTTGTTGTTATGTGTGTAAATTCATTTTAATTTATCAAATAAAAAGTCACTATTTTATCATTAATTTTAATATTCAAAAGCATACAATATTTTATTTTATTTTATTGTGTACTACGGTCGTGTCATTTATCATCTGTAGCAGCTTCTGAAATAAATAACAAATAATATTTTAAAATAATCTTGGATTTTAAATATAATTATTTAGCATTCAATAAATTGTAAACAATGCTAAGATGATATCTTTTATCATTTTTTCTTTTTTAATATTACTAGCTGACCCGATCCCGCTTCGCTGGAATTTCCTCTATTAAAAGTAAAATACAGTAAATAACAAATAACAGTTTTTGTTACTCGTGAGAAATTTTTTCATGCGATGCTTGAAAAAAAATTATTAATTTAATTTTTATTCGTTTTTATTAGTTTTATTAATTTTTAATAATTTTTATTGATTTTTATTATTTTTAATTATTTTTTATTATTTTTTATTTTTTATTATTTTTTATTATTTTTTATTATTTTTTATTATATTTTATATTTTATTATTTTTTTATTAAATTTTAGTATTTTTATTAATTTTATTTATTATATATAATTATTTAATTTTTTATTTATTTTTTTTTATTGTTTATTTTTATTTATTTATTCCCCCCTTCTTAAAATGTCAAAATCCAAAAACCTTTAAATACGTCATTATATGAGTAGCTACAATTTCAACTTTCATGTTCCCACCTTTAAAAAATCGATACTTTCATCCCTCTTCCTCCTTCCCCTTCTCCCTATTTTTTTCACTTTCCCACTTTCCCTATTTCGTCTATTTCCCCCTTTCTCCAAACTTTCGCATTTATGTAGTAGTAGTGTTTTTATGATACTTCCCATGCCTCACCCCCCCCCCCCCCCCCCCTTTTAAATGCGAAAATCCAAAAACATTGAAATACGTCAGTATTTACATTTCTGAGTAGCTGTAATTCGAATTTTCAAGTTCCTATATTTAAAAAGGCAAAATTATTCACCCTTCACCGTCATCTATTAGGAATTCATAGAACTAACCAATAAATACACAATATTTAGGCATTCCATACAAATGAAACGCGGTGCCAAGGTTTGGAATGTTTAAATACATACGATGTAGTCTATCTGCATTATATGAAATCATAAATAATGGATAAATTTTAAATATTTTATGTTGAACACAATGAAATATTTTTAAAAAAACCGCTTATACATTTTCTATAAATTTGCAGGCTCGGCGACTATTATTTCAAATAAAAATAGCATCCAATATAGAAGGCTATGTCCCAAATCCTTTAAATTTACTAACCCTTCCCGCTGTCAGCTATTGTTTGACAGGTCGTTGGAATACCTAATTATCGTATAATAAACATTTAATTTACAATAACAAATATCAAGGTCAATAATTGAGATAAAAACTATCCTATCTTTTAAATTGGACCAAATTACAGATATTTACCAAATTTTATCAAAATCATTTTAGTAGTTTCGGAGTTTATCGCGAACATACATCGTGACACGAAATTTTTATATATATATAGATTAGCCTTAGTTAGACTCTATGACTAGTAGACAAAATATCTGGTTAGAAGCATTTCAGGCAGGGCTGGTATATCTAAGGGGTCACGACATAGGAGTCCATTTTGGACGCCATTTTTTTCGAAATAGTAGTCGCCCATTGATCTGGCAACGTGGCAACCTGTAGTCGCCAGGCTTACCAATATAAGAAAAAAAATCAAAGTCTTCTTTTAAATGACATTTTCATTATGAAAGGCCCATATTTTTTAGGATAAAATATTTCAATTTAATAAATTATTAATTAATCTCACATGTACATAGAATACGTCGTGAAAAGTAGATCACTCTCAATTTTCTGCTGTTTTGGTTTGGTTTATTTTAAAAGGTAATTGAAGAGATGAAGACAATTTTCTTATAGATGAGAGGGTGCATAACAAATTATGGCTCCCATTTTTAGAGCTCCAGTCCCCTAAGTCTATTTATTTTAGGCCTTTTTAAATTGTTAGTAGGTATTATTCACTTCATTTGTATGTTTTTATTTAATTTAAATAATTTTGTGTAATATCTTGCGATTTGTTTTCTATATATTTTAGCATGTAGTTATTGGCTACACCTTACAGAGGATGGCTTTGAAATACCTTTACAACAGAGGTACTTTCCTAGAACTGGCCGAAATTTGAAACTGAATACAGTTCTTAGAAAAAATCTCCAGTAAAAAATGCCCGCATGCAGAATAACAGAAGCATAGATTAACAAAGCTGACAAAAGAGTTAAACAAATAAGAACAACCAAAGTTTAAAAATCAAGCAAAATATTTCAGTATCTCCAGAATTATAAACGTATAAAAACTATAATAGGAAACATGTATGGCTTCAAATGGAAAATTACCTAAATTAGCATATCTAGTGAATATTGTATTTAAAAAATATATTTTTAATCAAAACGTTTGTGCTTCTACTCCAATACTAACCATATAGAAATTCATATACATTTTATAGTATTAAGCAAGATTCCGATCAAATGTACCCACAATTTATAAATATTATTAAACTAAAATAAAACATTTTAAATAACACCCGTTTTTTATTTAACAAAAAAATATTAAGGTAGTTAACTCGTAAAACGGACTTTCTTAAGAATTCAATAAAATTGAAATATAAGGTTAATGAAAGTGTCTCTATGTACCTAAAAAAAAAAATAAAAATTTTTGACCGTCTGTAAAACGAGATATTAACAATCAAAATGTGGGTAATTAACACTCTTGAAGCCCTGTCATGTACACAATCATTGCATTTATTTCAAGATATTTTGAAAACGGTTCTTACCATATTTTTTAAAAACTAATGTAAATCAAGAAGTTATAAAATTTTCTAAAAAAACGCTAAATTTTTTAACCGTTTTGATAAAGAAATATAGATTTTTAAAATTGAAATGTTCTTAAAGCAGTCGACGCATAGTGGCGTATTGTGATTACAACTTGACAACATTGTAATCGATACACTCAACGTCCGCTAATTCAGATATCTGTTAGATCAGTGCTTCCCAATCTTTTTATTGCCGCGGACAGGTCAAGTTTATCACTTTATCGAGGCCTTCTGGGAAAGGGACGTTGTTTATACTTTAGGTTGATATGATTTAACAATTTAAATTTAATTGTATTTAAAAATGTCTTCAAAATTAAATAAATATGCAAAAGATGAATATAATTTTATTTAAACATGCCTTCAAAATAAAATACAGTTACACAAAAAAAAATGAATATAAAGTAATTTAAAATTTTAACTTAACTAGTATGAGGAAGTAATAAAAAAATAGAAATAAAAGTAATGATTTTCTGTAGTATTGATGATATCGTAGGAACGTTTATGACAGCAAGAAATTTATTTAAAGCAGTTTGACCAAACCCTGAATGGACAGCACCTTTAAATAAATAAAATTATATTAATTAAAATAAAAAAATTATAAACATAAATACTTATGTATTTTTTTTAAATTTACCTAGAACTGCTTTAGTGTTGACATCTGAATGCTTAACTTCACTTTTCGTTGCATGAACTTTGTCAGTAGGTACTATATTTTCAATATTACATTCATTACATTTAACATTTTAAATTGAATAAAGGCCCTTTCGTGTTTGATTTGCAATATTTTCAAGAGAAAGAACTCTTTCACACCAGAAACATTTTAAATGATTTCCCAACTCTAGTAATTCCACGATGCGACCACTGCATAGGTTATTTTTCAAGCTTGGGGTTTCCTTTCTCAATTTTTTTGCATAATTCATAGCCAAAATTGATTTTTTGCGTTTGTTGAGGACGTTCTGCTTAACAAATTTTCCTTTATCTCGCTATTAATTGATCCTGACAATGAAACATTTTGATATTTACATTTATTTTACTTTAGGAATACAGTTGACGTTTCACAATATATTTACGACGTTGCCGGATGGATTTTACGCGATATAATACCATATTTGTATATAGGATCACATGTGTTGTGTGTACAGTCTGTTACAAAAATAACCTTTCTTTAGATTTAAGAATCTCGAACGGTTGGTATTCACTATAGGGCGATATTTTTGTGTACGACTGTCGCGAGTGAACTACCTTAAATATATGTTTTTATTAAATACATAAATTAGTCTCAACCACACATTTTTTTTTGTTTTTACTTCTAGTGTAAAAGTGACTACTAATTCACAGTCTTTCAAGTTTATTATTTAAAGAGACCAGCCACTACAAAATATTTTTTTGATGATAATTAATTTCTCTTTAATAATGGTTTTGCATTTATTAACATTTTACAGCACTTTTTTTAAATGAAACATCTATTTAGCTCTTAATTAAATCACATTTAAATCAAGTAATTACATTTTCATATTCAGCTTATGTATTCTTATTAGAACTTAGTCACTTTTTTTAATTAGAAAATTTTTAAACTGTGGTAACAGTCCATTCACCAAACCACAAACTTAGCCACTTAAAAATGTTGAAAGAGAATGTTATAAAGGTAAAATTCCTTCTTCTATGATGTTTTCCATGCAATTTTAGGTTGTAAAAGTTTTGTCCAACAGCTTTTTTACAATTTATCCCAAACAACACTATGAAAGATTTAAATCCTGGATTTACAGCATTCAGTTTTGAGATGAGTGCAGTCACAATGCAGTTTCGGAGATAATTTTCACATTAACACTTATTTACCACAGCACAAACGCATGTACCTATTCATGTAACATTAAAATTAAGTGGAAACAAATTGCATAATTTGGTATATAAAAAAGTACAAAATGTTTTTAGTTTTAATTCGACATTGGACTACGAGGAAAACAGTGGTTCATTCCACTTGTACCGTATTGATATTATTATACACGATTCACGTTAAAAGTTTTTATAATACTATTACGGCAGGACAAACGATAACCGTGGATTTCGCCAAACGAACATCAGAAAAGTGTTGCCAACTTAAGCTGACTACTATTTCCCCTCCTAGCCTCAGTCACCCCCTCATCCACTTACTGGGTCTATGTCGCGACCCCCTTAGATATACCAACCCTGATTTCAGGTAAAGGGTTGACAGTTGGTTATGTTAAATATAATTTCTCCTTTTTCGATTTCCGTTTTCCCGCGCCTTGGAAAAGAAAAACTTGCATGCTCTACGTGGGTGAATATTCGTTTTGAGGCTTTTAAACAAGTTTCTCAGGGAAATGACAGATTAGCAAATTGTTTAGGTTTTCTAATCACTTTGAGGATACGTTGCTAATCAAATAATTTATTTAGATACACATTTAGACTCAGCTTTACTAATATATCTACATTTTTCTTGCTATTAGGCCTTTTCTTATCTTCTCACCTTTCCATCCATCAATCTACTCTACTCTTGCTTCAATTCTCTATTATTAGCTATATAGTACCTCTCATGTTATCTGCCTGCCTTAGGGATATATTGATGGCATAATTGCGTGGTTGCATGGCCAATTGCTATATCTGCAGTGGTAAGAAGTACCCATGCTCCAATAGAACCTGTCTACAGTGGCTGCTACCAGATGAAGAATTTGTTGTGGGAACATAGACAAAGGATAATCAAGTAAGACAGTTCCTATTTCTTATTGCATTATTCATCAAGAAGCAGCAAAATTGACAGAGGCTATACGATACAATATACAACATCTAATAATTACTTAAATTTATAATATATATTTATATTTACCAACAGTGTACACCACGATCCGCCTTGGTTCATTTAACAGTTTTTGTTTTATTTGCATAAGTACGCGTTTGCTTTATATTAGTACGCCACTGCTTATTCGGTATTTATGCTATTGTTGTATTCTATGCTTTCCTCAATCATTTCTTATACACACGTAAACAAAAACACCTAAAGGAAATATATCGAGTTGAAATAGTAAAGTGTTTGTTTTTATTTGAGCTATCCTGTGTAATAACGAACCCTTGCTATTTGTTTTCGTCAATACGAATTCAACGTAGCACTTGGTTATTGCTGAATCTAATTTGGCTTATAATAAGACTGAAAATGGGCCGCCCATGATGAGTATTGAACATATTACTGACATCTTCATTTTTTGACTTGTATATACCCATGAGAATAATAAATCCCAAATACTTTTTTACCTCATCGGTGTCTAACTCCTTCCACTTACTTTTGAACAACGAATTCCCTTCTTTATTACTTCAGTGACAAATTTTTTTTCTAACAGGGGTTGCCTTAAAAATAGTAGGAAAGCATCCTCCATTGTTTTGCATTGTCACATGATACTTCGGTATCTCGTAGAACATTTTAAGCTTTTTACCATCCTCTTACATCGGCTATAGACAATAAACAACAGACATCCTCATTGATCTTAGCAACAAACCACCAAGCTTCAACGTCCGTAGGGTACATCGATGGAGGTCAATACACATCCAAATCCGAATCGACGTTATTTACCCTGTCTTCGTCCTCATCCAACCCTATTAGTCAAACAGAACTTTTGTTCGAGAACATCACCACCGTCAATTTCACTTCCATCATTACTTTCGTCAATAAGGTCAGAACTATTAGAATCAGAATTCTCATTCAGGATACGTCCAAGTTCAGAAATACCCAAATTTTTATAGCGCGACAGCATAAATACACATGCAACAACACAATAGCTCTCTGTAACCAAACTGATCAACAATGCAGTCAGAGTAAGAGACAACAATAGAAAATCTGATGTGTCTAACACATGACTTTCCTATCTAATTATAGGCTTTTTCCGGTTATTTTGTACAACCTCTATAAATGTTTGGAGGATAAACTAAATATATACATTTTTTATAAAGTTCAACGAACTTTATCAAATTTTTTTTCGAAAAGTTGTCTAAGGAAATGTAATTAACTCGTTTTGAGCCAAAAGTAAATTATCCCCTTAAACCACTGAATTCTATTATAAGTAAGAAATTAAAGAATCGAACCTAACTGGTCTTTTTCTTTTTATTTTTAAAACTACATTTGCTTGAATTTATCGAAACACTACTGACTCTACTATTACTTTGAATACTGCTATTATAAGAACAAAATGATGGTACTCTTTTAGCTCTTCTTGTTTTTACTAGTGTTTTTCTTTTTCGTACTGGTACTGGACTCTTTTTTCTAATTTTTGGTGCTTTTTTGGTTTGATTTATGTAAGGTGATTTCTCTCTTGTGTTCATCAGCCTCCAGAGTTGGGCACCTCTCCTTGTTATTTCGACCATATCCAATCTATTTTTGTGTGATTTTCTGAAGTCCCTCAGGAAATTTAAAAAAGGATTACGAAAAAATTTTTTGGGGTTATTCAATAGTGTTTTGGTATTTTCTCTAATGGTTGTGATGTTTGTCTGGGATTTGGTTGTGCACATAATTGGTGTTTGCAATTTAGGAATAACCAAATAGAAAATTTTTTCTAATTTTGGCATATCAAACAGATAGTAGATAACTGAAAATGTCATAATAGATAATACGATGAACAATCTGTCACTCTTAACTATGTGGATAGGGTAGCCTAATGTAGGGATGAATGTTTTTAAATACGCTCTTTTCATTTAAATATGTTTTTTTAAAACACTTACGGTAAATGTTGCCAGGACGTCTTTTTCTTTAAAAAAAAATATTTTTTTTACAAATACTTACATTTTAGGCTTTAGAAAGGAGAGTATTTTTTTAAATATATCACCGAAAACTCCATAAAATATTTTTTTTTTTTAAATTATCAGGATTATTAGTTGATCATTTTGGTAAACTTATTTATTAGAATTTAGAATTATATCTGTCATGCTTTGTCAACACAAATATGCGCGGTATTGCCAAGTGTTTATTTAAACTCAACGATAAAGAAATATAAAAAAAATTATGATGTGTCCAACACGTGACTTTCCTATCTAGTTATTACAAGCTTTTTCCGGGTATTTTGTACAACCTATTGTAGCACCTCTGTAAATGTTTAAAGGATAAAATAAATATAAACATTTTCCACATACTTCTATCTGCACATTTTGTCAATTTTTTTTGAAAACGGATCATTTAATAAAAATTTTGTATGAGACAAAAATTATAGAGAATAATTATAAAAAGTAACATTTATTTAATTAATTATCTTCTCGAAACGTAAATAACGGATACATTCCATAAAATATAAAACACACACACACACACAAACACACAAACACACAAATACACAAACACACAAACACACAAACACACAAACACACAAACACACAAACACACAAACACACAAACACACAAACACACAAACACACAAACACACAAACACACAAACACACAAACACACAAACACACAAACACACAAACACACAAACACACAAACACACAAACACACAAACACACAAACACACAAACACACAAACACACAAACACACAAACACACAAACACACAAACACACAAACACACAAACACACAAACACACAAACACACAAACACACAAACACACAAACACACAAACACACAAACACACAAACACACAAACACACAAACACACAAACACACAAACACACAAACACACAAACACACAAACACACAAACACACAAACACACAAACACACAAACACACAAACACACAAACACACAAACACACAAACACACAAACACACAAACACACAAACACACAAACACACAAACACACAAACACACAAACACACAAACACACAAACACACAAACACACAAACACACAAACACACAAACACACAAACACACAAACACACAAACACACAAACACACAAACACACAAACACACAAACACACACACAAACACACAAACACACAAACACACAAACACACAAACACACAAACACACAAACACACAAACACACAAACACACAAACACACAAACACACAAACACACAAACACACAAACACACAAACACACAAACACACAAACACACAAACACACAAACACACAAACACACAAACACACAAACACACAAAACACACAAACACACAAACACACAAACACACAAACACACAAACACACAAACACACAAACACACAAACACACAAACACACAAACACACAAACACACAAACACACAAACACACAAACACACAAACACACAAACACACAATCACACAATCACACAAACACACAAACACACAAACACACAAACACACAAACACACAAACACACAAATATACAAACACACAAACACACAAACACACAAACACACAAACACACAAACACACAAACACACAAACACACAAACACACAAATACACAAACACACAAACACACAAACACACGAACACACAAAAACACACACACACACAAACACACACTGGCTTTCCACAAGACTCTTTTTAACAGATCTCTAAAAGTTGAATTTTTAAAGGAACGTGTGTTTTAAAAGATGTTCTACAGAACAAAATGAATATGATATAGCACTATTTAATTAGGAGACCGGAGAAGTAATAAAATTGTTACCTGCAGCGTTTTACAGAGTTATTTAGACTATAAAATTGTCTGCCAAAATTAATTAATAATAATAGAATACGTTTTCATTTGGCATTGTATAAAGTTCCAATTTCAAAAATTACCATAATCTATCGGAATCCGACCTTCGTTAACTCGACAAGGTTTAGTAGACAATGAGTTAAATCCTGAGTAGTGGCGATGGGCAATTAATAATATTCTTAAGTTGACCATAACGATGTTATTACGATCTGTTGCAGGCAAAGTGTAACTAGAAGGTTGATCAAAAATACGCAAACCAACTATAAATCATACTATTAACTACGCCTGCTTCTTTGATCATAAAAAAAGAAAAATTCTTATAGTATTTTGCGAGGTTCCCTCTTAAATAATTCGAATGGATTTAAATGATATTTATTAGTATACATGGTACAGAATGTTTAGTTCAAGATTGTTAGTGATTGTGTTTTGGAGGTCCTTAAATGTATGTTAATATTTACTACTATAACGTTTATAACACAAACACACAACCGTACGAACGCACAAACGCACAGACGCACAAACGCACAAACGCACAAACGCACAAATGAACAAACGCACAAACGCACAAACACAGAAACACACAAACACACAAACACACAAACCCACAAACACACAAACACACAAACACACAAACACACAAACACACAAACACACAAACACACAAACACACAAACACACAAACACACAAACACACAAACACACAAACACACAAACACACAAACACACAAACACACAAACACACAAACACACAAACACACAAACACACAAACACACAAACACACAAACACACAAACACACAAACACACAAACACACAAACACACAAACACACAAACACACAAACACACAAACACACAAACACACAAACACACAAACACACAAACACACAAACACACAAACACACAAACACACAAACACACAAACACACAAACACACAAACACACAAACACACAAACACACAAACACACAAACACACAAACACACAAACACACAAACACACAAACACACAAACACACAAACACACAAACACACAAACCCACAAACACACAAACACACAAACACACAAACACACAAACACACAAACACACAAACACACAAACACACAAACATACAAACACACAAACACAAACACACAAACACACAAACACACAAACACACAAACACACAAACACACAAACACACAAACACACAAACACACAAACACACAAACACACAAACACACAAACACACAAACACACAAACACACAAACACACAAACACACAAACACACAAACACACAAACACACAAACACACAAACACACAAACACACAAACACACAAACACACAAACACACAAACACACAAACACACAAACACACAAAAACACAAACACACAAACACACAAACACACAAACACACAAACACACAAACACACAAACACACAAACACACAAACACAAAACACACAAACACACAAACACACAAACACACAAACACACAAACACACAAACACACAAACACACAAACACACAAACACACAAACACACAAACACACAAACACACAAACACACAAACACACAAACACACAAACACACAAACACACAAACACACAAACACACAAACACACAAACACACAAACACACAAACACACAAACACACAAACACACAAACACACAAACACACAAACACACAAACACACAAACACACAAACACACAAACACACAAACACACAAACACACAAACACACAAACACACAAACACACAAACACACAAACACACAAACACACAAACACACAAACACACAAACACACAAACACACAAACACACAAACACACAAACACACAAACACACAAACACAACAAACACACAAACACACAAACACACAAACACACAAACACACAAACACACAAACACACAAACACACAAACACACAAACATACAAACACACAAACACAAACACACAAACACACAAACACACAAACACACAAACACACAAACACACAAACACACAAACACACAAACACACAAACACACAAACACACAAACACACAAACACACAAACACACAAACACACAAACACACAAACACACAAACACACAAACACACAAACACACAAACACACAAACACACAAACACACAAACACACAAACACACAAACACACAAACACACAAAAACACAAACACACAAACACACAAACACACAAACACACAAACACACAAACACACAAACACACAAACACACAAACACACAAACACACAAACACACAAACACACAAACACACAAACACACAACACACACAAACACACAAACACACAAACACACAAACACACAAACACACAAACACACAAACACACAAACACACAAACACACAAACACACAAACACACAAACACACAAACACACAAACACACAAACACACAAACACACAAACACACAAACACACAAACACACAAACACACAAACACACAAACACACAAACACACAAACACACAAACACACAAACACACAAACACACAAACACACAAACACACAAACACACAAACACACAAACACACAAACACACAAACACACAAACACACAAACACACAAACACACAAACACACAAACACACAAACACACAAACACACAAACACACAAACACACAAACACACAAACACACAAACACACAAACACACAAACACACACAAACACACAAACACACAAACACACAAACACACAAACACACAAACACACAAACACACAAACACACAAACACACAAACACACAAACACACAAACACACAAACACACAAACACACAAACACACAAACACACAAACACACAAACACACAAACACACAAACACACAAACACACAAACACACAAACACACAAACACACAAACACACAAACACACAAACACACAAACACACAAACACACAAACACACAAACACACAAACACACAAACACACAAACACACAAACACACAAACACACAAACACACAAACACACAAACACACAAACACACAAACACACAAACACACAAACACACAAACACACAAACACACAAACACACAAACACACAAACACACAAACACACAAACACACAAACACACAAACACACAAACACACAAACACACAAACACACAAACACACAAACACACAAACACACAAACACACAAACACACAAACACACAAACACACAAACACACAAACACACAAACACACAAACACACAAACACACAAACACACAAACACACAAACACACAAACACACAAACACACAAACACACAAACACACAAACACATAAACATACAAACACACAAACACACAAACACACAAACACACAAACACACAAACACACAAACACACAAACACACAAACACACAAACACACAAACACACAAACACACAAACACACAAACACACAAACACACAAACACACAGAAAAGAAGAAATGTTTTCTCTTGTTTATTCCTTGCAGCACCCAGTATGGTTGTACAATCCCACCGCTGTCACCAATGTTACGCAGGTTTTTAGTATCACAATTTATTTCAATTAAACTTTACGCCCAAGGGCGTGGGGTATAAAGTAAAAGTTCATGGTAAATACTAGATCCACTGAATACGAAGCAGGCATGGATACTTCAGGCCCACCAGCATGATTTTTGAAGATGGAAGAGGAGAGAGTAAGGCGAGAAGAGGAAAAGGAAAGGCGTAGGAAGGAAGAAGAGGAGGAAAAGGAAAGACGTAGGAAGGAAGAATAGGAGGAAAAGGAAAGGTGCAGGAAGAAGGAACAGGAAAGGCGTAGGAAGGAAGAGGAGGGGGAAAAAGGGAGGCGTAGGAAAGAAGCGATTGAAATTACGAACGGTTTGCTACAAATCCAGGAAACCTTTAAGCAAGAGATTGAGTAGCTCAAAATTAGAGTAGATCTTTTAAAACAACAACAAGAGCATTTAAATTTAATTTAGAACAGCACCAAGAGCATTTAAAAACTAATTTAGAACAACAACGAGATAATTTAAAACGACGAAAAAAGGCTAGAGTAGAGTTCGAAAAGCAAATTAGAATTGAACTAGTTGAGTTAGAAAGAAGAATTTGTAGCCTAGCTTCGATAAGCAAAAGAGAAGCTAAAAACACTACCTCGTCCACATCTGTAATCGAACCAAGCTATATTCAACACCCAGTTTCACAAATCCATACTAGCAAGATCATTAAGCCACCCACGTTTGACGGTCAGATAACATGAGAAACGTATCGCCTCCAATTTGAAGTTGCAGCTAGAGCCAATGGCTGGGCTAAAAAGGAGAACGCGGCTGCCTTGATAGTGTCGCTGCGAGAACAAGCAGCAACCGTTTCACAGTTACTCCCTCAAGAAGAACCCAGTTATTCATCTCTCGTCCAAGCTTTGGAGACAAGTTATGGCCAGCAGCATTTAAAACGGATATTTCAAAGCCAGCTAAAGATTCGTGGTCAGAAACATAATGAGAGTCTACAGGAATTTGGGGCTGACATAAGAAGATTGATTATTCTGGCCTATCCACAGGCGCCCAAAGATTTCCAAGAACAAATCGGAATAGAGGCATTCATTGATGGACTACAAGATGCGGAAATGCAGCAAGTCGCTTGTCTACAACATCACAAGACGCTGAAGGAGAAATTGATTGCAGCCCAGAAATATGAAGTGGTAAAACTTATATCCAGATCTTCTCGCGCAAAAATGGGAGAAATTAAATCCCAGGAAATTGAGGACCTTAATGATAATGCTATTCCCCAACCTACCCTCTTGCAAATGTTAAATGTCCTGCAAAATGTACAACGAAATAGCCAAAATAAGAACAGGAGATGCTTTAATTGCGGAAGAATCAGGCACCTTCAAATAACCTGTGGAAGAGCTTGTTCTATAAATATAGAATCAGGGAATGAGGCCGAAAAGTCACAAAGATCAATCTTCCAAAGCCCGTCACGAAGTCCAACAAGAAACAGTCACAGCAGCTATGCTTCCTGAAGTAGCCAATCACCCACACCGAGCCGGTTTTCTAGCAAAAATCAGGAAGTAGAGCATCGTATAGGCCATCTGTATAGCAATGCAGACATTCTCTACAGGCGACCCTGTTTAGAACGAGAATGCCAGTACAGTAAGGAACTCGGAGAACGGGAGGAATCAGTTGACAAAGTTACCCTTCAGGCAACCACTATCAAGCCAGAGGGCGGCGAAGAAGAAATTACCCTTGAAAGTCTGAGACAGGGACAGAAGAAAGAAAATGACTTAAAGGTTGTCCGAGAATGGCTCAAAAATAAAGTCGCACCTACTTGGCAAGAGATAGCCAAATACAGTAGAACTATAAAAGGTTACTGGACCCAGTATGATTCCCTGTATCTTCACGATAGCCTATTGCACCGGATGTGGGAGAGCCCCGATGGAGTACATGTGAATGAAATGAAATGAATGAAATATTTATTTAAAAAACCAAAAGAATACAAAATTCCATAGAGGTTTTGCCTCTTCACAAATATTATGCTATAGAAAAATGTATACATATACGTCTCAAAACAGAGACACGTCAAAATATAATTTAAAATAAAAAATTACTTAACAAATATACAATAAAAAATAAAATAACATAAAATAAAAATATTTTAGTCAAGTGAAAACGTATTTTATACAATCATAATAATAATAATAATATTAATAATAATAATAATTGGGTAAATATAGAGGTGATCTTATAGTAAAATATATTGTTTTAATTTTTTTTAAAGGTTAATACAGGATGGGTTTTTAATTCGTTTGGAAGATTATTATAAAGTGTCACTCCTTTGTAACAAATCGAGTTCTTTAAAGTATTTGATCTTATTGTAGGGAGTTGTATGTCATTATTGTTACGTGTATTATATGTATGAATGTCTTTTTTAGAGTTAAGTACAATATTAGAATGTTTCTTTTGATGTATAACACTGTGAATATAAGTACATACTTGAAATGTATATAATTGTTCCAGATTAATTATTTCAAAGTCTTTATATAATTTTTGACTACTATATAGTTTAGGAAGTGAATAAATATTTTTTATAGCTTTATTTTGAAGAACTTTAAGGGGTCTGACATACTTTTCACAAGTTGCAAACCAAATAAGGTTTAGATATTGTAAGTGACAATGAATGAGTGATAAATATATAGAACGTAGCAAATACTTTGGAACATTATTATTCAGTCTCCTTAATATTCCTAAGGGTGCCGCAAGTTTGTTTTTTAATTTGTTTATGTGTGTTTGCCAACAAAGCGTTTGATCAATATACAAACCAAGGTACTTTATTTCTTCGGAAGATTTTAAAAAGTCTTTGCAAAAGTACAGTGGATGATTAAAATCATTTTTTTGTTTAGAGAATATAATATATGAAGATTTAACTACATTTAATGTTAATTTGTGAGCAATCATCCACTGAGATAACAAAGACAAATCATCCCTTATCTCCACAATCATCTCTTCTAACGATTCACCAAAATAAAGCACGGTACTATCATCTGCATATAACCTTAAATGTCCTTTAAATTTAACATTAGACAGTGAGTTAATATAGATGAGAAACAAAGTTGGGCCCAAAATTGAACCTTGAGGTACCCCACATGAGATGTGTTGTTCAGAACTTTTCATCCCATCCATAAAAACACGCTGTCTAAGGTCATTTAAGTAATTTCTAAACCACTCCAAACAATTATCTTTGATTCCTATTCTCTTAATCTTTTCTAAGAGAATATTATGGTTTACTGTATCAAATGCCTTGCATAGGCCAAGTGACACAATGACACATTTTTTATTTTTATCTATATTCTCTTGAATGTTAGTTATCATATCTACTGCAGCTGATGAAGTGTCACTTGACTTACGGAAGCCATATTGATATTTATAAAGATAGTTTACATTAGTTAAGAAATCACTGAGTTGAGAATTCACAATCTTTTCAAAAATTTTAGATATTATAGATAAAACAGATATAGGTTTATAATTGTTAAGCAAACCTTTGTCACCTCCTTTAAATAGGGGTGTTACCCTTGCCACTTTAACCGCACTTGGAACCACTCCACTGTTTAGGGATTTTGTGCAAGACACTTGCAATTTCACTTTTACACTCTTTTACGGTTTTCACATCCACATCATCAACACCTGTAGCTTTGTTGGAGTTCATCTCACTAATGATGTTATTGACTTCAGATAGAGTAGTAGGAACAAATGAAAATGTTTCTGGTATTGTTGTTTCATTTTCAGCATCTATAGAAGAAAATGGAATATTTTTTTCCAAGTTCGTTCCAAAATTGACAAAAAAGTTATTAAAATGTTCGCCAATTTGACTTTTATCTTTTATGTCTATATTATTCACCTTAATTGAGGAGATTTAGTCTTTAGCTCTAGATTTATTGGTTAATATTTGATTTATTATCTTCCATGTTTTTTTACCATTACCGTTTGCTTGATTGAATTGATTTTCATAGTAAGAGTTTTTTGCTTTTTTTATTTTTATCTTTACCTCTTTTATACACTCACGGTGTTTAACTTTAAAATATTCAACAGTTGGGCACTTTTTCATTTTTCTAAAATAGTAGTCTCTTGCAGTTATCGCATACGATACAGTGTCATCAAACCAAGGTTGTGAGTTTTCTCTGATTCTTATGGTTTTAGTCGTGTAGGTAGTTGAATTATTAAAACAGTTTATAAAAGTATTATATGCTTCATCAACATCTAGGGGTAGATTGTGTTCAAGCTCACGAAGCGCCGTTTTGACTTTGCCATAATTTACATAACGTTTGTGAAATGTACGTAGTATTTTACTGTTTGACTCATTTGCAATGGTTAAAATTTGAAAATCATGGTCAACGAGGCAGTTGGTTATAATTCCCAAAGATTCAACAACTCCCGGAGTATTTGTTAGCACATGATCTATTAGAGTTTTTGAATTTCGTGTAGGAATACTTTTATTGCAAAAGTCAAAACCATTGTGAGAACATACACTTTTATATAATTCATTATTCTGACTGTTTACCAATAAATCAATGTTTAGATCTCCTATTACTATTGCTTTGGTGTTGCCCAAAGCATTGAGATCATCTTCCAGTAAATCAAGTGTAATCTCAATGTCTTCATTTGAACTACTTGGGTTATATATGGCAGCAAGATGTATTTTAGCTGATTCTATATATACTCTAGCATAGGTGACATTGCCTTTTTCTATTATTTTTTCAACATTATGGTTTAGGCCATTTTTAATGTATATACCACAGCCACCCCCTCTTTTTATTCTAGAAGAATATACACTGGTATAAGAGGGTATATTGAAAAACTTCTCATCTTTTTTTACCCAGGTTTCTGTCGCTACAATAATATGTAGTCCGTCAAGTGATACTGCCGAGGTCGCAGGTGAGAAATGTATTGAAGGAGCTTCATAGCAGCCGTTCAGAAGGACACTTTGATATTAAAAGGACATTGGCAAGAGTTCGAGAAAGATTTTATTGGGTCAATTGCCGACGGGATGTAGCGGATTGATGTAAAAGGTGTGATGTATGCAATAGCAGGACAAAGGTCTATGGATTCGCTCCGAAACGACTAAAAGCCCACACCGATAAAGCAGAAGCTAGAACCGACAGGCGTGCCACAGATACACATTTTGAGAGGGGCAACAAGGTATGGCGGTGCAATCCCAAGCAGAAATCGCAAAGGAACTGGCTATGCCCCTACTCTCTCTTTAAAAAAAATCAACGACCTGATCTGCCGCATTCAACTGTCAGCGGCAGGTAAATCCAACGTTGTTCACAGTGGAAAAATAGCCCCATACCATGGTCCAGATCCTCCCCATTGGCTCCAGCCAGGTCCCAGTAATCAAGTTATTCGGGGCGAATAACTAGAAAGGAGGGTGCAATGTTACGCAGCACCCTGTAGCGTGCTGCAGTCGTCATAAGTAAAGGTACGAATAAATTAAGAAGATAGAATAATCCAGAAATGTCTTGAAATGTCATTCCTTGTCAAAGAAAAGTCCGGATTGTTCAAGAAGGTTTTAGGTCGAGGCAAGATATATAAGTCGACGACCTGACGTCAGTTGGCAGTTTTATGATAGACGTTACATGTTAATGTTATCAGTATCGTTATTATTAAAGTGGAATTGAGTTATTGTAAAGTTGAATTAAAATAAATTGTGATAACAAAAACCTGCGTAACAATACTTTTCTTCTTTTCTTGCTTAGGACAAAAGTGTGTATGAGTGTATGTATTTAGAGTGATAATGTAATTTAATCTTATGTAATATATTTTGCGACTGGCTAAATGGCAAGTGCCCAAGCCATAAAAAAAATGTTAATAACCTTCGAATATTTATTAAAACTGTTAACTTTTAGTTACATAATAACGTTTAAAAATATTATTAAAAAACAGTTAAATAATTAATATTGAAATAAGGTATATTTTTAGTTTAAAAAATAAAACAAACGTTAAAATGATTTGATACAATAACGTTTTCCATACGATTTTTATGTAACTTAAAATAATGTTGATTAGTTACGTACTATTTGCAAAAACATCAACTATCGGTTTAAATATAGTATTAAGCGAAATAAATAATAAACGTTAATTATAATTCGAGAGACGCTAAAATGGTGGTTCCCACCTTATCGATACTGAGGCCCACAATTGCAAGCTTAAAAAAACGAGAAATGATTTAATTTGGAACGAAAGACCGAAAGCCGATAGTAGTATTAGGACGTTGAATTTTTTGGTTTGTAAAGCATTAGCATTACTTAGGTTAAACCATATGATGATTTTTACAAGCCTTGATTTTTAAAACCATTCTATATTGCCTTTTGATTAGGGTTTACAAACTTGTTCGAGCAATTTATCCAATATTAATTAGCCCCTTTGCCCCTTAAGCCTGCTCATGTAAAATATTTGGGCTCCTTACTTCGCCTATTTATATAATATCAATAAAGGACAGAAGGATCGGTATGTTAAAAGAAATAAATTGGCTTTCAGTTCAGAATTGTGTTCAGTACATGACTGATATTTATTTATAAAATAAAAATAACATAGTACCATCGCATCAGATCTATTAGAAAAAATTCAATATAATTTGCAATATCACAACTATAATACAAGAAGCCAGTCTGACTTTCATGTACGGCAAGCCACTACTAAAAGTACCCAAAATACAATTTTAATTAAAAAAAATTAATAGACTGCCTACAGAAATTAAAGCAAAAAACAATAATAAATGTATTCAAAAGTAACCTCAAACAATACTTGATAAATAAACAGAACGGATATACTTTCTTGTAATAATACTCTTTAAACCTGCCCTTTTTAAGTACTTCCCTTAATTTATTGTTATTTAACCACTCGTTTTACCCGCATTTATTATAAATTATTACTGTTTTGAGATCATGTACTTTATTTTAAAAAAATACTTGAAGTTATGATAATAATACCTACTATGTTTAAATTATTAATAGTTTTGGGACTATAGGTTATAGCAACTTATACCCACAAAACTATTTTTGTGTTAAAGTAGATCCATAGAGAGCAATATAATTTACAAAGGCCTTCTTTCAACATACAAATAAACATAGCAAAATGCCATGGTATTATAATTAATTAAAATTTGAAATGTGTTGATCACATTACGTCATTAACAACCAAAGTTAGAAGATTCATTTTTAAATTTTATGAATTAAGGAAATTTATGTCTAGGGAGTTTACTAATTATTATTTACAATTCGCTTGTTGAATCTATTTTGCTATATAATATTATGTGGACTATATGATATTGCAACCCCTTGATGTAATCCAAAATCATATAATTAAAATTATCAACAAAAAACAGCATATATCATACCTCTCTTTTGTATAATAAAAAAGAGCTTTGTATAAGAACATTATATTATCTGTCTTGCTGTACCTTTATTTATGGAAAACCTAAATTGAGATACACTACAAATTATTTGCAATAAATTTTAAAGGAAGCAAACATTTTTAAATAATTTGACATCACAGTTGACATCTTGATACTTGACAGGCACAGCCAAGCATTATTCTAATTTTTGTCAAATAAAATGGACGGTTAATTATTCTGTGGGGTTGTGACAGAGAACCAGTAAATTTGATGAAGTTGTTTTGTGGCTAAGGGCGAAATAGTAGTAAGCTTAAGTTAGCACCACCATAAAAAGTCATTTTTAAGAAACTGCCTATACATTTTTCATAAATTGGCAGGCTTGGAGACTAATTTCAAATAAAACTAGTTTCCAAAATGGCTGTGGTTGCAAGTATGAAGGTCGCAACCCACCTCATAAATCTCACCTTTGCAATCAACATCTGTTGTTTGACAGGTCGTTGAAGAATGTTTGCAACGTATGGAATGTTAGGAATGTTAGACGTTAGGAATGATTGAAATTTGTAACATTAGTCACACAAGCAATGCATGAGCTGATTTTATTAAAATTGATATTAAAGTAGTTAGGATGGACCGAAAATTCTGAAATTTAATAGGGTTCTGAGTTAGAAGTAATTATTCAATCAGAACTTTCGTTTTAGAGTTATCGTGCCGGCGTACATACACATAGATGACCAGACGAAACATTTTTTTTTTCATTTTGGGAGTCAGAATGATCGGAAACATGAAAAAAAGTTTTAAAACATGGGGGTGAGAACATTTTTTCGTCTGCACGAATACAATACTGAGGCCCCATAGGAAGAGCCTCTGTAATTGAGGAAATGACATTATAAAAAAATGTATTATTACATAAACTTTTCAACATTCGGTTAAAAATAGCTAGAAAAATACGTTAGAAAATAGTATTTTTTATACGTATAATTTTGCAATTAAAATTTCAACGTTGAATTTTCAACCAATAAGGTTTTTTTATACCATACAACGTCATATTTGTTGCGGTAGATATTTCCAGTGGAAATAAGGCTCGTCAGGAAGTGTGTTCAAAAAGATTTTATTAAAATATGAAGGGACAGAATAATACAATATGACTATCAAAAATTGACAACAGTAAAAACAAACATCAACTTATCTAATATAAAACTACCTAACTGATAGTGACTAAGTGCTAACTTTATTTAACATATTAGACTGATATCTTCAACACTTTCCCTTGTTAATTAAAGTTAAACCCATTTTCGTAGACAGAATCTGTATACGTTGTCTTTGAAGAGTCTTAGTCATTATATCAGCCACTTGCAGTTCTGTTGAAATTTGCTCAATTTCCAATATACCTTCATTGACTTTTTCTCGAACAAAGAAATGTTTCGTAGCTATATGCTTCGTTCGTCGATGAAACTCAGGATTTTGAGCTAGTTTTACTGCTGCAGAGTTATCAACCCGAAGGATAGGATTGTCGTTAAGTTTTACAATTTGCTTAAATAATGTGCTTAACCAAATCACCTCCTTTGTTGCTGTGGTGGATGTGGCTACCATTGCCTGCCTTTGACTTAGCCATGAAATAGCACCTCCTGCATAAGTTACAACCACTCCAGTAGTTGATCTACCTGTTTTTGTACATCCTCCAAAATCTGCATCACTGTAGCATTCTAAAACTCTTTTATTTACATCCGACGAATATACTATACCAAGGTCAAGAGTACCTGCTAAGTACCTAAATACTCTCTTGACCCTTACTACGTCTTCTGAGGATGGATTTTCTAAATTTATGGATAAAAAGCTTACAGCGTATGCTATATCGGGTCTGGTACCCAGCATTAAATACATTAACGCTCCTACCGCCTGCCTGTATGGAAAGTTATGCTGTTTCTCAGACTCTTTCCCTGTTTTTGTAGGTTCTGAAGCTTTTAGAATAGGAGTCGAAATTGGTTTACAATCTAAAAAGTTAAAACGTTCTAAAATTCTTCTAGCATGTGCTTTTTGACTAATTTTAATAAAACCATCATGAATTTTCTTAATTTCTATTCCTAAAAAGTACTCTGCAGATTTTGTGGTTATCTTAAATTCTGTTTGGAGCTCAGCCAGGAAATCCTCTAGGTCACACAAATCAGTTGCCGCAGTTAGACCATCATCCACGTACAATGCCAATAAGAGTGTTCTGCCTTCTTTTTCTCTCAAGTAAAGGCAAGGGTCGGCTTCACTTACTATAAAGCCCAGTTTTTTCAGAAAAACCCCAAAACGTCTGTTCCAACACCTTGGAGCTTGCTTTAGTCCGTAAAGGCTCCTGTTAAGTTTACAAACTCTATTGGTACTATCAGTGTAACCTCTCGGCTGGTTCATGTAAATTGTTTCCTCAAGCTCCCCGTATAAAAATGCTGTGGATACATCAAACGGAGCTAGATGCATTCTTTCACTAGCTGCAATACTTAAAATTGTTCTAATTGTGCCCAGTCTAGCTACCGGACTAAATGTCTGGTTATAGTCAATACCTTGTCTCTGATTAAAACCCTTAATAACTAATCTGGCCTTAAATTTATCTACGCTACCATCTGGATCAGACTTAACTTTAAAAACCCATCTACATGGTAAAGCCTTTGCTCCTTCTGGTAAGAATGTTAGCTGCCATGTTTGGTTTTCCTTTAAAGACGTCAACTCATCTTCATAGCTTCTTTCCACTGAAAGCTTTGGCGACTGTTGACTGCTTCTTCATAGGTTTCGGGAGTTTTAATTGTATTAACAAAATCCTCTATAATTAAGACTCTCTCTCCGAAAAAATCTGGACTTCTTAACGTTGATCTATCTCTTAGATTAGGTCTTGAAGATGTTGGCATATCTTCATAATAGTCTTCTTCTTTGTCAACACTTTCTTTTAGATCTGCTTCATATCCTAAATTCTCTTGATTTTCTTGATATTCTTCTTCATTGTCTTGACAGCTTTCTTTCTGGGTATTTTAAATGACAATTTTATATACTCTGCGGATTTTTCTTCTTTATCATCTTCTTCTTCTTTTTCTTCTTCTTCTGGGTTCTTTTCAAATTCTACCCTGGGACATTCTTCTGGTTTCTCTTTAAATTGTACATCTCGAGACAGAACAACCTTTTGAGTTTCTTTTACCCAAACTCTATATCTTTCGTCTCCATCATACCCTAGAAGGTATCCCTTGGTAGCTTTTTTATCCATTTTCTTTCTTTTTTGACATGGAATATGGACATAGCAACTTGAGCCGATAATTCTTAGATGCTTTATTCTAGGCTTGTGTCCTATCCATAACTCATATGGACTTAATCCTTCGATTGTCGACTTGGCTGTACGATTCAAAATATAGATAGCAGTATTTACTAATTCTGCCCAAATGCTTTCCGGAAATTTGACTTCTGGGTTCGTATACTTCAAGGTTCTAGCCATTTCAATGACGGATCGGTTTTCTCTCTCACTTCCTTCGTTCTGTTCTGGAGTGTAAGGTGCTGTGAGTTTTTGAGTAATACCGTTTGAGGAGAAAATATCTCTAACCTGCTTATTGTCAAATTCACCACCGTTGTCGCTTAAAAATTCCTGAATCGTATGTCCTAATGTCTTAGCATGTACAATCATATGGGTTAAGGCATCTTTGACTTCTGATTTATGTTTAATGAAGTAGCCATATCGAAATTTAGTGTAGTTATCTTTAAATAATACTACATACTGTTTTTTCTGGAAAGACTCTTCAAAAGGACCACATACATCAGATGATATTAATTGACCAGGTTTGGTAGCTGCCTTTCTGGTGCCAAATGGATGACGATGAGCTTTTCCGTACACACATTGCTCACACAATTCGCTAGTTTGCTTTAATTTTATGCCAAACTCTTTTTCAAGCATCATTTTAACGTGGCGTTTGTCTTGGTGTCCCCATCTTTCATGAAAAAGCTGTAACAACTGGCTATTGGGAACTGCTGCATTAACTTCAGCTTTAACATCTGGTTCTATAACTTTTATATTAGCATTGTAGAGGGTTCCACCTATTTCTCTAGTTCCAGACAACACTATTTTCCCACCAACTTCAAGCCAGCATTTGGTTGTATTGTGATTTTTTTCTTGTGCAGCCAACACCGAGAATAAGTTCTTAGAAATTTTTGGAACGTACCATACATCATTTAGGGTAATTTCTTGATTACATTTACCTACAGTAGATAAAAATCTAATGGTACCTCTTCCAAAAGCATTTAAACACTCTTTTCCAGCAGCCTGTATGCTATGGGGATACTCAAATTGTTCATAACTAACGAAATTCCCTGAACAATTTGTTACGTGTTTTGTTGCACCATTATCAACCCACCACTCATTTGAATCTGATTCAGCCATATGTATCTCGTCACATACGGATATTAGAGCCACGGTTGCATCTGCTACATTACTAGTAGTATCAGTGACTCTACTTCTAGACGGTCTTCCGTCGGCTATCCACTTTTGACAATTTTTAACCCAATGGCCTTTTAATTTGCAATAGTTGCAAACGTCGTTACTTTTGCTCTTTTTTTTACTGAATTTATTATTTCTTCTCTCTTATCTTTCTTTGTCTGATTTAGCTAATAATGCTTCTTGAACTTGATTGCTGCTATCTGCATTTCTTATAAAATTTCCTTCATGCATACATAGTTGTGTTGCTAATTCGTTAAATGTCTTATCTTTATCTCTAGTTAACAACATCCAGCCTGATCTAAACGTTTCAAAGTTAGAAGGTAAAATTTGTAGTGTTTTACAAACTAATAATAGGTCTGGAAGTGCAGCAAGATTCTTAGCTTTAAGACCTGTATTTAACTCTGTCCACAAACTATTTAATTTAGCAATATGAGTGGAAACATCATCTTTTGAAATCCAGTTAAAGGTGCAGATTTTAAATAATTGGTCTTGGGACGTAGCTTCAAATTGTAGTTTAAGTGCAATCCATACCTCGTGGGCTATTGCTTTATCCATAACTTTTTCATACACTGCATCGGTAATTGTTGCCGTTATCATCGACTTGGCATAACAATTTGCCTTACGAAACAGATCAGATTTATCTTTATGCTGCTTGATCTGTTCTGCCGTAGCACCTGTAGATAATGGTTCAGGTTTAATTAACTTGCCATCGATAACATCTACTGCTCCTTTGTGATAGTCCAATATATCTCTGATCTTCCTTTTCCATATTGGCCAGTTTGATTGACCGGCTAATGGTTTCATATACTTTGCTAATTCCATCTTATTATGCGTTTAACGATTCTTCTGACTTACAACACGACTGAGAGCAAGGCTGGGCGCATAACCTGTTGCGGTAGATATTTCCAGTGGAAATAAGGCTCGTCAGTAAGTGTGTTCAAAAAGATTTTATTAAAATATGAAGGGACAAAATAATACAATATGACTATCAAAAATTGACAACAGTAAAAACAAACATCAACTTATCTAATATAAAACTACCTAACTGATAGTGACTAAGTGCTAACTTTATTTAACATATTAGACTGATATCTTCAACAATATTTACGTTGAAAAAAAAAACGAGCTTGTGCTTATTGGGTAGGTGGAGAACGGGAAATCGTGAGAAAGTTTATATGAGCAGAACGACGTTCGCCTTTATATGATTTTCGACTTATTTTTACTTTCCTATCTGTATACAGATATAAGGAAAGTATAGGAATCATGATTTTTTTCGACCTCGAGTTTTCGACGGATTTTTACGTTTTGAGGTCCCCTGAATACGTTTTGACTATTTTCGCGATGATGTCTGTGTGTGTGTGTGTGTGTGTGTGTGTGTGTGTGTGTGTGTGTGTGTGTGTGTGTGTGTGTGTGTGTGTGTGTGTGTGTGTGTGTGTGTGTGTGTGTGTGTGTGTGTGTGTGTGTGTGTGTGTGTGTGTGTGTGTGTGTGTGTGTGTGTGTGTGTGTGTGTGTGTGTGTGTGTGTGTGTGTGTGTGTGTGTGTGTGTGTGTGTGTGTGTGTGTGTGTGTGTGTGTGTGTGTGTGTGTGTGTGTGTGTGTGTGTGTGTGTGTGTGTGTGTGTGTGTGTGTGTGTGTGTGTGTGTGTGTGTGTGTGTGTGTGTGTGTGTGTGTGTGTGTGTGTGTGTGTGTGTGTGTGTGTGTGTGTGTGTGTGTGTGTGTGTGTGTGTGTGTGTGTGTGTGTGTGTGTGTGTGTGTGTGTGTGTGTGTGTGTGTGTGTGTGTGTGTGTGTGTGTGTGTGTGTGTGTGTGTGTGTGTGTGTGTGTGTGTGTGTGTGTGTGTGTGTGTGTGTGTGTGTGTGTGTGTGTGTGTGTGTGTGTGTGTGTGTGTGTGTGTGTGTGTGTGTGTGTGTGTGTGTGTGTGTGTGTGTGTGTGTGTGTGTGTGTGTGTGTGTGTGTGTGTGTGTGTGTGTGTGTGTGTGTGTGTGTGTGTGTGTGTGTGTGTGTGTGTGTGTGTGTGTGTGTGTGTGTGTGTGTGTGTGTGTGTGTGTGTGTGTGTGTGTGTGTGTGTGTGTGTGTGTGTGTGTGTGTGTGTGTGTGTGTGTGTGTGTGTGTGTGTGTGTGTGTGTGTGTGTGTGTGTGTGTGTGTGTGTGTGTGTGTGTGTGTGTGTGTGTGTGTGTGTGTGTGTGTGTGTGTGTGTGTGTGTGTGTGTGTGTGTGTGTGTGTGTGTGTGTGTGTGTGTGTGTGTGTGTGTGTGTGTGTGTGTGTGTGTGTGTGTGTGTGTGTGTGTGTGTGTGTGTGTGTGTGTGTGTGTGTGTGTGTGTGTGTGTGTGTGTGTGTGTGTGTGTGTGTGTGTGTGTGTGTGTGTGTGTGTGTGTGTGTGTGTGTGTGTGTGTGTGTGTGTGTGTGTGTGTGTGTGTGTGTGTGTGTGTGTGTGTGTGTGTGTGTGTGTGTGTGTGTGTGTGTGTGTGTGTGTGTGTGTGTGTGTGTGTGTGTGTGTGTGTGTGTGTGTGTGTGTGTGTGTGTGTGTGTGTGTGTGTGTGTGTGTGTGTGTGTGTGTGTGTGTGTGTGTGTGTGTGTGTGTGTGTGTGTGTGTGTGTGTGTGTGTGTGTGTGTGTGTGTGTGTGTGTGTGTGTGTGTGTGTGTGTGTGTGTGTGTGTGTGTGTGTGTGTGTGTGTGTGTGTGTGTGTGTGTGTGTGTGTGTGTGTGTGTGTGTGTGTGTGTGTGTGTGTGTGTGTCTGTCTCTATAACGCATAACTCATGAACCGATAAACAGAAAAACACCAAATTTCAAACTTAAGCTTTGTTTTAGCGTCCAATGAGCTGATTAGATTTTGGGCAGAGTCAGAACATCTGGGGGGTACTTTATAGGTGGTCATTTTTATATTTTATGGAATATATCTGTTATTTACGTTTGGAGAAGAAAATTCTTTAAATAAAAGTTACTTCTAACATAATTATCTATAATTTTTGTGTTATGCAAAATTTTCCTAAAATGGTCCGTATTCGAGAAATTTGGCAAAATGTAAAAAAAATAATTTTTTATAAAAATTGTTCAAATAAAAGTTGTTTGCAATATAATTCTCTATAATTTTGGTCCTATACATAATTTCTCTGAAATGGACCGTATTCGAGATATTTGAGAAAATGTGTAAATTTCGAAATTTGAAGAAAACTCAAAAACGGATAAAGGAAAAAACATTAAATTTTAAACTTAAGGTTTATTTCGGCCTGACGTGAAATGATTATATTTTGGACAAAGTCGGAACATCTGGGGGGGTACTTTATGAACGGCCGTTTTTATATTTTATGGAATATATCTGTTATTTATGTTTGGAGAAGAAAATTGTTCAAATAAAAGTTACTTCTAATATTTTTATCTCTAATTTTTGCTTTATGTCAAAATTTCCTGAAATGGTCCGTATTCGAGAAATTTGACAAAATGTGCAAAATTCTGATTTTTATGAAAATTGTTGAACTAAAAGTTGTTTGCGATATCGATTTCTATAATTTTTGTTTATACATATACATAAAATGGACCGTAATGGAAAAGTGCTAAATTTAAATTTTTCTGTATTTTCGTTTTCAATGAATATCTATAGAAAAATGTTTCGAGGTAGATGTATGTGTAAAATGTATATATTTAGTTTATCATCTAAACATTTATAGAGATGCTGCAATAGGTTGTACAAAATAACCGGGAAATGCCTATAATAACTAGATAGGAAAGTCATGTGTTGGACACATCAGATTTTTTATTTAATAATTTTAAAGCTGTTCCAGAAATCACTGCACGTTTATAATGAAAGCTGTTGCTGCAGTGGGTACATTTTATTTTATCAGGTGGATCCACTTTTTCAGAATACAACATACAGTTGTTTATTTTCTAAACAAAATTAGCACGCCACTGGTAATAATTTGATTCTATTAATAAAACACCAGGTGAGCAAAAATTATGCAAGCCTCGTGTGTATATATAGGTATTTAGTTTTATAAATAATATGGCTTAAACATATTTTCAAATGTTGCCTTTATGGTACGTGATAATAGATGTTCTAATCACTAATACTTCAAATTTTCGTGACCTAAATCCATAAAATATCACCAAAATGAACAGTTAAGTTAGAGAGCAAAATACTGCACAAATTGGCACATAGACGGCATACATTGTTGAAATTGAATAGTTGTTTCCTTTTTAGAAGTAAGCTTTAGATTACTGAAAATCAGACTACTGACTTTAAAATAAAACAACTACTTAATGCTTTTTATTTAAGTTGACCGACGAAAACTATAGTACCTAATTTAATTTAAAAAGGTGGGAAAAAACACTTTAGAGCCAAATTATTTATCAAATAGTTTTGTCAGTAATCAAGTAAATAAATAACAAAAAGTTTTTAACATTTCTTCTTTGTGATTTAGCCATTCATAAAAATGTAACAACTTTAAAACACTTTTTCTAGACTTTGCCCAAAATGAGTTACTGTGTACCAAACATCAAAATGTATGAGGTTATTAATAAGGAAAGACCCATTAGAGATTGTTACAGGATAAAAGAAATTATAGGATTTTTAGGATTAATATGACTTATTTAGGACTCATTTAACATAAACTGCATTTCTAAAACCTAAAATAAATGCTACTTACAAAAAATCTAGTGAATTATTTCATATTTTATCATTTGTTTACTTCCATTAAAATTTCCTTACTATTTCAAACTTGAGAATCCATGTAGATTTCAAATTGGGAATCCATGTAGAATTTATCTAGAAGGAAAGGGGACAAGAGTATCCTAATAATAAACATTTTTTTTTACTATTTGTTACATTTCAAAACAACTTAAAATCATTTCGAAAGGCAACCAAATTATTAAATTAGTTTTGTTTACATTTTCATAATATCTACATGCTATAAGTCACAAAAGTCAATTTTAATGAATGACAATTAGAATGAATGATTAGTAATCTGAATTAAGTAATCATTCATCTACCAGTTCTAAGAAATGTACTAGAACTAGACTCCTAATTAAAACGTTTTGCCTTTGTCTACCAACTAGATTAGACATAAGTTAGTCTCTTTTCAAGTATTGGAACTTATAAACTAACAAACTATTTAATAATTTGGAGGGTCTTATCAAAAGGAAACATGCCATTTTGTTCTTCTTATGAGAGCTTTCGTCAAGAACAATTGTCTCAACATTTTTGTTGAGATTTCCAAAAGTTCTACGATTCGAAAGATCCGAATTGTTCTATTGAATAGAAATTTGACAACCAAGGGTTGGATTTAGTCTAGAGAGTTGAATAACTACCAGAAACTTTTTATCAGGAGGCCCTGAGCAAGTTTATTAATCTTAGAGGCCACACCCCATCACAGGTATTTTAAATAAAGACTTATTATTAATAATGTATAAAGACACTTACGTTTCTCTCTCTTTAAGGCCTTATTTTTCTTTTTATTCCTATATTTCCTCTTATTTCTCCAAACATATTATCCATAATTATTGTACATAACTTCCGGCGTTATACTCTTCTGTAAACGTCGCCTTTGAAGACATCTTTATCCAGACCATCCATGGGGAGTCATTGACTGGTCCCATACGTGCGTAGTCTCATCCACTTGCGATAGATCCAGACACTAGCCACGGAAAATCATCGACTGGTCTACCGGAGGTATACCTAGTTTCATCCCTTGACCTGCTATAGAAGGTAACTATGCTTTATTAATCGGGATTTCGGATTGCGTTATTGGACATTGAAACAACCTGAAACCGAGTGATATATTTTAAGAAATATTAGGCTACTCGAATTTTTACATATATATTTAGTTGTAAATTTTGATCAAGTTAATTAGTTCATAGTATAAACTTACTATATCTTAGCAATATATTGAACTTTTCCGATTATTTCAAGCATTATAAAATAATTGATTACGAATTACGTTGTACGCCGAAAATATGCATATTTAAGGTTCATCTAAAATTAGTGAATCTTATATTATAACATATAGGGGTAATATTAATCTATAAATACCTCATGTTGCAATATTCCATATTGAGATTATTTACTTAATAATTTGTAAAATATAGCTGACATTTGAAATTTGTAATATAACCTCATTATTTTCCACATACTTAGACCAGGAAAAAGATAAAAAGAAGATAATCAGACTGTCCTGGTCTAAGAAATCAACTTAAATAAAACCACTAAGGTAATCGATTAATCGATTAGTTTTAATTGTAATCAGCCCCTTAAGTACCCAACCCCTGAGAAATATTCAACATCGCCTTATTATAGGTCAGATACACTTAAAATTTGTTTTTATCATGATTTAATTCAAAACCCTCTACATGTGTATCAACATGAATTGTTTTGTTGCTTACGCTACCGCTGTCCTCCATGTATGCCCGGTATTATAAATTCATAACACGTTTCTAAAAAAGCTATGAGATATAAGAATTAATTTCTCCATTTATTTATTTCATATCAAAAAAATTTCAATCAAACGTATTTTCTATTGAATAAATGTTTTGGTTCAAATAATTTTCTACCAATTTTTTTTAGAACAAATTCCCGCAACCCGTCCGAATTAATATGTTTTCTCATCAGTTTTGTCCAGGACGGATACCGATATGGAAAATTGTTTTAATTGGATGTTTTTTAACAAACCAATAAACAATGCCAATCTAGCGAAGAGAGTCATCGACTGCGTCTGTAAATGACAGGAAGTATCGGAGACACGTCACGTTGCATTCCACAAGTTGTGATGTTATGTGTATATATTATTTAATGCCGATTTGGTGGAGGAAGAGAACATCCAATTTGTAGTAGACTTTTTATGAGCAGGGGCGGTTTCTCCATTGGTTCATTTGTGCAGTGAACACCCAATTAAATTTCATATAAACACATTATTTTATAATTACATAAAAATATAAATTTAATTTTAATATTTTTATTTTCATACGTGTTAATCTATATTTTTTGGTACATCATTGCCCTCTGGCTGATCGCGTCTCTGTGGCACAGAATACCTAAGTATACTATGTCTGTGGCGCATTATGATGAGTGATTCTAACACGAGTGAGACGATTTGGTGAATGCATAAATTTAAAAAGAGAAAACAACACGCCAACATATCCTTCAAACGTCAAAGGAACACAATAATTGCCGCACCGCTCACAAACAAGGTTGCCAAACCAGTGTTGTCAGTCTAGTACAATTCACAATTGTACTAGATGTAGTACATTCTGCTTGAGGCAGTATTCACGTGTAAAATATATTGTGTTCCTTGTTTGGGTTCGTTATCTATAAAAATCCCCTTTTCTTCTCTTCAATAAATTAGATGTCACTGCAAATAGAATTCGAAAAATTTGGTACATTTAAGGAATCTGGTACATTTTTTAGACAAATCTGGTACATAACAAAAACATATTCTGGCAACACTACCAAATCAAACAAACTGTCATTCCGTCTACCTGGGGTTCGGTTATATAGCGCGAATTTAGAGATGAGTAGTAATAACGTAAATGTACCTACTTAACACTTACAGATTTGCCAATATCCATCTCTAAATTCCAATGTGACACCGAAATCACTTGGAACTTTAGAGACGTTGTAACCGAACTTTGATTTTAGTTCAAGGACGACTTACCCAACTCCTACTCAGCTGAGCTCTGTTTATAAATATGGACCTGAATATATTTGTATACTTGTTTATCGATATATAAAAGAAGAAAGTGAGAATACACTCAGTGAGACACGAGATCCCTTTACAAATTATACTTTTTATGGATTTGTGTGTTCCGTGAACCGTATTTTCGTTGTTTTGAGGTTGGCTGTACTGGTCTTAGGTTCTGTGTGAATTTACTAGTGTTTATGTACGATGGAATCGTATTCGGTAAAATTTATAAAAACAAATAAACATAATTTTGAGAATCGAGGGCTTATAAAAAAGAATGGCCCACCTCGATCGGAGATAAACATTGTTCAAGAATGTGCCATAAGAAATAGAAAATTTAAACATTCTTTTAAGATTGAACAATATAAAAAACTTCGTGGTTGTGCGGGTGTGATAAACAACATGCTTTGTTTTGGTTTCCTTGTTTGGTTTTTGCAAACAATGAAAATACTAAATCAGAAAGGGCAGAAACGAGTGTTAGGGATTTATCTCATTTATCAGCAAAAATTAAAAAACACTTTTATTATTATTATTATTATTATTATTATTATTATTATTATTATTATTATTATTATTATTATTATTATTATTATTATTATTATTATTATTATTATTATTATTATTATTATTATTATTATTATTATTATTATTATTATTATTATTATTATTATTATTATTATTATTATTATTATTATTATTATTATTATTATTATTATTATTATTATTATTATTATTATTATTATTATTATTATTATTATTATTATTATTATTATTATTATTATTATTATTATTATTATTATTATTATTATTATTATTATTATTATTATTATTATTATTATTATTATTATTATTATTATTATTATTATTATTATTATTATTATTATTATTATTATTATTATTATTATTATTATTATTATTATTATTATTATTAACATTTCTTACGAAAAATAATTCTGATTTAATGAGGGATGACTTGGCATTGGCAAAAAACTGGTTCGCGTCAAATGAGTTAAAATTAAACGATAGAAAAACCCAAAACATAACGTTCACAGCCAGCAAACTTGTAGAAAAGCAATGTACAGTACAGCTGTTGGGGGCGGTACTAGACGCGGGACTAAACTGGGCCCCCCATATTCAGAGTATCTGCGCCAAGATGTCGTCACAAATATTTGCATTGAGACAAATGGCTAGGTTCCTAAGCAAGGCTGTATTAAAAACTGTATATTACGCCATTGTCCATAGCCATATGCAGTATGGCGTCATACTCTGGGGCAGAGCTACCACGTTCTATAAGGTTTTTATTCTTCAAAAACAGGCTATTCGTATACTAGAAGACACAGAATATGACGCCTCCTGCAGACCTTTGTTTGTAAAACACAAAATTCTACCTATGCCGTGCGTGTACATTTTGGAAACGCTTACCACAATACATGAACAGCTAAATATTCTAACTATTCATTCTGATACGCACGGTTACGAGACAAGGGGCTCAGAAAACCTTGTACCTCTATGGTCAAGAATTTGTGCAAGTAGAAACAATAAATTAGATATTAATATTTATAACAAATTTTTAAAACTACATCATGATATTAACGTTAAGAATTTGTCTAAAAATAGATTTAGGAATATTGCAAAAGAATTTTTAGTAAAATATTGTTTCTACTGTATCGAAGAATATCTAAACTTTTCAATGTAAATATATTTTAATTTGTTTTTGTACTCGTTATACTTTTTATAAAAATTTACTTTATTAAGTTAGTTATTTTAAGATTTTAACCACATGTACTGTAAAAATTTATGTGCAAAATTGACTATATATATCTTTATTTGATTTTGTATTTATTACTGTTTATATTTTAGTTGCTTGTCAATTATTTCTATTTTTTTATATTTACTCCTTGTGACTATATGTACTGGTATGTATGAAAAATGTCAATAAATACTACTATTATTATTATTATTATTATTATTATTATTATTATTATTATTATTATTATTATTATTATTATTATTATTATTATTATTATTATTATTATTATTATTATTATTATTATTATTATTATTATTATTATTATTATTATTATTATTATTATTATTATTATTATTATTATTATTATTATTATTATTATTATTATTATTATTATTATTATTATTATTATTATTATTATTATTATTATTATTATTATTATTATTATTATTATTATTATTATTATTATTATTATTATTATTATTATTATTATTATTATTATTATTATTATTATTATTATTATTATTATTATTATTATTATTATTATTATTATTATTATTATTATTATTATTATTATTATTATTATTATTATTATTATTATTATTATTATTATTATTATTATTATTATTATTATTATTATTATTATTATTATTATTATTATTATTATTATTATTATTATTATTATTATTATTATTATTATTATTATTATTATTATTATTATTATTATTATTATTATTATTATTATTATTATTATTATTATTATTATTATTATTATTATTATTATTATTATTATTATTATTATTATTATTATTATTATTATTAATATTATTATTATTATTATTATTATTATTATTATTATTATTATTATTATTATTATTATTATTATTATTATTATTATTATTATTATTATTATTATTATTATTATTATTATTATTATTATTATTATTATTATTATTATTATTATTATTATTATTATTATTATTATTATTATTATTATTATTATTATTATTATTATTATTATTATTATTATTATTATTATTATTATTATTATTATTATTATTATTATTATTATTATTATTATTATTATTATTATTATTATTATTTGGTAAATTCATCTCGGAATTCCAATTCCAATAAAAATAATAACGCGTCTTCATCTCTTTCTTCATCAGAATTCAATAACTTTTTTGCTACTATTGCAGAGACCATTTCTATCCACATAGAAACTCCTGACGTACATCCTCTTGATTACTTAAATCTCCAACCTAAGCCATCAGGTTCATTTTTTATGTCACCTATACTACAAGAAGATGTACGTAAGGCAGTGCGTGAGATGAAAAATTCAGTCAGCCTAGACCACTATGGCCTAAGTAGCAAAATGATAAAATGCGCGATGGAACCGCTGGTAATACCATTAACACTACTTTTTAATAGATGTTTAGAAGAGGGTAAGTTTCCGTCACAATTAAAAATATCTAGATTGATACCATTGCACAAAAAAGGCGACACTGAATGTCCTGATAACTTTCGGCCTATTGCTATCGTCCCGGTCATCTCAAAACTATTTGAAAAAATTTTAAAAAATAAATTGCTCTCTTACATTGAAGGTAAAGAAATCCTATCACCTTCACAATACGGATTTCGAAAGGGCAAATCGACGGTCAAAGCGATGATTTCTCTAATTGAATGCGTGGTTGATAATCTTGATCAGGGTTACAGTTCATGTGCAACCATGTGCGACCTATCGAAGGCATTCGACTGCGTCAATATAGAGCTTTTGATTGACAAATTAGAGTTCTACGGGATAAGGGGAAATAGTCTTGAGATCTTCAGATCATATTTAACTGATAGGATGCAATACGTGGTATACAATGATGACGTTTCTAGCATGCTTCCGGTGGTAAGTGGTGTTCCACAGGGTTCTGTATTGGGCCCAGTTCTCTTTTTGCTCTACATCAACGACCTACCAAAATCTATTGAGCCACGTAAATGCATTTTATTTGCGGACGATACAACTCTTCTCACAAGGGGTAATTTAACATCTACCAGTGATGATACAATACTAGCAAAACGCTGGTTTAGTTCTAACAAGCTAATGCTAAATGCAGCTAAAACAAACAGAATTTTATTTAGCTCAGACAAACTGGCAAAAAAATCGGAGCCTGTAAAAACACTTGGTTTTACGCTGGACACGTGTCTCACTTGGGCCTCACATATAGCCAACCTTTGCTCTAAACTAGCAACACAAATTTACGTCATGAGACAGTTGTATTCTAACCTGGATCCGCATTCTATGAGGTCAGTATACTATGCTCTAGTCCACAGTAATATTAGTTATGGTATAATGCTCTGGGGCAAATCCAGCTCCTTACAGAAAGTGTTTAGCTATCAGAAGGCAGCTCTAAGAATTATTGATGGTGCACACTACTTAGATCACTGTCAGCCTATATTCAAAAAACACAAAATTCTGCCTTTGCCGTGCATATATATATTTCAGGTCTTATCGTGGATTCACTTGAATCGTTATCAAGTTCCTACTCATGCAGACATACATCAGCATAACACTAGATTTAAAGAAAATATAGTCAATAGCTTTTCTAGAATATGTATTACTCAAAACAATAAACCTGATTACTATATTTATAACGCTTTCGTGAACCACCATAAAAATTATCCCATAAAGAATATGACATTAAAGGCTTTTAATATGATAGCTAAAAACTTTCTAGTCGAGCATTGCTTCTATTCTTTGAATGAATATTTACAAGCTACCTCTTTTAGAATTGTTGACCAAAAATTTTAATTTTAATTTCATTTTTAATCTTAATCTTAATTTTAATTTCAATCTTAATTTTATTTTAATTTAAATTTTAAATTTTATTGACGTGAATTTTTACAAAAAATTTTATGTGTGTGAATGCATATTTTATATAGCTTGTAGATGTTTTGTTTTATCATTAAATTTGTATTTATATTTGGTATACCATATTGTAGTCTATGACATAAAATGTACTTATGTATATATTGTCAATAAATCTATCTATCTATTATTATTATTATTATTATTATTATTATTATTATTATTATTATTATTATTATTATTATTATTATTATTATTATTATTATTATTATTATTATTATTATTATTATTATTATTATTATTATTATTATTATTATTATTATTATTATTATTATTATTATTATTATTATTATTATTATTATTATTATTATTATTATTATTATTATTATTATTATTATTATTATTATTATTATTATTATTATTATTATTATTATTATTATTATTATTATTATTATT
>OV651813.1:76400962-76650962 GCA_927349885.1 Psylliodes chrysocephalus
CACTAGAAGAAACATGCTCATCTATACAGATAGCAGACAAGTACTGCTCACCCTGGACAGAGTACGAACTTCCTTCGGTGTAGTACAAGAATGTTACGAAGCATTGGTCGAAGTGTTAAACGACAATCTAGTCACCTTAAGATTGATGATAGATCACGCCGCCTTGCCGATCCACTAGCCAAGAAGACAGTCAACCAAATACCTTGCTTCTGCATTGTACTGACAGCATTGGTAGTGACAAACCTAATTAAATAACATTTCCTTGTGAAATTCAAGCAAATGTGGAGCTGAAACAAAAAGCTGCAGAGGTCTTAAGGAGCATTTAAGTTACCCGGACAATACCACGACTAGACAAAATATGCGTCTAATAACTGGTCATTGCTTCACTCCGCACTCTACAAGGGATACGAACAAGGATATGGGATTATCGAGCATATCGTCTATCTACTATTGTCTGACGCTCTTATTTGTTAGATTTGTATTTGGCCAGTATTGGTTAAGGTGAATACAGCACCCCTTATAATTTTCAGACAAGGTTATTTCAAAAAGTAATTATGTTAAAAAATTAAAATTTTGACAAAATAAATAAGGCAATAATATCTAGAATATACATATATTTTAAAGTTTTAATTCCTACTAGTTTTAGAAAAAAAAAATCAAACTGCCTTAATTTTTGAAATATCATAATGAAAATAAATGCATTTCTCAACAGCACCATTCTTAATATAATCCAGACATTTCAGCTCTTAATGTATCGTTAATGATTTGTTAAAATTCGCCAAAATTAGTGTCTAAAACGCCTTGTTAAGTGCTGCCTTCTGTTGTAACGCGACTGTAACTATCTATCGTACACTCTCAGTCATAATTTGTTTTCCGCAATAATTTACACTAGTTTATACCAGAAGATAGCAGTTAACGAGGTGTATTGGCCACTAACTTTGGAGAATTTAAAAAATCATTAAGGGCCCTAATTTATGGATTATAATAGAATAGTGCTTACATTTGATGATAGAAAATGTGGCTAAAAGGACACGATATAGAATGATCAGTAATCAGACGAAAGTCTACTTGCTTCTGGACTAAAGATACCTGGGATAACGTATGTCCCTAAAGTTTTCGGAAAAAATAAAACATTTATTTTTTGGTTGGGAAATTTAAAAATTAACAATGGGAAAGTATTTCTAGAACTATAAACGTTATTTGATATTTGTATAGAACATGCACGGGTCCATGTTCTTCGATGGCACGTAGTTTTGGCCTTACATGGGCCATAAGCCTTTGGACCGTTGCTAAATCGATCTCACGAATTTTTTGCATTAAATAAATAAAAATAGATTTTTTTCCGAAAACTTTAGGGACATACGTTATGCCCCAGGATAAAATGCTAAAGAAGTACAGTTTTGTGAAAAACTTCAAAACTACAGAGCGGGGCTGCAACAAAGAATGGAGCCAAGAATCCATCGCGCTTGCAACCGAAAGACATGCTATTTAGTGGTATACGGACGGTTTCAAAATCACAGAAGGAACTGAAATAGGAGAGTATGGACCGAGACCAAGCACTCCGAAAGCTTGGAAAAATACCCAAGCATCTTCCAGGCGGAAATTCACGCCACCGAGAAGTGTATCCAGTTTAACATCGAAAGAAACTATCATAGATAAGAGATTATCATCATGTCCGATAGTCAAACAGCCATCAAAACGCTAAGTTCTTACGTAATCAGCTCAAAAATGGTCTGGAGATGTCTAGAACAATTAAATGAACTAGGCAAGAAAAATAGAGTTACTTTCACTTGGGTCCCGGGACATAACAGGGTACAGGGTAATGAAATTGCAGATAGTCTTGCAAGGAAAGGGGCTCAAACACCCTTCGTAGGACCTGAGCCGTTCTGCGGTATCAGCAGTAACAAAATATTAGAAGAGATTTAAAAAGAATTGGGTAGTAGACGAACCGATAATTGGAACAATCTCTTGAGGCTGAGACAGGCTAAGACATTTCTGAGTGAATATAACTAGAAAAGATCGGAAGCCTGCATCTGCCTGAGCAAGAACAGGCTAAGTATTACAACAGGAATCGTCACCGGGCATTTTCGACTAAAAGAACACCTTAGTAAACTGATAGTAGTAGAGCATAGCAAGTGCAGATTCTATGAGAAGGAGGTCGAAACCTTTATTTACATTCTGAATGTGTAGCACTCCAAAATCCAAGGGCGGATAATAAATAGAAGAGGAAGATTTACCTAACTTGAAGCCACTCCAAATCCTACACTTCCTTGAGAAAATAGTATTGGAAGGGTCGTTATAGGCATTGATATATTTCCTTGGTGCATTAGCTACAAAAGGGGGCACAATTGATATTTTAGGTCGCAGTGTATTAACACTCCATTCCCAACATAACATAAGAATAGTGCTGTTAAAGAATTCATTTATTTTCATTATGATATTTCGAATTTTTTTTTGTCAAAATTTTAATTTAAAAAAAAAATTACTTTGTGAGAATCCTTGTTTTAAAATTATAAGGAAAGCTGTAATCAACCTAACACTGGCCGATGTAAGCAGAGCACCTTTCGGCGACGTTATCAACTACATTAAATCTGTTGTCTGGTTGACTAGCTAAGAGGGCCTATTAACTTATGAGGATGCTCAATGGGTACAATGAAGCCTAAGTGCCGTAAAGCAACACACCCTCCACACGTTACAGAAGGTATCTATATTTTTAAAAGATTTGTAGTTTCGCATGACGAACTCATAAATTGTTATGGTTTTAGATACTTTTAGGTTAGTACCGGTATGTTAATTAAAGTTAATTAATTAATTAATTAATTAATTAAGTCAAATCGTACAATAAAGTCTTTGACTATTTTAGTGCGAGATAGAGAGTTATTGTCTATTTTATAATCATACTTAATGAATTTTTACATTAAATAAGAAACTATTTTACACTTTTTACCATTAAATCCAAGCTTATTTTCTATACACCAATTGTTGACAATGTTAATGAGGTTAGGCTGTAAAGAAGTACAATCGGAACTAAAATTTATTTAACAGAATCTATTTTATCGAAGGACTTAAAACAACTACCAAATACATTGCCATACCATTATTAATATCAAAATATTATAATTCAATATCAAGTAACCAATAGTATCCCTTGGCACGGTGTATATGCAATCGCCTTGAGTGCTACTTTTTAACCTTTTTTCAGCAGTAAAACTGAAGGTAAAATAAAATTGTAGAGAACAATAATTCACGAAACGTAGCGAGCAGTCGCATAATTACTTCGCCAAAATTTAATGCAGCGAGCACATGTTGAGCCATTATTACTTTTACCCTGATGAAGTGGCCATTTCGAGGTGGCTTTAATAGTGCTAAAGCATCTGCCATCCTCTTTACTACTTCCATTTCCACTTCCATATGGGGCGTGCTCTAAATGACAAGTTCGAATGTTTGAAATACGGTACACATAAGAATTGCTTGATTACACTGAGAAAAACACAGACTGACCAATTCGAAACATACACTACTATACTAAATGAAACATCTGCCGATGGATATAGCTTTCAACAGTAACATAATTAAAATGTAAGTTGGATAAAGGTGTTTCATGGACTTTAAAAAATTAAATAATGCGACACACGTCTAAAAAAGTATTCTCTACTCTCTTCAGTCTGTGAGCCGCCAACTTTACCTGCCAGACTTGTACCCTAGGTGGATCCTGCTGACTTGTTACTTTCCAAGTGTTTGACGCAGTTCATATATAAATTATTAAATTTAACTGGTATACAAGTAATAGCTTTAAGTTAGAAGCTGGCCAGTTCAGTTATACACAGATACACGGAAATCTAAACGCGGACCATACATTTTACAGCAGATGCGCCAAACAAAATTCTGAACAGCGCGGAATGCCTGGCGCACGATGCATAGGACTTTTACCTTATTTCTACTTGATTCTGTTGCGTATGTAAATTTGGTTACCCCACCGCATCCTACTAAATTGATAGATCCCTCTTAGCTTATCAGCTAGGCTACAAATTGAATGTAGTTGACGTTGACATGAGCTCGGTTTGAACTAGTCTTCATAGTTTGAACTATACTGGCAATATTTCTCACAACTTAGAGCCCATTTTATGTTTATGTTTAAAGATTTGGAATTTATTTTACAATCTGAGCCCTGTTTTGTTTTAGAACCGTCAGTATAATTATTATGGATCGCATCTGTTACTTCCGGTTTTATTTATTATTGTATATGGTTTATGGAAGATACACCATATTGACGAGTTTATCGCTTATTCAAAGTATTTACCTAACTTGGCTAAATGTATTATTTGTACGAGAAGTAAATATTATGAAATACGTAATCTCACTTTTTAAATTTTCGTGTTGACGAAACATAAACAGTATAATGATCCCGGTAAGTTAAGTTCTGAAAATCAAAATAAAATTACACTGTTGCCGGTTGGCCACAGTGCAATCCGCAAGATGAGTTAATATCATTTAAAAATTGTTCTAGTATATAGGAAGGATTTGGAGGGAACATATAGCAGGGGCAGAAGTTGGAATGACTTTTGGTTAGGAAGAGAGGGGGTAAACGTGAAACCACGTCGGACGGCTCCGAGAATTTGGCGATGTTTATTCTGATATCTCTGGTATTTTTGAGAAGCGACGCTCGGCAATGCGGTCTTAAAGAATAGCCACCCCTGCATTACCGATGGCACTGGATAATTTAATAAATTATCATGTCATCACATTTTTTTTTCTAAATAATAAATGCTTCCTCAGTTAATACCTATTCCCTACGAGAATTTTCTTTGGTATATTTTTAAAAGAAGTGTTCGTGTATAAAATGTACACAAGGAACATTTTCATAATAATTTCATAACGCTCATACACTTACCAAATTCAAACAACTTATAATTGATTCATGAAGCACTTATTTTTCCACCCTCAAACCTAAACCACTAACAGCAAACCGATGTTGCCAAATTTAAGAAAATATGGTTAATCTTTTGGATATCTACCTGTTCGGAACCAAATCAATTGTATTTTTCAAACGTAGAAAAACTATTAATAATTAAAATATACAAATCTAAGATAAAAACAAAATTAAGGGCTGCATTTATTATTAATACATTGAAGTAAAATTGACAAATTCATTAAAAAATAATAATGAATTTAGTAAATGTAATGAAAACACCGAGTATAAAATAACCTTTGAAGAGGGGGTGAATCATTTGAAATTAGCAGAGATTTAATAAGGTGACCCTTTCTCCAGAGTATTGTTCAATTTAGGTCTCGAGGTATAATGATGAAGGATAAAGTACAAACAAAGGGGGTGTCTACCACAATAGACACGAGATAATGGTCTACGCGAAACATATTAAATTAATAAGAACGAGGGGTGAATAATGGTCTATATAGGAGAATTAACAGTTATTATAGTATATTTGGACGCATATAAGAAATAATGGAAACATATTTGATTCTGAAGTGTTAAAAAAATACCGGTTATATTTTAATAAAATAAAGTTTATTTGAGCAACGGATTTATTAATATAATGTAATTAATTGTGTCATATAGGGTGACAATTTAAAAACCCAAAATGGCTATATCTCATGTACTGTTATCTTTTTTTTTTAGTGTGTACTATTAAACTACCCTATGTAAAATTAATTTAGAAGCTGTGCACACGTACGAGCACAGTCATTAAAGATTATTGTATTTCGTGTAAAGACATTTTGTTTATAAAAGTGCAAATCGTTTTCGGCTGTTATACCATCATCAGTGTTTTACCTGCAAAGAGTCAAAATTTAATAAAAATTAAAGTTGTGTTTTAAGCGTAAAATTACCATATATGAAATTAATTGCTTGTCAATTAGCTGCAGGGGCCTTCAAAAAATAACGAAAAGTCCTAAGAGCTCCCTTCTTCAGATGATAAGTAAACGTAGTACACATTTACGAGCTAGTTGTGCACCAAAACTTATAACATCACTCTATAAATAGTTCTCGCATTTTGCAGGCGTGGCTATCACTTTTAATGTTTGTGCGAAATTGTGATACACACGTAAAATCAAAAATGTTTTAAATTTAAATAAAATATAGGAAAAATTTTTTATTCATAATCCAAAACTTTGGACGACTCAAAATTGTGTTGTTTAAGTAAGGAGATAGGACGACTTAAGAAACAACAAGTAAAAAGAACGAAATCAAACAGCAGAAGCAACTCTGCTAAAATGAAAATCACCAACGTAAATAACAGAATATTCAGACATAAAGGTTTATTCGGGTTTCTTTAAAATTTGATGCAGACCGTCCGAGATCCAGTTGAACAGCTGGATAGCAAATTATTCGTCGCGTACACCGTTTTAATTACTCACTGGTCAACTAGTCCTTAAATGTTTCAAAAAATGCTTGAACAACTGTTATTAGTATCGTCTTATCATAAAAAATTTAAATTACTGTGGAATTCTGCCTTTAATTTTTAAAGTCGTTGAATCGTTGAAGCATGTAAGCCTTCTCAACATGTTAAGGTTACATTTTTATAAAAGAAAACTAAAAAAATACCATATTTCTTTCCAAAATAACATGAACCAACAGAACATAAGAACTATCATCTTCACTTGACGGGTCATTCAGGTTTATAATTCAAGAATGAGCCGAAAATATTCGATATTTATTTTTAATTTTGGTAACACGGAGAACGCAAAAAGAGCCTTTAAGAGCCCTTAAGATGTACCTGACAACATCTAAAACGGTTTAAGAATAGGAATAATTTTGTTTTCGACTTCCCTTTTGATATTACTTCAAATTAATTCTATGGAATTTAATCTACGATAATACTGTAACTTGACAAACCGGACCCTGACCTAGTTTTGCAAATACTTATAACCTTGGCCTAAATTTCGTCTAGTGGATACCCACGAAGTGATGTTAAAACCCCCAGAATTACGTTTAGAGTTCAATGTAGCTGTAATGGAGGAAGAACGAAGGAAACACCGAGATTAATTTTGAATACTGTTTATTTAACATCTATTCTTTTGTACAGCCGAACATTTAGATTATGTGCCATTTTTAGGCTTAACATTATGTTTATGTAGCCTTTCTAATGTGTCATTTCTAACCTCAGAGCTTTTAGTTCCCATAAAAGGGTAAAATAAAAGTCGGAAGTACTTTGGTATGTTTGTTTGTCTCCTACTATACTCCTAATCACACGTTTCCGCGGAACTACTGAATTACGCATTGTCTAATAAAAGAGAGTGCAACGGTAGCACGAGGAGTATTGTGAGATATAAAATATTGTGTCGAATTGAGAACCTCTTCCTTTTTGAAGTCGGTTAAATTTAATATTTCTAATATGTGTAAAAACCGGAGTGTAGATTTACCTCACCGTGCGTCACGCCTTTCTCTAATATTCCAACGCCGTAATTTAACGACATACTCAGTCCTGTATGGATAACACTAAACGGTCGATCGGAGAACACCTGATATAAAGGGGGATGCCCGTCAGGCCCACTTTTGGGGTATCTCAGTAGAGATCCATCCAAGCCTCTATCAGGCTTTAATTAACATAGCCGCAAGGGAAATACCATTTTTAGGCCTTTACTATTGAGGTCCCTGGCGGTCTATGGTGGCCTAAGGCGTCTTTTTCGGCACGATGCTCTTTTGCTCTGTCGATTGACAAATCAGTGTTATTAATCACAGTTCTGAGGATACGTTAGCTAGTCCACAAACACAATTCCACCTATTTATTCTAAATAAATAACAAACATACTGACTACTTCCGCGTAATGTCCCGCTAAAGATATGTGGATATGTACAAATAAATACAACCCTCATCAATATTCATGATTCTACCCGCCGCTGTACATATCTCCTTTTTCCCGAAAATTCGATACGCAAAACTAAAATTCCGTACGGCTAAAATGACACATTTGTCTACCCAATTTTGTTTTACAAAGAACGACAGAAAACATATTTATTTAACCGCAAACTAACTTTAAAATATATACAAATCCAGGCATTTACCCTACTAATCTACATCTGTTTGCCATTTAAAAGTAAAACTGAAAGTGCTTTTTATCATTACTGAAAGGGGCAGGTACTGTTTACAGACAACCGAAACTTTACAATTCGGCCCTTTGGCCAAAAATCTAAATGACTTAATTTATTGCTTGAGAGCATTGACCGACTTTAGAACAATTAATATTTATGACAACAACATCACTATCGATTCTCAAAATAACATAATTTAGCACAATATAAAAACCCTATAATTTTTCCCACAATAAACGTCTACCAATGAATACCAAAAATATGACAATAACACACAGACGCGAATGTTCCCGCTAATGAATATAAAAGTAAATAAAGTGATACCTGTAACCTATTAATGTTTGTCTAAATTCTCCCCCGGAATAGCTGAATATTAATTACTAGTTTGATTACTTTAATAGTGCGATTATCGTTTTAATTCTACGTAAAAGAAACCTTACAGAAAGAAAAGTATACCGCTGATAAAAGTGTCTACCTGGCGCAAGTTCGTCGGGTCAGCCAGAAGGGTGACGAAATCCACTACGAACGTCGCCTATAGAGTAGTACTTTTAATCATTTAGTAACATTTTATAACGTTGAATCGGAGATACAAAATATCTGGCGTTTAACTAGACTGGCGAGGTACCACCAGTATTAGTTACGCCTATATTTTAGTCGCTTGTTAGATACAACCTTACAAAATAGTTCTAGGAGCGAAATCTGTTTCTACTCAACGTGTATCTGCTTGGTCAAACTGACTTATATCTAGAATATAAGAAAAAGGTGGTCATTCTAAGGATAACTGGATATCTATGCAGAAGCCGTCGTTTATAGAGACTAATTTCTCTACTCCGTCGATATCTTTTATTTCCGTTGTCAAAATATAACAAAAGTGCTGCCACCGTAAGGGTAGCGATATCTCTTTTTAATTATATTTGAAGAATATAAAGAAAAAGGAGTCACCGTGACGGTAACCTGGATATTTGCGTTTTTTGTTAACTCGACTCGGCGAAGAAGAAAAAGCTAATGTTCCCCCAGCCCACAAAAACCCGGGTATTTATACTTAAATTTCCCATATAAGCAAATGTATCAGAGAGAGGCCGACTATGGCTTTGGTGTATAAAGACTATAAAGCCCTGTATTAATTTCTGAATATAACCCTATCGGTGACATATGGTTTTTTAGCTAGCGTTCGTGAGAAACGACACAAAGACTGTCTTTCCCAGAAATAATAAAACGGCGCCTACGAGGCGGGACACGCTGGGATTCTGTTTGAATTCGAAATAAAATTTGAATATAATATGTAATATATAAGAATTATTTAAATTAATTATCAACCCCCGGTTGTCGGATTTCAATACGGTGGTAAATATATAACGGTAAGAACGATTGCCGTAGCCATCTAATCCACAACATAGCTAGGTTTGAGATTTTAGCCTTTCAATATTGCAAGAAAATCTTTTTTTTAAACTATAGGTAGATATGATACACCCATTTTGTTCAAAACGCGGAAACTACCCCTTTTCGAGTTTTCGATTTTGGAATTTCACTAGTTTGACGATAGTGGTAAAGGGTATTACTCTAAAAGCATTTGGTGGCAACTTAGGAATTAATTGTTTACCAAACCATTTCTCGAACAAGGTAGATGTTATAATATTGGTAATAATCTGCTGAACAATTCAAAATATCCTTTGCTGATAGTAGCAAGCAATTCGACACCAAACCGTTTTCATTACCGGAATGTAATCATGATGTAATGTAATAATTATTACTTAATAAAAATTTAAAACAAAACTTCCAGCGTAAAAAATTATAACGGGTAAAGTACAAAGCACGAAAAGTTTGTTTGTTCCTAACTTTGTTATTGTTTTGTAAATTTCAATATTCCTTTTAGTTACTCCATCCCATATATGCAACCTGTATATCGCCAATATCATAGTCCACTATTGACATAAACATGGGCTTCGTTACGGAACTACTAAGGTTGTGAATTTTCAGATGATGCTACGTCATTAAACAGGGCCGGATCCATTTTAAATGTAAAAATTATTTTTGCTTTGGTCTCACAGATAATTTTAATCAGTTAAATATAATAGTAAGTACCTAAAGAAATTAATTTAAAAAAGATTTTTACAGCGAATAAATTTCTAATAAAATAAAAAAATACGCTTCAGATTTCAATATTTGTTTTTCAAAGTGTCAATTTGTTTATAGCGTATAGTTAGTCGTAGATAAACGGTAGAAGGTAGACCACAAATGAGGTCACTTAATGCCTGATTTTGTCAATTAGTAACGTGATCGATTAATACACAGCAAACGGAAAAAAATGTACAGTTCGTTTTACATAAAATGCGTATATACAATAACAAAATCGGTTTTGTTTATATAGCTAAACTATGTGCTTTTTAATATTCTCCTAGAACACTACTTGCTGATGTTGTTGTTGTGTGACATATGGGTGCAAAATAAATGTCGCAACTACACTGAAAAATAATTATTTAATTATTTACTACTGATTTTAGATAATATACGTGCATGGACAAGCAAATATAATAGTTATTTTTCAGTGTAGTTGCGCTATTTATTTTACACCTGTGTTGTACATATAACCTATAATGACTTTAAAATTTATTATTGGTGATGGAAAAGAATGAGCTTAGAATTTTTTTCCGATAGATGCAGCCCTATAAATTTCAGTTTGCTCTTTGGCTACATTGAAAAATCTAGTTCTATAATAAGTTTGTGTTATTACCTTATCTTTATTCTATGACTATTTTTCTACAGAATAACTGATTAAATGTTCGTCATATTTATTCGAATAATTATTTTCAAATAGAAAAATACCAAGTTGTTTGTTAAAAATTTCAATAAAATTTGGTTTATGCATCATGTAATTAGTAAGGAATATTTTTTTTATTGGTAAAAGTGCATGTTTTTATTATATTTTTGATGCTGCTATCAAAACTCCTCGATTTTTTTAATTGAAAAATGTAGGGTTGTTTCTCTCAGTACCACCTGAACAAAATAATACCTCCATTAAATTTAAACATTTTACTTTTTAAGTTTTTGCAACAGAACCAGTTATGTAGGGCACCACGTTTTCCAAAAAAAAATCATAATGCCAGAAGCAGTCTTTTTATTCCTTGAAAATCATCATCAACAAATACCTACTGCATTAATGTCCATAACAATCCAATGTCGTCTACATTAATTATTGGTGGCACGAGAAATATGACTAGAAGGTCGAGATTGTTTACTTTCCACATACAATTTCTATAGCTCTGTTTTGCAGACAAAAAACAATACTGAATAACTCATGGCTACAACTTTCCCAAAATAAAATTCCATATATATTTACTAGAGCGTATATTATTTTTAATGGTTAAAAACATATTTTGTTTGCCAAAGTTCGGTCTGCAAAACATCTAGAAGATAGTTTTTTGTATGGCAATTTTATATGGTTCTTACATTTTTCATAATAACTGTCTGAATTAACGCCAAGAAATGTTATTATATTAGTCCATTCAAAGTTTTGACTTTCTGGAAGTGTCATTTGTGTGCCCTAAAATCGTAGTGTCATCAGCAATTAGAGTGAAAGTACTTACAATACTAAGTTGAGTTGAATTATTTATGTAAATAAAAAATAAAATGGAACTCAACACAGATCCCTGAGAGACTTCCCAACTTATATCTAAAATTTAAGAGTACATAATAACTTTACCATTTGTTTGCTTTCTGAAAGATAAGATTATTGTATTAATGACACAATAAAACACCTAAGTCAAATTTTAGAAATATATCTGCTACAGCTTTGTTTAAATTAATTTTATAGTAAGCAAGTTCAATATTCGCTCCGTGTGCGACAGCAGCGCCAATTCGTTTTGGTACTAATGGACTATTTCTGCGTATACTGACAAATACAATTTTTAATAGAATTCGTAATTAAAAAGTATATATGTTAGTTTTAATAAAAGTATATGGATTTGTAAAATAAGTGAAACATTAATTTATTATTGTTATATATTTTTATCGCTTCAATTAAAGAAAATTATGTATAATCAATAATAAAATATAGGTAGGTAACAGTATTTGCTGGAAAATGTATGAGAAGTTGCCTAAGTCTAATAAGTTGTCATTGAAGAATTAGCTTATTCTGTTAAAATTAAAAAATACCATTTACTAATAGCGTGAAGTTAAAATATATAAAAAAAGGATTATTATTTATATTTTCATTTTTGTTCGGAAGAAAACATAGAATGAATGTTGACAAGGGGGGTAGCCATGTGTGAGTTAAGGTAATTTTAAGGTGAAGGGTGAGAAAAAGTCCTTTATATCTCACAAGGAAAGTCAATGTTTAATTGTTTAACAAAACATTGAGTGCGACCGGTTTCGAAGTGTCATCACTTCATCTTCAGGCTCGCCTAGTGGAAAGGAGAATATGTGGTGTAAGGTGTATTAACTTGGAAACAAAACGATATATAAAATAATAAAAAAGAGAGAAAACTCACCATACTCTCCATCCACTAGGGAATACTACAAAAACAAGTTTCATCAATTTTGAGTTGAAATAAATTGTAAAATGAACCGATTTACACGTAATAAAAAGTTAAAAATATTTGAAAAAACAAATATTAGTCAATTATAGTAAAAATTTAAAATATTCAAGACTATACAAAAACAAATCATATACATTAAACACTAATCTAAATTTATCGTTCTAACTTCCTTTTTAACCTCCCCCCTTTATTTCTATTCACATATCTTCTTGCAAGGGGTACATTTCAGTAAGTAATTTTTATATTTTTTATATTTTTTCCCATAAGAAACCAACGAGCACGTGTAAAGATTAGGTTAGATTGTCTGATATCCACATGCGTCATTTTCTTCTTTTATTCTTCAGTTGCTTCACAACAGTTAACCCAGTCATTTCTTCTTCTTTCTTCTTCCTACAACATCACATACACTTGGTGATTGGTTCATGGCCCAAATCTTATATAATATATAATAAATAATTCTTCACTCATAGTTTACATCTTATTAACTATACCCTGTCATAAGTTTACCCAAGAATTTTTTCGTTATAATACTTACCACCACCTGTAGAGGCCTTAACTTGACAGGTCTCCTTTCAAAAAATGTTAGTTTTTTTAAAAAACAACAATGTTTAAAATAGGCCTTATCTTTTAATCTGTTTAATGTATGTGATGTATAGTCTTGAATATTTTAAATTTTTACTATAATTGACTAATATTTGTTTTTTCAAATATTTTTAACTTTTTATTACGTGTAAATCGGTTCATTTTACAATTTATTTCAACCCAAAATTGATGAAACTTGTTTTTGTAGTATTCCCTAGTGGATGGAGAGTATGGTGAGTTTTCTTTCTTTTTTATTATTTTATATATCGTTTTGTTTCCAAGTTAACACACCTTACACCACATATTCTCCTTTCCACTAGGCGAGCCTGAAGATGAAGTGATGACACTTCGAAACCGGTCGCACTCAATGTTTTGTTAAACAATTAAACATTGACTTTCATTGTGAGATATAAAGGACTTTTTCTCACCCTTCACCTTAAAAAAAATAGAATGAATGATTAAAACTGCTTTCCCATCAGTAAGTCACAAAATTGCATTGCAGCTACATATAATAATCAAATGCAGAAATCTTGAAACCTAGTCCTTGCTGAATGAACATTTAAGAATAAAGGGATATTAAAGAACATCGTAACATGATAATTTATTGTTTATTTAAAACCTTTCAAGTTTCTCATGTCTACTGTTTCCAGCATTACTGTTATTATTACAAAAATAAAGGTAATTTTTCTTCTTATTGTACACCTATCCATTTATTTCTTTGATATAATTTCCACTTTGCTACTGAAATTTTTTACATAAGTTTCACTGTTTTTTTTTCTAGTATTTGTACAATTTTCAACACAGCAACTCCGGTTGCTTATTGTATTGTTTTTACCTACTTTTTTGAAAAAAGTAAAATGTATACATGTATTTGATATGCCAAAATTACAAAATATCGCCCTAAAATGTACGAATTATCTGCAGCTAGCGCTAGTATCGCTTTTGCTTCCCTTTCCAAGACTTCGCACGGAGAGAATAGGCAAATAGCGTAATAAAAAACAGGCGGGCGGGCGGTGGCGGCGATCCAGTCCTGATAATTGATTTAGGCAGCCAATAATGCATTTTTGTGTAATTTTCGTTGTATTTTCTCCAAAAACTCCGTAATGCGCTTGCGTTGCAGTGTTGCTAAATGTCGCAGAGCTGTGCTATTTTTGATTAGGTCGGCAAGATCGTGTAGGGTACCACTGGTGGTGCTCCAACCTTAAGTAGGCACTTTTAGTTTGGTTTAGATTTTTTAGCTTTTAAAATATAATGTAATCTTCCTTTTGTCCCGTCCTTTAATACAATAAATAAGTTATGAGATTTATGTTTTATGTACCTAAAAGGTTCTGGGAGAAGTTTAGTTTCAAGTATAATCCTTAAACACTTTTAAAACTACGTTCTAATACCTACTTAAGATAATTGCTTAAAAGTATGCCTACTTACCGCCAAAACACTTTAAGATCCTCACACTAAATATTTACTTTAGAAGAAACTAGAGTAATCTATAAAACCAAGCAATAAGATTAAGTTATCCTTACTTTAATTAAATAATTATACATATTTATGTCTTTATAAAATCGTAATAGACGTAAATAAAATTTGTGTCTCCTAAAAATATTACTTGGGTATATATTACTTATTTTTTCTTGTTAGGCAAACGACTAGTATATAAGTTAATAATATGGCAATGTGGCAATATGGCAATATAGCAATGTCGGCTATGGAAGCACGGCTCTGCCTAATATAACATTATAAGTAATGTATATATGTATTCTAGTTTATAATTTGTTTTCACTAAATATATCTACTTATGTTTCATCCCATTAATTATTAATGATAACGTAGACATAAATAAATATTCCAAACTAATAGCATTTCTGAAGGAGCTTAAGTAAAATATTCCAAATTATTATTTTGATTTTATTATTTGTATAGGGCTGTAAAAAAATATTGTATACAAAATAGGCATAAAGTCTCTTTTTTTACTCATGGAATTGCCACTTTATACACTTGTTGCATAAATTACTATTTTGATTAATTTATTTCGAAAAAAGAAACAAGGAATTGAAAAGTTTCAAAACCGTTAATATTTTACAAAGATACTGACATGCTGTCAAATTCGCTTAAACATGAAAAAGATAGTTTACATATTACAAATTAAAATTCAGTTGTTCATACAGGGTGATATATGTTGATATTACTGTGCTATTTAAATCTTCTAGTAAGGGAACACAGGATCTATTTAATTTTACTTGTGTATTTAGACAAGGGTTATTGTTTGCTAATTCTTTCCTGATTTGTAAATCTTCCAATAATTCTAGTCTACTGTAATGTTTTGAGTTATCCTTGTTTCAAGATTTTTGAAAAGCGATTAGGGCTAAAATTATACTCAGTGAATTTAATACGATGATCAAATAATAATTCTCCAAGTTTATTCAATTGTTTATTTATGGGAACTTTTGAAGGTCTACAAGTTCTTCTTATGTCTTAGGCGTCAAAAGTATAGTTTTCTCTGTGACGAAGAAACCTCTTACAAAACAGTTTAATAAAACAAAATTATAAAAACAAAATGTTGGAAAGGAATATGTTTCGTAGAATTCTCAGACAGCCAAATTAGAGGCGAAACACATTAAAAGTTTATGGCAATGTATGTATAAGCAAGCATGCTATATTATCCAAGTTATTAATAGCAATAAGATTAAGTTAGTTCACAGTGCCTATTAGCAACAAATAATTTTAATTAAATAATTATACATTTTTATGTCTTCATAAAATCGTAATAAAACGTAAATAAAATTTGTGTCCCCTAAAAATGTTACTTAGGTATATATTGCTTATTTTTTCTTGTTAGGCATACGAGTAGTATGTAAGTTAATAAAACATTGTCCAAAAAAGGCTACCAGTGGCTAGGATACGCAGACGACTTAGCAATTATCCTCATGGGGCGATTTGCAGGCACAGTCTTGGAGCGATCTCAAACAACTCTAAACATAGTGAACAACTGGTGCAAGAAGGAACAATTTTCCATTAATACACAAAAACTAACAGTTGTACAATTCACAAAAAAGGGTACTTGCAGGACTAAGACCACTAGTACTAAACAACATAGTTATCCCATTCGTCACAGAAACTAAATACCTCGTAGTCATATTTGACCAAAGGCTGACGTGGAATCAACATCTAAAAAAACTCACATACAAAGCTACAATAGCTCTCGTAAGCTGTAGAAGAATATGTGGGAAGAACTGATGTCTAAATCCCAAAATGACCATATGGTTATCCACAAGGATAATAAGACCCATAATAACCTATGGCGCAGTGACATGGGTAACCAAAACTGTGCAGGCAAGTGCAATTGACATTCAGCGGCTTGCCTATCTAAGTGCTACTGGGGCCATGCGCACTATGCCGACTGCAGCAATGGAAGTATTATTAAATCTCACGCCACTGCACATCTTCATGCAAGGAGAAACCAGGTCAGCTATTTACAGGCTAATGCATGGACAAAACCCAATGAGTCAACTGCATAGCGCCGATCACACAAGGCTATATCAGCAAGTAAAAAGGGATAATATTCAAGCTATGCCTACTGATGTAGCCATAACCATATACAAAATTAAAAGAATTTTTCAAATTCAAATACCAGCCCGAGAATCCTGGACACAGAGACCTCCCGTACAGGCTAAACTCGTCTGGTACACAGACGGTTCAAAAACCAAGGATGGAGCCGGTGCTGGAATCTATGGACCCAAGTCGAAAACAACGATTTCGCTGAATTCAGAAAAATATGCAACAGTGTTCCAGGCTAAAATATTAGCCATACATCACTTTGCAAGTATCAGGCAAAACTATTGTCATATACTCTGATAGCCAAGCAGCTCTAAAGGCAATTCTCTCACCAGAAATCAAATCATGACTGGTGAAAGACTGTCTAGAAGACCTGTTAGAGCTAAGTAGTCAAAATAAGGCGACCCTAGCCTGAGTGCCAGGCCATGAGGGATATCAGAGCAACCAAAAGGCCGACGACTTAGCCCGAGAAGGGTCAGATATGGCCATGACAAACCCCGAACCCTTCTGTGGAGTTGCTAAGGCATTGTGCAAGGCATACATTAAATAATGAATACAAAAAGAGTCTTAGGAATGGTGGAACAACTATACAAGACTGAGACATGCCAAACAGTTGATCAAGGAACCATCGACCAAGTTTACGAAAGACCTGCCGAATCAAAACAGTAGGCCTTCTTACTGGACACTGTCGCCTCAAAATGCACATGAGTGTCATTAATCCAGCAGAAGAAGCAACTTTGTGCAGGTTCTGTGAATAAGAAGAGAAAATATCATTCCACGTCATGTACCAATGTGAAGTCCTGGCTGGAATGAGGTTTCTATCATTGGGCGAAGAAAAGCCAAATGCATGCAACTACATGAGGGAGCCACTGTCAAAGCTACTAAGTCTAATAAAAAAGACCAAGCTAGACGACATACTCTAAAACAAATCGAGTCTCAAAATAGAACTGAAAAGGTCTTAGTAGACAAGACCAAACAACGTCCAACTCCCAATCTACTCTAATCTAATAAAATGGCAATAGGGTTACAACTACGCTATGCTTGATACAAAATGATAAGTGCGGTATATCTACATTCTAGTTTGTAATTTATTTTCACTAAATAAATCTACCTATGTTTCATATCCATCACTATTTTATGTTCCACTGTATTGTTAAAATTTCCCATACTAATTTACATTTTAGTAGGAAACCTAAAATAATAGAATTAATTAGTTAAATTTAATTGATATAATTTTATTTTATTGAATAATTATTCTTCTTGTATTTAAATTAAATATTCTGATGAACTGTGGGGCAACCCTAAAGGCTTGTACGTTACAATTTGAATAATTCATCAATTTATATTATATTATTTTATTGTTCTATTTATAGATTGCAATAAATTAACAATTTTTTGCCGATCCGATCGAGAAAAAGTGCTTTATACCAGATGAGTAAAAATTATTATTTTTTAAGGGTAATAAATTATCCATAATCTCAATTTGGTCAATTTTCTTAATGAAATCCAACATCAATGTTACATAATATTATAGTTATTTATGTTTCAAGTCAGCAAAGTGACGAACTATGTGAGATTATGAGCCGAGCGAGAGAAGCAAGCTAGGCGAGTACCAGGCGAGTTCGATAAAGACACTTTGCTGACGTGGTCCATATTAACTTTTATAGCCAACCATAAATAATTATAATTAATAAATAAAAATATATTATAACATGACATTTAAGTATCAGAAAGTGAACAAAAAGAAAAATAACAGGCAATAAAAAACAAATCAGTTAATAAATATTAGCAGCGGATAAAATATTTGATTTTTACAGTGAGATAAAGTGTTGGTTTATTTCTTCAAATCGCTACGGCAAGACTATGAAGACTAGAGATAAGGAGACGAATCGGCATACTCAAAATACTGTCCCAAAAAACGCGTGCTAATTAAGTTTCTATAATTAACCGCATGGGCGCTGGTACTGCATACGCTGTTCAAAATACAAGGTTTCTTAAGGGAATTATACATAATTTTGTCAAAATAATAAAAATAAACTTGTTTATAGCTAAATAAAGCACAAAACATACTGTTGTATTTATTTCTAAATAAGTCTTGCATGTTTTAATTGATAAATTATTAAATTGTATCTATATAAAATACAAATTAGGTACGTATGACCAAATTCGAAAAGGTTTCTTAAATGCTGAAATTTGATAAGTACAATTTTGTGTCAATTTTTTTTTTTTAAATATATAGTTTTAAGAGTAAAATAAAACACAGTGAACAGATTTTTTATTGTTGTAATACAAGTATAAAGGGAGATTTGGGAATGTAATGGTATTACCTCATCCTTCAATTTCAGCTTCCTCCTTTTTTTTTGCTTACAGTACCATCAGTAAAAATAGTCTCATAATATTTGGTATCAACTTCGTAAGATACATATTGTGACTAGTTTAGATTACATATTATATTTAGACATGAATATATTATTTTACTTACATTAGAAGATTTAAAAAGACATTGAATTGATTTCTTCTTGTGTTTTCTTTAGTTTTACATTTGATTTTTATCCTGTTTTACAATCTAAAACGACGTAAATCTTGCTTTGATGTTTTTCGTCATTCATGTTACTTGTACTTTATTTTACATTGACTTACATAGAAAATTGACTGGGCTGTCATTAAACATGACAACTACAGTCAATTTCGCGAAATTTACAAGCATTAGAAATTAAAAATTTAAAAAAACCTGCTTCAAAAACGTGCAGATGCCATAACCATATCTTAACCAAATTTATATGGGACCACCCCTGAGGTACCCCCTCACTAACAAAAAAAGAATTATATATATCGGACAAGGAGGTAAAGCATTATCGCTAAACATACATAAAAAATGAAGAGTTTGAGGATTTTCTCATGGACCCAATTATTAAATTTTGACAAAATTTATATGGGATCACCCCTGAAGTATCCCCTTACTAACAAAAAAAATCAAAAATCGGACAAGGTGGTAAAGCATCGATAAACATACATAAAAAATGAAGAGTTTGAGGATTTTCTCATGAACCCAATTATTAAATTTTGACCAAATTTGTATGGGACCACCCCTGAAGTAGCCCCTTTCTAACAAAAAAAGATTTATTGAAATCGGACATCGTGTTAAAGAATTATCGCTAAACATACATAAAAAAAAAATTATTTTGCCTTTAAAAAAATTGCTTTTCTGGTTTTAATTCCTCTTGGTTTTTAAAATGGTAAGGGGAGGTATTGTTCTTTTGATCAGAATATTTGACAAGTGGAGATTTTTTTGAACATTGTTAAAATTTACATTATGGTTTAACTTACCTACTTTTAGTATTTACGACTTTATTTTTCAAATTAATTCGACATTGGGGGTAAAAAAATAAGAGAAAAGTATCGTTTTATCCAAGATACAATAGCCTTGGATCATGCTTGACTGTACCACCGAACATAAACATCGGTGACTACCTTGGTATATTGGAAAATATTTAAATAATTTAGTACTTAAGTTTTTCCTATCTGTTCTGTTTTAAATACTCTTATAACTTTTTATACGAATAATTACTAAAATGTAACAAGACAAATCTAACATGTGAAAACTAAAAACAAAAGTAACAAATAGTATATTAAAATACAAGTTGCAGAAGGCCACATATTTCTGCGCCAACTTATGAGTGAAAGAGTAGCCTTCTCAACGTGTTTCATACTATTTTCTCGATTTAAGGCTTTATTTACCGTTTTTTTTTTAATTTTTTTATGGTCGTTGTTCGGGATTTTTTTCGCAAAATATTCCATTTGGTAACACTTAGTTACTAACCAACTGTCAGAAGAAAGTAGGCATTCTAAACAAATAAAACGCCGTGATAAGGTTTGGTGTATCTAAAGGGTTGCGACATATGATATAGTCTATCTACAATACGTGAAATCTTAAATAATGGATTAAATTTAAATCATTTATATCGAACACAATACAAATATTATTAAAAAAAAACGCTTATACATTTTCTATAAATTGGCAGGCTAGAGACTACTATCTCAAATAAAAATATCGTGAAAGTTAGAAGACTATGTCGCAACCCCCTTAGATTTACGAGCCCTTCTGTAACGTTCATTTTTGGCCGCTCAAATTATTAGAGGAAAAATTTGACTCCACGGAAAAAATTATCTTCCATATTCAAGATTATGCACCTACTTGAAAAATAAGAGTTAAATCAACATTAATCTGCTTTAGTGAATAAAATAATATTACTGATTTAAATATTTGATTACTCTTAAAGTTCAATTGTTTAGTTAGTTGCAACAATGCCTAAAATATTTTACACTAGAATATAAAAATATTGTTTGAAGAACGCCTCACCTATTAGACGAATTATAATAAATATTAAAACAAGAAGGATTTTTTTATAGAATCAAGTATAATTTTAGAAATTCATATAAAATAATACGCATATTTGTACGAAACTTTGTGCTATTCTTGGTTTTATGATCAATATAGTTTTTATAGAATAATTCGTTATTTTTAATACAAGAATAATGCTTATTAAAACAACTTTGGTCTGACTCGACACAAATGGATAATTGATTAATCTCATTTCAAGAATAGTATTTATTGAAGCAACTTTTACGTTATTGAAAATAGATGGAGCTTGCTTACGCACATCATACCGATAGACGCAACGGGTACGGATGGTGCCAACAGGTGCCGACAGGTGCCGACAGGTGCCGACAGATGCCGACAGATGCCGACAGATGCCGACAGGTCAGTTTATTTCGTGAAATGAAAGTGGCAAGTGGGGTGCACTTTGCGTTGGTTTTGTTCACCAGTAGGGTTTTCAGTTAAGGTTTATATGGACCCACCTCCTCACTCGTTTCTGACTCTAGAGATGGCTCTACCTGTCGAATCAAATTTAGTATACAATTTATTAAAGTTACAGAGTTCTATCTGTGATAGAATAATATTTCGTTAGTTTATATCGCCGCCAAAAGAGACTGCTAGCACAATAATAGATTACGCGGGAGATCTTTATGATTCGATGCGAAGAACGTTGCCAAACTTCAATATAATTATGTTTATTTATTTATGTTGTAAGCCGCGGGAGGTGAGGTGTTGAGCGCGGACGGCCTAAGCGATCCAGCTAAGAGATGGATATGACCTGGCGAGCTTTTGTTAAGTCTTCCACTGGTCCGCTCAATCATTCTCAACTATGAACTTTACTGAAATAAAATTATTTAGGGTGAGCGCATTATCCTTAAAATATGGTATAAAATTAGAACAATATAATCTATGTGGTTTGGCGAAAAATATTTATTTAATCCAGCGAACTTAGTAATACAACTCGATCTGGCAACACGGTAGCGTTGGTGTACGCGGACATCCGAAATTTCTGTTTGAGTAGGAAATTTAGTGCTATCTGTGAGCAATTTTAGAAAGTACTAATTGAGATGGCAGCACCTCTCAGAGATGAGACTTTGAAAGAGAAAATTCAAAATAGTGTTATTGTTTAATTGAATTTTTCACTAAATTTATAAAAAACTTATTAATGTTTTGAGGTCAATGTCTTTAAATATAATTATTGAAGGTATATTCTTTAATATTACATTCATTTTTATAGTTTAAATCTAATTTTTGTTAATAAAATAAATATATTCTTCAATTACGTCATTTCTGCAAGTTCAAAAATTTTCAAAAAATTTATGTAAGTTTCTTAACCAAAACTAATTTATTTTATGAAATAATGATCTCTCTTGATAGTCTAGTTTCTTTGTTTTATACTTGTAAAAAAGTAAATTTTCCGATTTTTCTTGAGAACAAATGATACAAACCGGATCAAATTTTGGTAAAATAATACTTAAGGTTGTATATACAATCACACATTTTTTCAAAAATTTTGAACGTGTAGATACTTTTTCCGGGGGTCCATATAAACCTTAAGTAAGTGTTTATTGCTTATAGCATGCATTAGGTTTTTTAAAGAGGTATTCGGCATTTATTTATTTATTTTTGGGTGATATATTCATCAAGAAGCAAATAACAATTCCTATAAAAGTGTCATTACAGTGCAAACGAAACAAAAATAACTTATGCTCTAAATTTGATAGAAACGTCGAACGTCGTTCGTCGTTTTTGCGATTTTCGGGCTTTGCATTACCTTGCAGTCTTGGCACTTCATCATGTCAAAGAAATTTAAAAAATATTAGATTTTCGGTTAGGTACAAAAAAATCAGTACCTGCCTATGTTTAGTATAGGTTATGGTTTGTCTGGTCTAGCATTTTTTTATGTCAAGATATAGGAAAACAACATCCTTTTCAGAAAAAATACATGGATTTGCCATCAATTCCATCTCAGCCTGATGATTCCCTTGGAGAAAATCATGATGAAAATATCGAAAATATTTGGGAAAGTCCTATTATTACTCAAGACCCAGCAGTTCAAGACCATGCGGTTGAAAATATGCCAGTGGTAAGCATTTTTAATTTTTTTGTACTTGTCCCATAATATATTTTTAAAAATGTAGGTATATGGAAACGTTGTAGGTTAGAAAATTATTTAGATATACCTACATACATAATTCACTGCATGCTGCATGGCACTGAAAATGTAACATCCAATAAACGTTAAGTTATTAGCAATTTTTTATATAAATAATATTTTAAAAAGTTAGTCGTTTTAATTTTTTAAACTTACTAATTTACATGGAATTTTATTGCCGCTAGTGATGGCACTATAACCGGCGAGACTATAACAAATATGAAGTTAATTTTAATTCCCGAACATAATAGTGTCTGCATACCTTTTATGGGGAGGAACAATTACTTCTGCAAATGGCAGAAATCCCATAGATTTCGATTTAAAAATTTTGCTCAAGGTATCACCATTTGGTAGTGCCATTTTGGAGTATTATACCCTAAACAATATTTTATCAGAATACCACAGAAATAAGTTTTCCATATGACTACCTCCTACTTAAGTAATAGACATACTGTATATAAGCCCCTAATGAAATGCCCACCCTGTACTATATGCAGCAGACACTTGTTTTATTTTTATAATTTTCTTATTCTCAGTAGTGGTAGCCTCAGGGCAATGCATTTTGTTAAAGATGGGCTAAACAACTGATGTAAGGCAACACTGTAAAAATCTGTTGATTTGTTTTTGTTTCATTATGTTCTTTTTATTAATATATTAAGCAATATATTAGAATGCCTCAGTGCTGCTTTATTTACTTTGTTTTTGAATTTGAATAAAAAATATTTTTGGTATTATATGTATTTGTTGTTTTTTTTACCTACGTATCCTCAAATATAATCAATAAGTTATTTTCCGATCTGAGCTTGTGTCTGGGACGCACAGTAAATAGGAGAGTTTGCATTTTTGGTCAAAAATTTCTGGTTTTATACGAATTAAATCATGGAACTACTTCTGGAATTAGAGGCTTAAGCAAGGTTCTGATGTAATCAGAAATACTGAACAAATTATGAAAGTGGGTGGAACGTCCTCGCCCGCTGCTCAAAACCACGTAAGCACGCAGCAGGCGAGGTGGGGACGTTCCGCTGAAAGCCATGTAAACAATGTTAAATGAAAATGTTTTCTCATGTTCATTTTTTTTTTTTTCAGTATCACTGACTGCTTAAGAGAAACCGGCAAACCAGAACTCCTCTTTATGGACACAACTAAACAAGAACCAAAATAATATGCAAGGCAAATAATTACTCAACTAAATAATAGGTTCTTTTTGTTACAAAAAATAAGATTATTTGTTGCAAGCGACATATACATTTGCGGAAATACTGAAATAATATTACAATAAATATATACTATATTTTGCTTAAATGTTATATGAATTACATTCAAGTGCTTTCTTATTCTTATAGCAAGTATATAGTGAGGTGTTGGACAAAGGATATGTTTTTTTTCAATGAACTAATTCTCTTAATTAACTTAAATAAAGTTATTGTTTATTTAAGATAAAGTTATTTTTGTGTAGATTTAAAAATTATTTTTGCATTAAGTATAGAACCTTACTAGGTTCAAATATGTACAATGTCTTTATATAATTTTACAGTGAATTTATACTAAGTTATGTTATTCTTGTTGACGACATATCGCATACTCAGATTAAGAAATAGTTTGTATTTATTGTAAGAATAACTTCTTATTGAGAACTATTAAGATTAGTTCGGCGTTAAACCAAGATACGTAACCTTGAACTCAGTGGAGATTTTTTCCGTGCACCTTGTTTAAATATACGGAAAAAAGGTAATCCGTAATTTGTTATTGACAAGCTTCTAAAAACCATTATTTTTGTCGTGAACTGGCTGTATGTATTGTTTAGCATTCAAATATTATTATAATTTGTTTTTACGTATCACTGGACAGGGGTTTCGTATTTTATTCAAATTGTCTGAGTTATACCTTTTCGGAGATTTTCAATGTGTTAGATTCTCCTAAAAATAGACAGTCTTGTTGCGAATTTATTTACGTTATGTATTATAACCTTACCCTTAGGTAACAAATTATCTTCGATACCAATTTCACCGAATTTGTTTAATTCTTATTCAGAAGAATAATTATTTTAATTTCAGTATGAAGTTGTTAGGTTAATTGTCAGTCAACAACGGGACACGATAATTGACAGAGTCATGTCGTTTAGTCTGGTTTCCAGTTCCAAGTAATGATATCGTTGTACGAGGTGCGTTCGTTTAACTATAGGGTTATACGCGCCTAGAAGATGTTTTGCGACCAACGTGTTATGGATTTTTGTCAGTAACAATTTCCAAATGTACAAAAGTAATTATATTAAGTATATATAGTTCCTAGGGAAAGTTTTCGTAAATAGTCTCTAAAATATGTACTGGTGAATTCTTAAAGATAAATTTCTGAACCCACTCGGCTTGTCATTTTCCAAAAACGGAAGTGAAGATAGGGCCAGCTTTGTTGGTAAGGTGTGCCTGACATGTGCTTTTGAGAGGGGTAGAAGGCAAAGAACCTGCATTTTATATAGCGATAGTGGCTATCCTATTAGAGGGGTTCCTAGATTTAAATCCAGTATTAATTGTGGAAGAACGGGTGTATATTATTTTTGGGGAATTTCGTTGTTTGGATAATTCCCATGTTTTCTTAGATCCATTTCATACCGCTAAAACGGATTTAAAGACGAAAAAATTATGAGTATGAATAATTTCAATAGTTTTTGAGTTATTAGTTCGTTGTTCCATGTAGGGAGATCCTTTGGAATTTGCGTTTTTAAAGTGGATTCTTCAATAGTTGATTGCTGCCGGATTGTCTCGCTTGTTTTTCATCCAGTTTAACCCTTTACAAAAAAGGTATGTTTTGTATATATTTCTGGTAATATTACACACCTTTTGATTGTCGATTTCTTGTATGTTATGACTTGGTGTAACAGAATTTTAGTTATTTGAGTTCATAATACTGTTTATGACTCTTGTTAACAGTTTTTAGCTTAAATGCATTTTGGGAAAATTAATTGTATAGTTTGGGAAATTTTAGTCAATTTATATTGACACATTTTGTAATATTTTAAGGGTTGTATTTTTACCCGGAGGGTTTTCACTCCAGAGATAAACGGTTTCAACTAGACTCAAAATAATTTGGACTTAACTTAAAGTTAAGTAGGTAACTTCTTCCAATTTAAAGAATGTTGAATGGTTACTGTGTTTCAACATTGAATGTTGATATTTAGATTTAGGTGCGGATGTGCACATTATTTATATTTTTGATTTCATAATTGTAAATGGTAGAAATTAAGAATTCACTATATTTGCATACATCTTGCGCAAGTGTCCTTCGCCTGGTACCAAGCTAACGACCAACCGTGCAAGCTGTCGGTGAATTTATTTTCTTTTGGGTCATGCATATTACATATACTTATTTTAATTTCTTACTAAATTTGGTTATGTTAATTTATTTATAATTTATCAAAGACATTAAGTAAATAATTTGTTTAAATAATTTGAAGATTGTTGTAAATTAAATGAGAAAATTGGAATTTTTTTTATAAAGGAACATAAGTTGAGTTTTTTTTTATTTCATTCCTCATTTATTGTGTTTGTGGGGAAATAGGAGCGTAGTTTGGCCACTATATAGACCCAGTTGGCGTCTATAATTTGTTTACTTTTTCCGGAATTTTTATTAGCTATCCACCCCCTAGCTGCCGTATGAGCGACGTCGAAGGCCCGAAGGTTGACACCGGAACAACCGAAACTTGTGTAACCGAGTAGATAGAATTTTATTGTTAAGGTTATTTTTTTTATTTTTAAAGTTTAATATTAGGCAATTCTCTATTGGATGTTGCTTAGACCTTTTGGTAGGTTACACTTCCCACTGGCAATTATTAGTGAATGTCAACTGAAATGTCACAAAAAAAGTCACCATTAATCATTTAAGAATGAGCTTCATTCTTCAACGATTTTGCGTGCGAGTATGACATTCCTACACTAAAATTAAAAATATTATATTAAAATCTTCGGGCATTATGCTTAAAGATTTAATGGATCAAACGACTTACCTAAAAGTTCGATTCTAATTATGTGAGCTTCCTTGTTAGTGGAAATAAAGATAACCATGTAGTATACCTATGTTACGCCGCTGACTCACATGTTTAGATTTAAAATTTTACGTGACTCTATCGCTGCCTGTACTACATTACTCATTACCTGTTGTGGAGCCCAGGACTTTGGAGTTAAAAATAATATAAATATGGTGGAGGTGGGACTTTATTTCCACTAACAAGGATCTCACATAATTAGGATCGAACTTCCTTCAGGTAAGTCGTTTGATCCATTAATTATGCTTCACATCCTTGTTAGTGGAAATAAAGATAACCATGTAGTTGTTTAGAGGATGTTCTATTCAAAATAAAACAAGATTTTTGTTTTCTACGTAAATGTATACAATAGAATATGAAAAAAAAATATTATTATAAATTTAACCACAAAATTAACAATAATAATTAATAATAATACTAATGAATTAATCATTAACAAACGTAACAAAAAATAATATTGAATTTTAACAATCCAGTTTTATAATTTTTTAATACTTTAGCGAACGTTGGTTTTACGTCTTAATTGTAAAACTTGTTAAACACTACTGATCTTTGTCCTACAATTTTTCTAATGGTTTAGATATTGACGCAGATTATGAGGACGGTCGAGGCACATACGTATGTGTACTAAGTGCTTGGGGCTACCCACCCAATAGTTTGGGGAGATACTGGATGGACTGAAGCGTTAGTGGTTAGAATAAAAAGTCCTGAAGACCTGTGGGACTTTTTTTCCTTTTTCCCCATAAAATAAAAATCGTTTTTGCTGAGCCCAAATTGAGGTAATTCGTGGGGGAATGAAAATACTAATAAAGGCTGGGCTCGTTGTGGAGTTAAAGTTTTAGCATTTCGTCAATGAAAATTTGTATATTGTTAGCTTTCACCTTAAAATTTTCCACGTTAATTTTTGAGAAGGTCTAGACCCGTTGGCCTGCAAGCATAACAAGTTTGGCTCTCAGCTGTTTTAAGATTTTTAAGTGAAAGAAAACTACTGAAATATTTTAAAACTGTGTTTTGATCTCAAGTTCTTTTTTTTTTTCAAATACTTTCCTTATTTTTTATGTATTGAGATAAGATAAGAGGCATCTTTAATTTAATTCTTGACAAAATTGTCCGTAACAAGATATTCTGGACAGACCTGAGATCTTCCAGATCTTCCATTTTGAAATGCGAGATGAATCTAGATGAATCAATTCATTAAAAAAATATGAGAACCAAACTAATTTTCTTTAGCAAGCAAACACCTGGTACATTCTTTAGTTTTTTTTTACATGAAGTGTGTAGGTTAGTTTTTCTCTAAGAGAAAACATCCTTTGGTGAAAGCTCTTTTGTATTTTGAAAATTAATTTAAAATCTTTAACATATCTAAGGACATTCTTATCATTAGTTAAGTTAGCCTACATATTTTACAAATTTATTCAGTCTACCAGCAATCTCTCTTACCTTTATTTCCTTCACTAATAACTCCTTCTCCCCTCTCTGTTTTTCTGAATACTTGTTGGTTCGTCCTTTGATTTTTTTAATTTCTCCTGCTCTTTTCTTCAGTCGCTATTTAAAAGTAGGTGCCTGAAGTTTAAAGACATTGAAATTATTGTTTGCTTTAAGTTGGTGCCTTTAAATTGAATGTATGCTAGTTTTTTTAAATGCTTTGTCTGGCTTCCATATCTCTACAAGATTCTTTCCAAAATGAAAAACCATCGATATGTTCTTTTCCTCTCATATTTTTCACGTTTGTGTTTAAAGACGGATACATTAGGTGCCTACGATGCATATATTCTGTGGTAGATGTCTAATAATACTTTTTTCTACACCCGTATTATAATAATGCACTTATATGCCCATAATCCGTTTCATAATGATACCCATTATGATACAGATTTTTCATTACGATACAGATTTTTAATCAATAGAAACCTACAATTTTTCAATCAAGCATGCTGTTTGACGTTTGTCCTAGGTTCCTATGTAATTATTTTAGTTGTCAAAACGTATTAAATTTTCGTAGGTAGCTAAACTTCGATAATTATAATATTAAAATGTCTGATATTAGCGATATAGAAGACTCCTCCACACATATCGGAGAAAGCAGAAAATACAGTACAAAATATTTTACCGCAAAAATCTAGGGAAATACCAATACCTGAAGTAATACCATTAATTACAATTTTGTAGAATTTTTTATAGAAATACGAGTAATTACTGTTATTGTGTTCAATACCAATATAAATATAATATTTATAGGTCTTGATTATTTATCGGGTGTAGAAAAAATAGCGTATGCAACTCTCATGTAATGGTTATTACATGATCGTTGCATAATATACTATTGTTACATTTGCATTTGTTTTGATGCGTCTATTTCTGTTCCCTCCAAGCCTAGCTTACAGAGGTTCAGCTAAACTTCCCATCACCTTGCAAGTTGGTCTTGCGGTTTTATTTGATAACGTGACTAGTCACTAAACTTTTTGGTTAGGAGTTTAAGGTGGGGGACCCAAGTGCAAGTATTCCAGATTTTGATTTCGCAAAGAAACTTTGATATTTTGCCATTCTCCAAACCATCTTGCAAATATTTTCCCAAATTTTACCAGCTCTTCGTTGATTGGTTTTCCGAGAGAGATGTAGCTATTAAGATCCGCTCTCAGAATAGCCTGATACCTAATTTGATCCTTACTATCAGTTATTTGCAAAAATTATTATTACAAAACAACGTAAAGACAAACACACTTTACTATCAGTAAGTCATGACCACGCAACTCGATATAAATTAAATAATGTTGTAATACCTAAAGCCAAAAAAACTATAGGGCAAAAAAGTTATGCTTACCTGGGTCCCAAATTATATAATCAAATACCGTTAGAACTAAAGAGCATTTATCCCCTAAATCTATTCAAAGTAAAAATAAAAAATGGATATATTCTATCCCTACTGCGAATCTGCAACGTTTTATTTCAACAAATAACGAATGTTATAGTCTGGTTTACTAGTTCAATTTAATAATTTGTCTAGAACAAAAAAAAAAAAATAGTTGATAAAATGTAAATATTAATATTAAATTAAACTTAGTATTACGTAACTGTTTTTCATATTATTCCAAATATTATTTTTGTATAATTTTTCATTTTTTTATAATATTGTAATATTGTGTTTTATAAAGACTGCTAGTCCTAAAAAACCAATAATAACCCATGCTCAAGGATTCTTTTTGTGGGTGTTTCTGTTTATTTATCTCGAACGAACTTGATATACATTATACATTGTTTTTATATTATTTTTGGTAAATAAATTATTATTATTAATATTATTATTATTATTATTCGAACGTCTGTTCTGGTGAAGATGACGAGTTTAAATTATATACCTTTTAGATTCTGATTCTAAATCAACTTAAATCTATATTTAATCAATGGCTAATTCATGTGCACATAAAGGGGCATTTTTTTTTAAGGTGCAGCATTTACCCATACAGTAATCTAATCAATGAGCTTTGCGTAGCATTTTTGCGTCCTTGCATTTTGTAAGCATAAGACTAGAGTTACCAGACATTTATTTGTCTATAAAGCAGAATTTACATAGTATCTACATTCTGCTTCCAAAGTTTTTTGAAGTTTACACTTTAAGTAGCATTTTTCGCATAAAGCAGCCTCCTTTGTACATTTATTTGTTTATAATGCAGAATTTTCACATGAAATAATATCTTTTGTGGCCAACGTTTTGCGAAATTTACATATTAAGTAGAATTATTCGCGGTGCGGTTAGCTGGGCTAAGTATAAGATTAGAGTTAATACATAAAGTAGCCTTCTCTGTATATTTATTTGGCTTTAATGCAGAATTTACACATAAAATAGTATCTTCTCGACCAAAGTTTTACAAACTTTACAGATTTAGAGGCATTTTTCGCGTTGCAATTAGCAAAGTTTGCAGTTTATAAGTATAAAATCAGAGTTAATACATAAGGTAGCCTTCTCTGTAGATTTAATTTGCTTAAATGCAGAACTTACCCATGAAATAGTATCTTCTCGACCAAAGTTTTACAACATTTACATATTGAGTAGCATTTTTCGAGTTGCAGTTAGTCGACTTTGCAGTTTATAAGTATGAGATCAGAGTTAACATATAAAGTAGCCTTCTCTGTACATTTATTTGGGTTAAATAAGTTATACATAAAATAGTATCTTCTCGACCAAAGTTTTAAAAAATTTACATATTTAGTAGCATTTTTCGAGTTGCAGTTAGCTGAGTTTGCAGTTTATGAGTATAAGATCAGAGTTAACACAAAGTAGCCTTCTCTGTACATTTATTTGGCTTAAATGCAGAATTTATACATAAAATAGTATCTTCTTGCCCAAAGTTTTACAAAATATACACATTAAGTAGTATTTTTCGAGTTGCAGTTAGCCAAGTTTGCAGTTTATAAGTATAAGATCAGAGTTAACACATAAAGCAGCCTTCTCTGTCATTTATTTGGCTTAAATAATTTACACATAAAATAGTATCTTATCGACCAAAGTTTTACAAAATTTTCACATTTAGTAGCATTTTTCACGTTGCAGTTAGTTGGGATTGCATAATGTAAGTATTAGGTCAGAGTTAACACATAAAGTAGCCTCTTCTGTATAGTTATTTGTTATTTGCAGAATTTACACATAAAATGGTATCTTTCGCCACAAAACTTTTGCGAAATTTTCACATAAAGTCACATTTTTCGCTCTGCATACGGCTTATACAGTGAGCATCATAAGTCTTACCCCCCCTAACTAACTCGTTACTGGGGTCTTGTTAGGAAAATCGCCGAGACAGGTCGATTTTTTATTTCTACAATGTACATTTTTGTATGAATAGTTTACCCTTAATTTCATCCCTTACTGGAGGGGAGCAACCCTTTCGAAAAATTTAAAAGGCATGGGGTGGTGAGTGATAGCTCATTTGAAAGGGGGTTTTATTCTCTATTCAACTGTGCAAAAAATTTTAAAATTTGCTTTATTACGTGTTGATTTATTAATGTTTAAAAATAACAAAACCTCACAAAATAGGAAAGCAACTAGACTAACAGTGACCTTCTAATGGCAAAAACTCTTACTTCACGTCTGAACCAAAACCGAAATCATGCAGGGCCGAATTTTAATTCTAAAGATGAGTGCGCTACGTTAATTTCCGTTATTCTGAAACAACAATTAGTCGAGAATTAATGAAGCAAATTTCAAATTTTTTTACACGGTTAAATAGAGAATAAAACCCTCTTTCAAATGAGCTATCACTCACCACCCCATGTCATTTAAATTTTTCGAAAGGGTTGCTCCTTTCCAGTAAGGGATGAAGTTAAGGGTAAACTATTCATACAAAAATGTACATTGTAGAAATCAAAAATCGACGTGTCTCGGCGATTTTCCTAACAAGACTCCAGTAACGAGTTAGATAGGAGGGGTAAGACTTATGGTGCTCACTGTATGAATAATGTATCTTCTGCATATTTATATGTCGTCTAAATTCAAAAATGTACAGTGAAGCAGTATCTTCTGCAAGCTAAAAATCAATTAAATTATGAAGAAAATCATTCTCAAACCTGTACTAGTATAAAATCAGAGTTAACACATAAAGTAGCCTCCTCTGTACATGTCTGTGTCTATAATGCAAGATTTACACATAAAGTAGTATCTGCCCTCATCAAAGTTTTGCACATTAAGTAGTATTTTTCGTTGGGCAGACGGATTTTATGAATGACTGCACCGTTAACACATAAAGTAGTATCTTCTGTATATTTATTTGTCGTCTAAATACAGAAATTTACACATAAAGTAGTATCTTCTGCAAGCTAAAAATCAGTTAAATAAAAAGAAAAACATTATTTTCCTACCTTAGTTTTTACTCATGATTTTATAATTGCTGAAATGTGGTCGGTTTAACGATGTGAATCAGACGACACAACAATTGGTAATGAGTAATGTAGTACAGGCAGCGATAGAGTCACGTAAAATTTTAAATTTAAACATGTGAGTCAGCGGCGTAACATAGGTGTACTACATGGTTATCTTTATTTTCACTAACAAGGATGTAAAGCATAATAAAATATAAGTTGCAAAAGGACACATATTCCCTCACGAATTCTAATTTGGCCACGAGCGACGAAAAGGCGAGTGTACGAGCCTTTTGAAACGTGTGTTTTATACCATTTTCTCGATTTTGGGCTTTACTTTTTTTATGTCGAACACAATAAAAATACTATTTAAAAAAAACTGCTTATATTCTTTCTATAAATTGGCAGGCTTGGGCCTATTATTTCAAATAAAAGTAGCGTCATTATTGAATGTTATAAAAAGCTTTATTCTTCAACGATTTTGCTTGTGAAAATATGACGAAAGAGATCTTTATTATAAGTAATAAAAACGCTAGATGTTGTTGCCCCAGATATTCTTTATAGAACTGGATGTCAAACCCGTTCTCAAGAACGTTAGTTACTACAAAAGATCGAATTAGACAAGATACTTTAAACAAAGATTTAAGGGTATTCACAATATATCTGAAAAGGTCGAGGTAGGGAAGGCCGCATGGCCCACAGTCTCAATTAAATCTAATCTATCTATTTCTGAATAGTACTCGGTACAAAGTAAAATTGACTAATCTCAATGAGGCAGGGCTTCATCAAAGGATAAAGGAGGTCCATCTTCAATGATATGTAACATCTACCGTTTCCTCTAAATCAGTATATATTTGTAGTATCCAAACTATTATTTTTTCTTATGTCCTCAAGACGTTAAATACTATCCAAATCAAAAAATCCATGTAGCTTGCAAATAGTTTAGTATCCTAGATCATTCCTTACATTACAAAGAAAACATTATCCAAATCATTCTTCATATTATCAAGTAAAAAACCATCCAAATGTTGCAAAGCATATTTAATCTTATGGTTTTTAAAAATAAAAAAGCATGACATTATCAGCAGATTACCTTGATCTACTAATGTGTCTCAATATTAGTATGGCCCTGATTTTGTCTTCACCCAGTAGACAACGGTGAAGCAGTGATGCAGGATACATGACCTTTTATAATACAGTTCTGTTGAAATATTAAATTATAGCAGACTGAAAAACCGTGGCAACGCTTTACCGATCCCTAAAAGAAAAGCAGGAGTTTTTTCCCCATTTATTTACTTAGCTGCCGCGAGGAAAGTGGGTATAAGAAAATTTACTCAGGGCCATAACTTCACACCTATATTCTGGAATATTTGAATTAAAAGTTTTACTTTGGCTATAATATTCTATAATTTAAAATTTGCTGTGGTCGGCTAAGTATAAAGATTGTAGTATCACATGTGCCTGGCATTTTAAAAACGCAAAATAAAGAATGTATACGGGATATTCTTTTTCACGGAGAATGTTTGGCAATCCACTGTAAGACTAAGGGAGATCAGAGCCGTGTAGTCACGACGGGGTCCAATAATTCCTCAACATTTAAATTTCTAATATCTAATTTTTATTTTTTCTGTATACTTTATATTTAGTATAACTTTATAAAATGTCAGTAATCTTATACTTTAGTATTCTTTTAATGCGCATGTCCACTTCACTTTATAATAATGATTAGAATTTTCATTTTACAAGCCTCGTTTTCATACGTCCATTCTTGTTTTGTCGTTTGTTTATTTTTAAATTTTAAGCGAAATACCGTTTCCTTCTTTACTTAAAATGTATGCTGTGTATTTTGGTAATAAAGATGAGTAGCTGGAAAAGGGTATAAAATACGTTTTTTCAAAATTTAACGTTAACTACTTATGCTTGAACCCGTTAAATAAGGAAACAAGGTCTTCTGTTCCTTTAACTTCAACTCTTCTCATCTAGGAACTGTGTAAGCAATAACTGTATCTTCTGCTAAACTAAAAATTTTTCTTATAATATGGATGGTAAGTAAACTGTTAATGTAAAGAGAGAACAGAATAGGTCCAAGAACTGTACCCTGTGTAACTTCATATCATATTGTTTCCCATCACCATAAAGAGTGCTGCGGTCGTCATAAGTAAGAAAGCGGGAGAATATTCGAGAAATATCAAGAAATGTAATTTCACGTCTAGCGAAATGCACGAGTGGCTACAAACTAAAAATATTGAATTTGTTATAAATATAAAACGGTGTCAACTTTTATACCCAATTCGACAACAAAAAGATGCACGTAATTTGTATTTAGTCGATGAAATGTCAAAAAAAGTCAGTAAAGTTGTGTTGCGGCTGCCCCCACACCACTGCGAGTTAAATCCCATAGAATTGATATGTGCACTGATAAAGAATGAGGTGGCAGCTAAAAACTCAACTTGTTAGTAAAAAAAGGCCTTTTATTACAAGCTATTAAAAATGTAACGCCTAAAAACTGGCACAAATGTACACATGTGATCAAGAAAGAAGAAAAAATAATTACACTGGATGGAATAATGGATGATATGATAGAACCCTTGGTAATAACAGACAATAATGGAAGCTCAGACGAAATTGAATCTTTTGAATCCGAATATTCTGATGTAGATTATTATATTGAGTATATGTAAATGTCAAGATGTTCCCTTAATATTGGGGGCGCAATTGTGTTTTTTGCCTATTGACGTATTCAAAGCTTCGCGGGTCCATACAACACACATTTTGGATCCACTTTCAGAGCGTCTATAACCGTATGACTAAGAAAGTGTGCTAACAGTAGTATACCCTATAAATAATACGATTGTTCAGGAAGAATTATCTAGATACCTCAAAAATGACAACATTGTTGTACATAAAAGGCTAATAAGTTTTGTTCAGTCGCCTCCTGATAATATTGATATCCTGGAAGACATTTTAGACAAATCTCCTACATTTCATGGGACTGGTTGGTTTTAAAATGCATCATTACTTGATGCAAGTAGTAGAAATTGTATTATTCTTCCTTATAAAACCAATCTTGATATTCCTTATATTTTTATTTTGTATTATAAAAAAAATATGAAAACAATTCTGCAAATTAGAAATAAAATATTTATTTGTCAACCAAGGCCGTAAAATTTATCTTTTTTTGGCAAAATAATCGAAACTCCACTCTAACTCAATACACGACAAGATAACCCATTTTCTTAAAATTTATCAAGCTATAACAAGGAAACCACTCGACAGCAACGTCAGTTATTCGTTCCTTAAGTGAATTTATAATTACACAGCATGAGATAAGGTACTATTATGGACAATTTGAACCGCTTGTCGTTAAGAAATAACCAAAGCCCAAAAAAATAATTATGTGCCCTATGTAAAAAAAAAACTTTCAAGTTCTGAATGGACCTTGGTGTAAATGGCCCTTACATATCTGCAGGCATAAAGTCGAATTAAAAAAAACGACTTTATCTATTACATCGTCAGCACCCGAATAGGTTCAATTAAACTTTCCAAGCTCAAGTTGAACTAATGATCATTGCTTCCTAAAATAATTAATGAAGGTTAATTCATTGAAAAAGGGTAGGTTTTTAATTACTTCTGATATTAAAAAGGTCCTGTCATCAACCTTTATTAAAAACTTTTCCCCCTATAAAGCGTAGTGACACCTTTACTGAATCTTCAGAATGACAGAAAATTAGTGTAATATCAATAATCCCATTTACATTTAATTCACGTTCCTTCGCTGTCATTAATTCAACTTTTGATGATTTTGGACTTTTATTATTCCCGAATAAAACCACTACTGTTTCAAAATAATGGACAGTGGGAAAATATCAGGAATGTGTAGTGGCATGCTGACATCTGCCATCGTTCCAAATTTTGTAGAGATTTTGGAAGCTTACGGGGTAGGGGGAAATGTTTCCAGTGGCAGGCAAATTTAATGTTTTACAGGTACACGACAAATATGAATTTTAATTTAATACAAAAATTATTTTCAAAATTTTCATAAAATGAGATCTGTTATTCTTGGTACATGTCCAAACCATCTTTGAGGTGTTACCGTAGTGAGTTGGTTCGCCAGTAGCCATATATGACAATATCAAATAAACACCAGTGGTCCATAAATAACGGCCTTTAGCATAATGGTAGCATTACTTTCAAAATATTAAAATCAAATTTAACTTTCTTCAATAAAATACTGAACATTAAAAAGTTCAAGGTGTCAAATTTGAAATCATTATGTTGCTTTTTCGGTAGTAATTTAAAATTCTGTGTATAAAATGTTGTCGACTTTGGCAGAGTGTTATTATTTTCTGCTCGGTGATAGGCAGTTATTTAGCTTTGAGGCCTATATCAGACTATGTGTGTTTTTAATTAATTTGCATGGTTCGTTATAAGATTTGATGTGTGCCGTATTAGTAGAAATATAATTTTTGTTGATACAGCAAGCAAATTAAAAATCGCTATGAGTTACCGTTTTGATAAAAGTGGAAAGGTTTACCTGGTTTTCCTTACCTATAAGTAAAATGGCACCATCAATCAGCATTAATTTGCCCCGGAGCGCCACGAACAATAATTATAACAGCCATCAATAACTGCAGTTTATTGGGTGAACGTTAAAGTGTACAGAACAACTTAAGGAGGTCCTTTCGCCACCAATATTAAATAAAAAATATTAGATTATTACTAAAATTAATTTTTTTCTAATAGTTGAAGTCTTTATTTATCTAATAGTGAACTTTTAACTATACCTTACCGTGCAAATTTTTGAGAATTTTTTTTTTTAAAAATGTGAGTATTTGTACAGTGTCTTATGAGAAAGTATGACTTCAACAACAATTTTCGAATTATAATTAAGTATACTATTATTTATTGATTAGATGGAGTAGAAAACAACTAAAAATAAGGTTTCTGAAATATTTAGGTTTTGTTTTTTACAATAAAATATATAGGTTACCGTGGAATTTATTGAGAAATTAATATTTAAAAATCACAAAAAATTTTCAACTAGGTTACTTGAAATTTATTTTTAATATTAATTTCTCAATAAATTCCACGGTAACCTATATATTTTATTGTAAAAAACAAAACCTAAATATTTCAAAAACCTTATTTTTAGTTTTTTTCTACTCCATCTAATCAATAAATAATAGTATAATTCGAGAATGATTGTTGAGGTTTTACTTTCTCGTAAGACACTGTACAAATACATTTAAAAAAAAAAAATTCTCAAAAATTTGCACGGTAAGGTATAGTTAAAAGTTCACTATTAGATAAATAAGGACTTCAACTATTAGAAAAAAAAAATAAATTTTAGTCATAATCTAATATTTTTTATTTAACATTGGTGGCGAAAGGACCTCCTTAAGTTAAAACAAAGTTAAATAAAAAGACAAATAATGAGCAAGTACTGTACTTTTTATAATTGCACATAGAGCATATCCGCTACCTTATTGTCAGATTGAGTTGTATTAATATGTTCGCTAAATAAAATAAATATTTTTCTATAATAAGTAATTATTTGTTCGATGATATCTTTTAATTTTACAGAATATTTAATTTATTTAATTATTAAATGGAAGGTCTGTTCTGAATGATGCATGTGTTTTATCAATTAAAAGAGGTTGAACAGATGTTTACCAAATGTTGACCAAATATCAGTATCATTATAATTGCATGTTGATTAATTTTTAGTATAAATTGGATCGTTGGAAATGATTTAAGGGGGGTTAATAAATAACAAAATAAATGTGATTAAAATAACAGGTACTTAGTAATCACATTTTTTCTCTTGAAAAATTTAAAATTGATTATGGTTAAGAAAAAAATTAATAAATGTGAATTACGCATTGGCTGTGTAAATACGCGATCATTACTAAGTAGTATCACTGATTTGATAAATACAAAGAGGTTAGAAAGGGTAAAGGTAACAGGAAGCATTTGTCGCTGCGCGAATTTTGCCAAAACCGAAAAACTGGGTGGAAGGAGTAGGGAGATGTTCTGGGCCGGACTTAAATATTTGTATTATAGTACCTAATTTTGGTAGGTAACTGAAAGATGAAAAATTATGAGACTTTTTTGACTTTATTTGTTAGCACGATTCATTTATGATGAGGGCAATAACACTTTATCAATATATAGCATAAAAGGGCCGATTCCACCGTTGTGTCAAACGAAGTTTAAATTACTAAACGAAGAATAAAATTACATTGTTAATGTAAAAATGTCATTTTAATCTCCATTTAGTAATTTAAACTTCGTTTTTGTTAATATAAAAATGTCATTTTAAACTTCGTTTAGTATTTTAAACTTTAACAAAACTGTGAAATTGACCCTAAGTAAAACTTTATACAATTATTATAACAAAATAGCTGTTGAGACAAAAAGTTATCGAAATAGCCAACGTACTTTTTGATTGAATTACACACAAGATTTTTTTCTACAATCACACCAAAATAAAATAAATAATTAAATTTTATTAGAAATGCGTTACCATTTCGTTCGTTATAATATTTTAAATTTATTTGACATAAGCCTACTCTTCGAAGAGAAAAAAATGTTTTGGTACTTATATGCCAGTAATTATTTATGATTTGATTATTAACTATTCAATGATTTAAAATATTGGGAAGTTAATTAATGCTATTTATGTAACCAGTTACGAGTAAATATTTGCGGGACGAGCGAAGTGAGCTTTTCTTTTTTGTTTTGTGTTGTTAAACGTAATGTCATATTTTTAAATGTGAAATGTCACTATGCATTGCCTTTTTTTTTGATTTTTGGTTTTTTCGATTTTTCGTTTTTTTGGATTTTTGGATTTTTTTATTTTTCGATTTTTAGATTTTTTGATTACTCGATTTTTCGATTTATCGATTTCTCGTTTTCTCGATTTCTCGATTTCTCGATTTCTCGATTTCTCGATTTCTCGATTTCTCGATTTCTCGACTTCTCGATTTTTCGACTTGAAAACCAAAAAGATGCAGTTTTATTTATTTTTATTTCGTAACTGGAGACATAATCAACTTTTCGTAATCCTACTTTATGCAACTGGTTGCATAAAGTAGATCGTTTTGACATTGCTGCGATTACAAAATATATTTCTTTATATGTCAAAATTGGAGAAAATAACAAAATGTAAATTAAATGGATAGATCCCATATTATTATAAAGCAGTGTTTCTCAAACTTTTTTGGCGACGGAGCCTTTTTGAAAAGCGAAATATTTAACAGATAAAACACATAATTTAAAAAATATTATTTAAATTTTTCTTCATTTTGACTCTCATTTTGACTTTCAATAGGTAAACGCGATAAAAAAATCGGCTTTATATTATGCTCCGATTTCACATATTCAATTTTATAATAATTGTAATTTGACAATATTACTGTTCATCTACGTAGTCTGTTGGCTGAAAATTGGGGTACACCTTTACACCTTTAGCTGGGTTAAAAATAGTTACCAGAGGTAAGTTATCTGTAACTAGGGTACAGAAATGTCCATATAAATATTTATTAAATTTATTTAAGCCAAATATTATTGCAAGGCTCTCTTTTTCAATTTGGGCATATTTCTGTTCGGACTTTGATAAGGTACGCGAAGCAGAAGCTATAGGTTTTTTAATATTTTTTTTTTAAAACATGACATATCATGGCCCTTATTCCCACATTTGATGCATTTACGATTAATTTAATCGGCAACTCAGGCTGAAAATGCACAAGAACATCATTTGTTGTTAATTTATTTTAGATTAATTCCAAAGATTCCTTGCAAGAATTATCCCAAATCCTTCCTCTTAGTGACTTAAAAAAATTACTTCTCAAAAAACAGGTCCTCAAGCCAGGTCTCTCCATTTTGTGGCGATAGTACTGTTTTTTTGTATTATGATTATTTTCTTCGCGGAGCCCTCACAAAGGCTTTGCGGTGCCCCAGGGCTCCCCGGAGCACACTTTGAGTAACACTGTTATAAAGAAATACTAAATAAATAGTTTTGAGAAACTACTGAAACCAGTTGTGAAGTTTGAAACGAATAAATTGGAAATGAAATTGATATTTTCGTATTTGATTGTATGTTACTCTTTCCACTTCCTGAAAAAAGATTCCCCATGAAACAAGAAATAGTAAACAGTTTATTAAATTTGCTACTTATAACATGTACCAATGAACAAGTGCGATTCTGTTTATTTTTAAATCAACAAATATGGACGTCGACAGAATCTTTAAAAATTAAATATCTCACCGAAATAAATGTAAGTTTCTTTTATCTCCGTCACATTTCGCACTTTTATTATAAATAAAGCTTTTTACAACACATCTTGGCATTTTCAAGGTTAGTTTCCAAAATTTAAGACACTAAAATACCAAATTTATTCTCTTGACACATTAAATTTGGATGGACAACGCTCTGACATGTGATGTTCTCAACTGTGATTGGTGGGTGTGAATAATTTCGAAATGGGATTATGCGCAGTGTCTTATGTTCTATCTAAGGTTTGTATAATCTAAGGATAAATATCATAAATAATTATGAATTTGATGTTATGGCAGTTTCGGAAACCTGGTTGTCATCTGATTCGTTTGTTCGTAATGAACGCAATCGCCATGGCAGAAAGGTTGACATCTACATTAGGTCTTCTTTGAGTTTTAAAATCATACATTTTCATAATAATGATTTTTATTCTTGTTTAGAGCATTTATGGATCAATTTTAAATCAAGCTGTACATTGTTTAGATAATATTTTACCATTCATACTTTCAAGTTGTGAAAATTTTTTGGGTTCTAATAATTAACAGTGCTGTTCCTAAAGTGGCGCTGGAAAACAGTAACAAAGCCTACACAGAAAACTAAGCGAAATAACCTAAGTAGTGTTACAGGATAAAAGTACCTTACTGCGCAATATATTTAAAATTTATATTAGTTACCTTTTATTTTCAATCATATAAATATTTAAATTTAATTAATTCCATACCTCAATGCGATTTAAGAGTCAAAATAAAATAAATGAACTATATTTAATAAAATATATTTATGTAACTATAAATTTAATATGCTATTTTTCGTGAAGAATCCAATGAGTTTGGCTGGTTAGTATCCCCATGTTTTATTCCTAAAATAAAAGAAAATAATAATTAGAAATATTCAAATATTGTAAACAAACAAATATAACCTTGTCTAAGAATTGTCATATCCTTCCTTGTCTCTTCTTTTAATTTCTAATTTGTCATTGCTTCTTAAAACAGTAATTTCTCTTAAATCAATTAAAAGAAGAAAACATGATACCAACTAAAACAACTAATTTATTCCTAAAACTGCGCGGCAAATATTAGCAAAAAAAAGTGGTTCTTGCCTTTTTTTGCATTAAACACATTTTCTGAGAAAGAAGCGTGCCCGCATTTTGCGGATTTTCTTCGAAAAATCTCATATTTAGTGAACTAAAAGATTTTGTGTTAATACTAAACAAGAATCTCACCATTGTGGATGAAAGTTCCGAAAATTTAAAGATTTTCACATTTTTTTATATTAACTTACTTCAGTTGAAGCCCCTTTGTGGCCACCCATCATCCAAGGTGAGTTTTTGTGGAATAACCCCTATAAAAAATAAGAAAATTAAACTTTTTATCATCCTTATTTTTGGCAATAGATTTTTAGGCTCTTAAGCAGACTTTCACTCTTATGCTGATTTTCAATCTCATATCCATTCAAATTACAATCTGAGGTTTAATTTTTGATTTTACTATACAGAGAAAAAAAAGTGTACTATATTCAAGATGAATGGTCTTATTTCAATGCTTTGTTGTGTTTATATATCCGCAAGTAAAACTCGTCTCGATTTGAAATTCTAGTAATACTTGTTCAACAATAGCTAATAAGCCTTGCTTCAAGTTTAGAATCAACTTGCCCTAACCAAAATACCTCTAATTAAATGAAGAGTATCTTTTGCTTAATTGTATTATTATGTACATCTTAAATGAAATAGTCTTATACTTGTTTTAAATATACTTTATTTATATTCAATAATACCTTGTTCTTAAATCCAATACAACTAAATTTGTTACAATAATAATATGATCTTTGACATAAATATATTGATTTTGGTAAAATTATAGAATAGTTTCATTGAAGAAATTAATAATCTTAAAATAAGAAGTCTTACACTTTTTTTAAATATACTTTATTTATATTCAATAATACCTTGTTCTTAAATCCAATACAACTAAATTTGTTACAATATTAATATGATCTCTGACATAAACATATTGATTTTGGTTGGATTATAAGATCAGGCTGTTATTGCTTTTTAGTGGTACCTATCCACCGAAAAACATTTTTCAAAATTGTTTTTAATTAATATACCAAATTCCTCTGCCCTTTGAGGTGTGTCCCACCTAAAATAAAAAAAAATAATTTTATAACTTTTTATAACCTAACCTAACCTAACTTAACCTAAATGGAACATAAAATTTTGTCCTACTAAGAGGTCATATTTACAAAATGAATAGTTTTAGTAAATGTAGGTAGGTAGATACGTACGTCCTTTTATAAGTTTTGCAAATTTTACTAACCGTTTCTTATAATTATAGTAAATATTTATTAATGCAAATAGGCCTTTATTATTTTGTGTCATAATAAAATAAAATGTAATTTTCGTAGATACGACCTCTTGTCTTAGCAAGGCAGAAGTCGTCTTTCTAAAAAGTCGTCATCCAGCATCATACATTTTTTTTATGATTATTCTTATGATTATAAATTTACTTACATGTAATAATACCTAACAAGAAGTGAACTAAATATTCTTACATTTAAATATTGGTAGCAGGTCGCTGAGGCCCCATTCATTTAACAAATGTTCCATTTCAATTTAATTTATTCATAAACTTATTAATTAAATCACAAAGAACTTCTAACAAAAAGTAAAACGCTATCCTAACGATACGATGCAAACATGTTAAGAAAATGGACAATAGGATGAACAAGTGCTATTGCCAATTTGCCAGATTCTCTATAAATGCGTTGTGTCTCTGACTTTCGAATAATCAGTATCACATCTCAACATGTGCCAGTCATATATCTACCGTATCAGTGCAGAGGTTGCATTTCAAAATACGTTTCAGCTGGCAACACCGTGTAGTGACTTTGTAGTCGCTAATCTTTTGTGAATTACATAGGTTATTGATTAGAATTGTTTAAGTCTTGTTCTGAAATTTAAATGCTTTGAATCGAATCATTTTATAACATTGAATTAAGTACGCAATAGTCGGTTTTAAGAGCATATCATACTTATAATAAACTTTTTTGGATTAATTCACAATTCTATACTCAAATGAATTAATTTATTCTCAGATTAATTATTATAACTCCTAAAATACAAGAATATGCCCATACTTCACTCAACATTTATTTTCTTATTGTATCGAGAAATATTATTTGAAGCAAACTCTGCTTTAATTCAAACAAATGTAATCTTCCAAGTGTAAAGCTTTTCTTGAATGTAGATGACAATTTTTTTCTGTGTATCTAGTCTGGAACCCGGAAGTTCCTAGACACCGAATTATTTAAAGACACCAAATAAAGCTAGTGGAGGAATCCAACCAGTCCATCTCTTTGAGTTTAAGATAACTGGAGACTCAACTAATGGTTAACAGCCAGAAGACCTGGAAAAACAGCTAAGAATATTTAAATACTAACCTTACTTCTTAAACCTAATAAATTTTTTTTATGCATTTGTCTTTTCACCCGATTGTTGACGTTCATATACTACCTATTTGCTTTGATTTTATAAAATTTATTGTACCAATTAATCTAATTTTATTAATAATATTAACTATTTTTTTCTAGAAATAAACTACATCTTATCGTAGGTTGTTACAGCAATTACTAAACTTAATTTATTGCTTTTCAAGCTCTTCAAGCCTTTAAATCTTCAAATTATCTTCGAATTGTAATTGCTTTTCAAACTACCTAAAATCATTTATATTTATATAAAATAATTATTAATTTATATAATTAATAACCTGTTTATAATCTAGTTGTGCTTATTTATTTGAAACCATAAAATATATATCTACTTTCATCACTTAATACAAAATATTCCGCACTATTTTTGTTTTCTAATAGAACCCGAATCTGTTTCAAAAGAAACCAAAAACTGTTTTTAATCCAGTACAGTAGTTGAAGCTGATGACACCCAAAAAAGAATTCTTAGGGATGTTATTGTGGATCTTTTTAACAGTACAAATTCATTAAATTCGTGTTTTAATGCCCAATAATCACTCCTCTACATTAATAGATCCATTTTTTTAAACTGTTTCAACAATTGCACAAGCTATGGTACTATAAATGTTGATCATTTTACCGATTACCAAATGGTATATTGTGATTTATCAATTGATTATAGTTATCAGAAACAAAGATTTCTAACTTATAGAGATTATCAGAACTTTGATTCTTTAGTTTTTGAGCAATGCCAATGCAGTATTCATTGGGATAACATTCTGTATCCTAATCATATTAAAAGTAAGATACGCTATTTAACAGATGCAATATCTACAGTTTTCTTTGAACACGCTCCTTTTCGAACAGCTAGAATAAGAAAACCTAAAGCACCTTGGTTAACTGCTACATTATTTAAAGAACGAGATACTGCCTTAAAAAAATTCAAATTAAATAAATCCACTGAAAACTGGAACAGCTATAAAAGACTTCGCAACTTTGTATTGCTATCCACAAGACGAGAAAAATCTGTGTCTCTAGAATTTTTTAACAATCAGCCGTCTTCTAAATTTTACAAAGCGCTAAAATAAATGAAAATTCAATCGACAAAAAATATCGATTTGCCATCCTCACTTTCCAATCCCTTTAAAATTAATGAATATTTTTCCTCTGTGTTCCAAGACAGTAATGAAAGATGCTTAAATTCAATTTTATTTTATAGAAGTAACTCCTTTAGTAGAGATATTTAATTTTACTTCAAAACAATAGGTAACACTATCTCAAGTCTATACTATCATTTTAAATATAAAATCAAATGCTAGTGGTAATGACAATATAAATATGCCAAAGTTAAAATTTTGTCCAAATATTATTGATATTTATCTGCTACATATTATAAACTTATGTTTAGAACAAAGATATTTTCGACAGTATTGATAAGCAGGTATCCTAGTTCTACTAGATTTTAGTAAAACGTTTGACGCCATTAATCATAGTATTCTTGTATCCAAGTATCAATATTATGGATTTGATATAAATTCATTAAGTTTCATAAAAACATACTTAAGTAAACGATCACATTAATTACAGTAAACGGTCAGAAATCAACATCTATTTAAATAAAATCTGGCGTACCACAAGGTTCAGTTCTAGGGCCTCTGCTTCTCTTACTCTCTGCCTCGGACTTCTACAAACACCGTAAATAATTGTGCAGTCAAATTTTTTGCTGATAACACCCAGCTGTTCCTCGACTGAAGTCATTACTGCAGTTGATAAGATTAATCAAAATCTTAACAAAAAATTGATAACTATTCGTCTGATCATAACCTTCGTATTAATGCTTAGAAATCCAAACTGTTATTAATCTGTAGTAAAAATATTAGACAATGTATCAAGAACAATACAACCCTGATGATATCTAGTGAATCCATTCCATTTATGGTTATACTTTGACGATCAAATGAGGTTCAGTCAACATGTCAACTATGTGTTACAAAAGTGTTACAGTGGTCTTAACTTGCTTAAATCTAATAAACACATCCTATAGAACCAATCTGTAAAACTAAAACTTCGCCAATGCCTTGTAATTTTAAAAATATTATATGGAATTGTTGTGTATTATTCTTGTTTAATAGCTGTTGATCGTAACTGTTTGCAAATTATGCAGAATACATGCTGCAGATTCGCAAATGAACTTATAAAATTCGATCAAATTTCCTATACCTTCTCCCAAACTGGCTAGGTAACTGTTAATAATTTATATAAATTTATATTTCTTTATTTTCTTTTTAAAATACTTTCTACTGCATCATCATTATATCTTAAAAGCAAATTAACTTTTAGATCGTCTACGCACAACGTAAAGATAAGAAACAATTTTAATTTATCAATGCCTCTTCCCTTTAGTGGTATTTATAATCGTAGTTTTTCGTATAACGCAGTTGTTCTGTATAACACTTTACACGTCTGTTTTTAAAAATGCTTTAAAAAGGCAACTCTTTATTAGTCAAATGTAAACTGTTAGATATAATGAGCTACTAATTCCAAATTGTACATATAAACTTACTGGTATAGTTATTTAAATTGTAACAGGCTTCTGGTTCACATACAGTGAATCAGCGAGTTTTGGTATCGCAGTTTGCTCAGTGGAGGTAAAAATAATTCCAGGCAGTCACTGCTGGGTAGCCACTATACTAGAATAAATAAAAATAAAACACTTATCTCCTTTACACCTCGTACCCTACGGTACCATGAAAGAGAACGGTTAAGAACCAGTAATAAGAGAAACACAGGAATAGATAATAAAATATATATTTACAAAAAAATACAACGGTGGTAGTGCACGTTTCTGGCACGGCTGTAAATGGAAAACTAAATAAAATGAATGATTACAATTGGATTAGCTCAAAGAGAAGTAATTAAAATTAAAGTATTACAATTGAAAAACTAGTCAAATATTAACGGCTCCTTGTATTCGGAAAATTTATTAAAAATAAATTATTACAATTGAAAACTATTTAAATATTGGGAAATATTTACGGTACGCTAGCACAGGAGGCTAAGCGGTCCGGGAATTATGAAACTCCCTGAATACGGAAAATTTATTAAAAATAAATTATTTCAAATGAAAACTAATTAAATATTGGGAAATAATTACGGTTCTTTAGCACAGGGGGCTAAGCGGTCCGGGAATTATGTATACGAAAAATGTATTAAAAATAATTTATTTAAATATGACGGTAATCAAATATAAGCAAATAAATGAAATCAAAGTTTTCGGAACGTCCCTGTATCTTAGTTCAGACCGATCGACGTTCTGGCAATTACATTAAAAGAGAATGATAATTTTCAGCGCGGTGTTTGAAACAAGAATGCGATGGTTAAAGTAAAAATTATTTTGAGATTTTCCCAAAAGTCGATCAAGACGGTTTGTGAATTAATTTTACAGAAATCGTCTGGCTTCGTTCAATAACACAGGTCCACAAAAAAAAGTGGTATTTGCTGGGTGTTCGACAAAGATTTTCCGACGTATTTTTTACCGCTGGACACGAATCTGAAGTCAAAATTGGGGGTCAAACTGCCAAAAACGGAGAAAAATTAAAAAACCCATAAAATCCATACGGTTTAATGTTCAGCGGTAAAAAATACGTCGGAAAATCTTTGTCGAACACCCAGCACAGACCACTTTTTTTTGTGGATCTGTCACAGGTATGTGTTGATTGAAGCTTAAAGTGGAATCTAGAATAACTCCAAGGTCTTTAATTTAATTAACAGACTCCAAGATATGACCATTTAAGTTATAATCAAAAGTAGTAGTTGGTACATGGGATCGATAAAAGTGCATGACATGGCACTTTATAGCATTCAAATCCATATTTAATTGTTAAGTTTAGCTCACCAGCTTGCTGACGTCTCAATAACTCGCTTCTGACAGTGTCCAGAGTTTTCCATTGTTTAGGAGTTTGGTCCAGATGTATAAAAATCTTTCTATCGCGGCTGATATTGTGTTTGTTTTTGATAATGGCGTGTACGTCACGAGTTGATTTCAACACAATTTTAAGGGGTCGATGTCCAATTTTTATTTGTCTTTCCAAAGCGAAAAACTTTGGTATCGTTAATTTCAATGATATTAGCACCAGCAGCCTTTGTTATTAGAGTTTTGACTTGATTAAGATCATCAGAGACATTGTTTGGCTCAGGTAGGTTAAAGATTAGCAAGTTGTTGGATATCTTTTGACGTTCATGAAATTCGGTAATAATGTCCTCACTAATCATCGGGATGTTGTTCTTTCTATCTTTAAGCTTTTTGACTTCATCTTTCAATGAATTTACTTTAGATCTAAGGCTATCAATTTGTCTCAGTAGTGCGGGTACACTTTTAAATGCCTGGCGACAATCCCCGTAAAAATAAACCAGAGTTCTTTTTTGTAAAACAATAGCACGCAGTTCCGAAGGCCCCAGGCCGGTGCAACCCTCTGAGGGATGCATTGAAACATGACAACTATCGCAAGCAATTAGCTATCTCCGAGAACATCACCGCAGGTTACACAATTACTAGCCAGTTAGAATGAACAAGCTTTGAACAAATCAGTAAAATTTCGCTGTAAGCTACCAGACTATTTGTACTTAAAAGTCGGTTGTTGTTGTTGATCCAGTCGTTAAAATTTTGCTGTAAGCTGCCAGACTATTATTATATGAATAAAAGTCGATATTTGTTTTATCAGTTTATCAGGAACAGGTTTTGGTGGATAGTTTTTACTTATAATTGATATAAATGCAGAGAATTAATTAACTAATACTATTAGTTGCACCTTCTACAGATGTTTGGCAATGGAAAATTTATGACTGACTTGAAGAAAAACTTACACGATTTTACCCAGTCAAAAAAAGATAATTTTAGACGTATTATAACCATTTTAAAACAGTAACTTTGAGAAGCCCTTTTTAGAATTACTATTTCAATTGACGGATTTCTTTTTTTTTTTGCAAATAAAGACCCGTTATTAATATTATTATTATCAGCTATCAAAGTATAACAACGGTTTTTAAAATGCTTTGGTGCATCTAATGGTGAAAACTTTCGAGCTGAATAAGAGCACTTGACTTCAATAATTTTATTGTCACCTACTAAACCATTCTAAGAAACCATAACCTTTTTCAAAACAGACGAATAAACCATATTTAACAAATGTATTCTTTAATTGCAAAAGTTTCGTAGAGTTTACCATATTCAATTTGTTTTAATAATGACAGCGGTTTTTACAATATTGTATATTATTAAGCTCTAATATTTAAGTATCTCTGCCTTGTTTAGGTCTTTTTACGACCCCATTTGTGCCTAAAACTAGAGATGTTTGTTATACAACTATAGGGACGCCTACGGTCACAGATAGCCGGTATAAATCATTCATTCGGAAATGTAATAGAACTCTTTGGAGCCTTTATTGAAGAATATTGGAGTAAATGGCGAAAGCGCTACAATGGCAAATGTCAAAGAATTTGGTGGAAGGTTACGAAAAAACATCCGCCATTAATGGACTGTGTTGCACAGGAATCATATCGTTGGAGTCGAGTCGTAGCTGTGAGAACATCGATAAATTAAATGTCATATAAATTAGTATTAATAAATTGCTAAAAAAAATAGAAGTGCGTTAACATCTTCACGGACATGACACCAACGGTGGTCTCATTGCCGATATACTACTAGTTACCAGAGTCGCAATGTGTGGCGTCAAATTTGCTCTTATTGATTGTATTGTCGTGAAATAATGTTTGAAACACGGTTTAAAGAAATTTGAGATGACTTCGAACGAATCTAAAAGTGAATATAGTGGGTTTCTTTCAGTTCGTGTATATCATGCGTCTATCGTTAGCAAATAGTGCTTGGTGTATCTTCATGATCACAATAAAAGAAAGTGCACATCAAATTACTACTCCAGTTGCCCTAACGGGCTTGCGCTTTGCTCTGAAGATCACTTCAAGGAATATTGCATGCATTTAGAATGATCTATGTATTTTTACATACAAGATTATGTCCAGTTTAACTTTATTTTTATGTTAAAAATATGCCCATTTTTATGATAAAACAAAAATGTAATATTTATTCCAACAAAGAATTTTCTAAAATATACTTCCTACTATTCGAAAAAATCTCTAGTGGTACCTTCCTGAAACTGTTATCTGAATTTATACGACTACCTTTTAAACAATAGTCTTGCGTAAAATTTGCGTTGTAACCAAAAACACGACTAATCACATTTAAAATATCCTTTTTTCAAATCTATTGTAGTAGCCTATTTTTATTAAAATTAACAGAAACTTGTTTTCTACAATATTTTCCTATGTAGTTTATTTTAGCATAAATTTTTTATTTACAATGAATTCCTTGGCTAACTCATAGTGATGTTTACTAACATTTTTAATAAGATAATTGGCACATTAATTTTTTTTTATTTGCCGAATGAAGATAGTGTATTGAAAATATGCTTTTTAGAAATCCATTCAAGAGTATATCAGTTTCTATTGCTGATGATGATTCACTCAGGGTTTTACTAAATGTTTTCTTTCAGCCATGGCACGTATGGCACGTATGTGGCAGTCCTATTTTTTATTAGTTACGATAGCTTTCCGATATTCTTTTTTTCTGCTTCTTGAATAGCATCTGTTAGACACTCCTGCCACATTGTCCCCAATTGTTGCCGATATTTTGTAACGTGCATTTTTAGCAGCTCAAATTACTAGATTACATTCGACTCACTTTGTCTAAATATACGAAAAAAAGGTTAAAACGTTATTTAGTGATTTATGTGTTTAGCGTCCCAGTCTGGGTATTGACCATAAATACCTCGGAACCTAAGGCTATGGTCAACTTTAACTATTTAAATTTCGTTGTGTTTTTTTTTTATATTTATTAATATAAAAGTAAGACTTAACGAGTAATTAAGCAGTCTCATAAGATTCATGAAAGATTAAATTAATTTATCCAAAGTCCTTTTATGTGTTTACCTAAATCTTTTTCTTTTTGTGTTTTATGATTTATATTTAATGGTAAAATTTTATGGTTTAATCTTTTTCTGTATAAATATAAGTTAAGCAGGTAACTTCTTCCAATTTGAAGAGTGTTTAAAGTTTAATGTGTTTTAACATTAAACGTTGATATATAGGTGCGGATATGCACATGATGATTTATATTTTTGATTTTTTTTTAAATTATGTAAGAAGGTATAAATTAAGATTTTTCTATATTTGCTTAACATCTTGCGAAATCGTCCTTCGCCTGAAGCAAACGACCGATCTGCCATCTGTTGATGTATTTATTCTGTTTTTTGGTTCATGTATATTACATAAATATATGACATATACATTTGACAAACATAATTGAAATTTGAAGTAATCGGTGGCCCAAAATTTGGCATAAACTAAAATCGTAAATAATTTGGTTTGGAAGCCAGTTGGGGGTTAACTTGGAAGTTAAAATTTTTCTGATGCTGTCGTTTGATATCAAATAAAACCATTTTGAAGCATGTTGCCAAAACTATATAACAAATTCGGTTTTTTTACGTTTACTTAGAAAGTTTTTTCGAAAAATGTTTAAAAATTGCTTTCTTTCCCACTTATCTCCAAAAGTACCTTTAGAAAAATTAATCGGAATCAAAATTATTACGGTTGCTTTCCGTTAGATAATTTAATATTAAACAAAGAAAGTGAGCTCTGCTGTACTGATATTTTGTGTCAGTGCCTGCCAGCTAAATCTAATAACATATCAACTCTAATTATTTAAAAACATCTACGATATGGAATGATATTGCCCAATTTCAGTTGGCCAGACTTTTTTATTTTACTTTAAAACTTGTAACAGAGTGCCGCTTGCGCTCGTTGCCTCAATTTTCGGAGTTTATCTAGAAATAAATAAAGCAAAATGACAAAAATTTTGACAACGCTCGTATTATCGAATCATTGAAATCTCCCTCGTACTCTATTATTGTGTGGCTATGTAAACTAATAAAATATTGTTTCATCGAAGATAGGACTCTGTAACTTTAATAAATTGTATACCTACTAAATTTGATTCGACAGGTAGAGCCATCTCTAAAGTCAGAAATGTGAGGAGATTATAGACCTTTTGATTCCTACTAATACTAATAATTTGTAACGATTGTTTCTTTTGTTCTTTTTCTTTTTCTTTTTCTTTTTCTTTTTCTTTTTCTTTTTCTTTTTCTTTTTCTTTTTCTTTTTCTTTTTCTTTTTCTTTTTCTTTTTCTTTTTCTTTTTCTTTTTCTTTTTCTTTTTCTTTTTCTTTTTCTTTTTCTTTTTCTTTTTCTTTTTCTTTTTCTTTTTCTTTTTCTTTTTCTTTTTCTTTTTCTTTTTCTTTTTCTTTTTCTTTTTCTTTTTCTTTTTCTTTTTCTTTTTCTTTTTCTTTTTCTTTTTCTTTTTCTTTTTCTTTTTCTTTTTCTTTTTCTTTTTCTTTTTCTTTTTCTTTTTCTTTTTCTTTTTCTTTTTCTTTTTCTTTTTCTTTTTCTTTTTCTTTTTCTTTTTCTTTTTCTTTTTCTTTTTCTTTTTCTTTTTCTTTTTCTTTTTCTTTTTCTTTTTCTTTTTCTTTTTCTTTTTCTTTTTCTTTTTCTTTTTCTTTTTCTTTTTCTTTTTCTTTTTCTTTTTCTTTTTCTTTTTCTTTTTCTTTTTCTTTTTCTTTTTCTTTTTCTTTTTCTTTTTCTTTTTCTTTTTCTTTTTCTTTTTCTTTTTCTTTTTCTTTTTCTTTTTCTTTTTCTTTTTCTTTTTCTTTTTCTTTTTCTTTTTCTTTTTCTTTTTCTTTTTCTTTTTCTTTTTCTTTTTCTTTTTCTTTTTCTTTTTCTTTTTCTTTTTCTTTTTCTTTTTCTTTTTCTTTTTCTTTTTCTTTTTCTTTTTCTTTTTCTTTTTCTTTTTCTTTTTCTTTTTCTTTTTCTTTTTCTTTTTCTTTTTCTTTTTCTTTTTCTTTTTCTTTTTCTTTTTCTTTTTCTTTTTCTTTTTCTTTTTCTTTTTCTTTTTCTTTTTCTTTTTCTTTTTCTTTTTCTTTTTCTTTTTCTTTTTCTTTTTCTTTTTCTTTTTCTTTTTCTTTTTCTTTTTCTTTTTCTTTTTCTTTTTCTTTTTCTTTTTCTTTTTCTTTTTCTTTTTCTTTTTCTTTTTCTTTTTCTTTTTCTTTTTCTTTTTCTTTTTCTTTTTCTTTTTCTTTTTCTTTTTCTTTTTCTTTTTCTTTTTCTTTTTCTTTTTCTTTTTCTTTTTCTTTTTCTTTTTCTTTTTCTTTTTCTTTTTCTTTTTCTTTTTCTTTTTCTTTTTCTTTTTCTTTTTCTTTTTCTTTTTCTTTTTCTTTTTCTTTTTCTTTTTCTTTTTCTTTTTCTTTTTCTTTTTCTTTTTCTTTTTCTTTTTCTTTTTCTTTTTCTTTTTCTTTTTCTTTTTCTTTTTCTTTTTCTTTTTCTTTTTCTTTTTCTTTTTCTTTTTCTTTTTCTTTTTCTTTTTCTTTTTCTTTTTCTTTTTCTTTTTCTTTTTCTTTTTCTTTTTTCTTTTTCTTTTTCTTTTTCTTTTTCTTTTTCTTTTTCTTTTTCTTTTTCTTTTTTCTTTTTCTTTTTCTTTTTCTTTTTCTTTTTCTTTTTCTTTTTCTTTTTCTTTTTCTTTTTCTTTTTCTTTTTCTTTTTCTTTTTCTTTTTTCTTTTTCTTTTTCTTTTTCTTTTTCTTTTTCTTTTTCTTTTTCTTTTTCTTTTTCTTTTTCTTTTTCTTTTTCTTTTTCTTTTTCTTTTCTTTTTCTTTTTCTTTTTCTTTTTCTTTTTCTTTTTCTTTTTCTTTTTCTTTTTCTTTTTCTTTTTCTTTTTCTTTTTCTTTTTCTTTTTCTTTTTCTTTTTCTTTTTCTTTTTCTTTTTCTTTTTCTTTTTCTTTTTCTTTTTCTTTTTCTTTTTCTTTTTCTTTTTCTTTTTCTTTTTCTTTTTCTTTTTCTTTTTCTTTTTCTTTTTCTTTTTCTTTTTCTTTTTCTTTTTCTTTTTCTTTTTCTTTTTCTTTTTCTTTTTCTTTTTCTTTTTCTTTTTCTTTTTCTTTTTCTTTTTCTTTTTCTTTTTCTTTTTCTTTTTCTTTTTTCTTTTTCTTTTTCTTTTTCTTTTTCTTTTTCTTTTTCTTTTTCTTTTTCTTTTTCTTTTTCTTTTTCTTTTTCTTTTTCTTTTTCTTTTTCTTTTTCTTTTTCTTTTTCTTTTTCCTTTTTCTTTTTCTTTTTCTTTTTCTTTTTCTTTTTTCTTTTTTCTTTTTCTTTTTCTTTTTCTTTTTCTTTTTCTTTTTCTTTTTTCTTTTTCTTTTTCTTTTTCTTTTTCTTTTTTCTTTTTCTTTTTCTTTTTCTTTTTCTTTTTCTTTTTCTTTTTCTTTTTCTTTTTCTTTTTCTTTTTCTTTTTCTTTTTCTTTTTCTTTTTCTTTTTCTTTTTCTTTTTCTTTTTCTTTTTCTTTTTCTTTTTCTTTTTCTTTTTCTTTTTCTTTTTCTTTTTCTTTTTCTTTTTCTTTTTCTTTTTCTTTTTCTTTTTCTTTTTCTTTTTCTTTTTCTTTTTCTTTTTCTTTTTCTTTTTCTTTTTTCTTTTTCTTTTTCTTTTTCTTTTTCTTTTTCTTTTTCTTTTTCTTTTTCTTTTTCTTTTTCTTTTTCTTTTTCTTTTTCTTTTCCTCTTCTTCCTCTTCATCCTCTTCTTCCTCTTCTTCCTCTTCTTCCTCCTTCTTGTAGTAATTTGCATGCCTTGCTATGCCTTCTGTTTTCGTCATCTTTTTGGCTACCTTCCTTTTTGTGACAGTTTCAATAAAAATAAAAATCTGATGTGTCCAACACATGACTTTCCTATCTAGTTATTACAGGCTTTTTTCCGGTTATTTTGTACAATCTATTGCAGCATCTCTATAAATGTTTAGAGGATAAACTAAATATATACATTGTCCACATCTACCGCGAAACATTTTTCTATAGATATTCATTGAAAATGAAAATACTGAAAAATTTAAATTTAGTACTTTTCCTACAATTTTTCCATTACGGTCCATTTTAAAAAAATCATGTTTGAACAAATATTCTAGAGATCGATATCGCAAACAACTTTTATTTCAACAATTTTCATAAAAATCAGAATTTTGCACATTTTGTCAAATTTTTCGAATACGGACCATTTCAGGAATTTTTTACATAAAGCAAAAATTATAGATAATAATATTAGAAGTAACTTTTATTTGAACAATTTTTTTCTCCCAAACATAAATAACAGATATATTCCATAAAATATATAAAACGGCCTCCCATAAAGTACCGCCCCAGATGTTCCGACTTTGTCCAAAATCTAATCACTTCACGTCAGGCCGAAATAAAACTTAAGTTTAAAATTTAATGTTTTTTTCTTTATCCGTTTTTGAGTTTTCTTCAAATTTCGAAATTTACACATTTTCTCAAATATCTCGAATACGGTCCATTTTAGAGAAATTATCTAAAATATAAAAATTATAGAGAATTATATTACAAACAACTTTTGTTTGAACAATTTTTATAAAAAAAAATATATTTTTTACATTTTGTCAAATTTCGCGAATACGGACCATTTTAGGAAAATTTTGTATATTACAAAAATTATAGATAATAAAATAAGAAGTAACTTTCATTTGAAGAATTTTCTTCCCCAAACGTAAATAACAGATATATTCCATAAAATATAAAAATGACCACTTATAAAGTACCCCCCCAGATGTTCCGACTCTGCCCAAAATATAATCAGCTCATAAGACGCTGGAAGAAAGCTTAAGTTTGAAATTTGGTGTTTTTCCGTGTATCGGTTCATGAGTTATGCGTTATACAGACACACACACACACACACACACACACACACACACACACACACACACACACACACACACACACAGACACACACACACACACACACACACACACACACACACACACACACACACACACACACACACACACACACACACACACACACACACACACACACACACACACACACACACACACACACACACACACACACACACACACACACACACACACACACACACACACACACACACACACACACACACACACACAGACACACACTCACACACAGACATCATCGCGAAAATAGTCAAAACGGATTCAGGGGACCTCAAAACGTAAAAATCCGTCGAAAACTCGAGGTCGAAAAAAATCATGATTCCTATACTTTCCTTATATCTGTATACAGATAGGAAAGTAAAAAAGGATTGACTATTCACCCACCCATAAAGTGATATTTACTTTTAACAATTAAAAAAATTGTTTAACAATTCCCTGCATTGTATTAAAACAAAAGTAATAAACTAATAACTTAAACAGATAGTAGTTTTATTAACAAAAAATTTACTAACAATTTATTCCATTGTATTATTTAAAAGTAATAAATGTTTAAATATCGATTCGGCATGTTGACTTAGTCACTTTTAAAGCTTTAAATGTTTTTTGATGTTTAGCCATTAAGCACTTCTGTAAGCATCGCATCCGCACAAAAAGTAACAAAAATCGCTAATTTCCACTTTATTTCACAACAGAGCCAATGTAGCCCTCGTGCCCTCCAACCAATCTAAGTAAATGATCCAGAAACGGATGCGAAATAAAGAAACACATTCAGTCAGTCCCTTCCAGTACATGAAATTCCTCAAAGTCCGTACATGTGTTTTCTTTGCTGGTTGAACGAGGAAAACTTCAAATAAACAGAATTTTTATCATGGGGTCATTAAAGTCCATTAACTTTATTGGTAGACATAACGACCACGTTTGGAAACAGTGTCGTCATCCGGATTTTTTGAACAAATTTAGCACTTGATTAGATTTTATAACTATAAGAAAAAATATTATACGTACTTGTTAAAAAACGAATCAATTTTCTTTTTTACTTTTCCGTCTGCATGCAGATAAGGAAAGTATAGGGATCATGATTTTTTCGATCCGGAGTCCCCCTGGGTCCCCTGAATACGTTTTGACTATTTTCGCGATGATTAGTGTGATGTCCACTCGATAACTCATGAACGGATATAGAAGAAAACCACCAAACTTCATATTTAAGCTTTAATCTATCCTGTGGTGAACTGTTTAGAATATGGGCACAGTCGGAGCATTTGGATGGTACTTTTGGCAGGCTGGTTTTTCTACTTCATAAAATATATCAGCTATTTACGATTGGAGAAGAAAAGTTGCTTGTAATATTATCCTCTATAATTTTCATAAAATGGTCCGTATTCGTGAAATTTGACAAAACGTGCAAAATTTAAATTTTAAGAAAAATTGTTAACATAGAAATTGTTTCTGTCACTTTCTTTAATTCTTGCCATATACATCATTTCTCTAAAATAAACCGAATTCAAGATATTTAAGAAAAATTGCAAATTTCAAATTTTGAAGATAATTCAAAAACGGATAAATAGAAAAACATCAAATTTTAAATTTAAGCGTTAGTTGATTCTGTGGTGTAAATATTAGGCATAGTCCAGATATGTGGGGGTACTTTATGGAAGGTCGTTTTGCTACTTCATAGACTATATTAATTATTTATGCTCAGAGATGAAAATTCTTAAAACAAAAGTTGCTTATGATGTTATTATCTATAATTTTTGTTATATAGATAATTTTTCTAAAATCGAATTTTATAAAAAGTGCAAAAATCGAATTTTTAAGAAAAATGTTTGCGATATCCTTCTCTATAATTTTTGTTTTGTACATGATTTCCTTAACATTGTCTATGAAACCACCTGTTGTCAACTACATTAAATCTGTACTCAGGCTGTTAAATTATAAAATGTTTATTTCAAGTTAATTTTTCTTTAGTTTAATTTTATTTATGTTTTGTTGAAGTTAATTTCCACTTTCTAAGAAACCCTCGCACTTTTGTTTTGAATGTTTGCCCCTGTAGTTTACCACATTTTTATTTGCTGAAATTCAAATCAAGTTATAAACTCCCAATTTTATGTAAATTTATCTGGTTACTTTCGCAAATGTCAAACTAAGGTTTTTTTTGTCCTTCGAGTTGTAAAAATTAGCTACTCCAACTCCGAACTACTCGGGAGATCGAATCGGTCCGAGAGTGATGTATTTAAAAGGCTCTCAACAACGCCCGCTCAGTTCCCCACAAGAGATCGACATGGTAGCCGAAGTCCAAACCGCCGTCTCCCATGCCGTCGAAACATTTGCCCCATTCACCTTCATAAACACATCACAAAAAACCTTCCCCCAATTCATCCTACATCTCATCTCCCAAAAACAACCTTAAGAACCCCCGACAACCCCCACTTTGACGACCAATTCAAACTCGAGACCGAACAAAACGTCCTTCAGACACTTGCCGCCCAGTCCCACCTTTGGATGTCAAAAACACCCTCACTACCCCATTCACCCTCCAAGTCATCCAATGTGCCTGCCAAGCAGGTAAAAACAAGGCATCCGGCCTGATTGCATATATAGAAGAACGCTGAAGCATCTTCCTACAACCATCTTCCCCATCCTCACACTTCTCCTATACTCATGTCTCTCTCTCTCTCTCTCTTCTATTTTTCACTTGCATGGAAATCCGCTAACACCATTTTTATCCCAAAACTTGGCAAGGATCCCAAATCCGTAAATTCATACAGGCCCATCTCTCTCATATTAGTCTTAGGGAAACTCTTCAAACTTCTGCTCAAGGAAAGAATCTGAAAATTTTAAGGTTTTAGACCTCACCACTCTACACAAGATGCAATCTCCTCCCTTCACACTACTGCGGTCACTGCAGTAAATGCCCAAAAAACACAGTTTATCGTCTTTAAACATCCAAATTCTCAAAGAACCTCCCAGAACCCCCAACTCGTCAATGTAAATCTTCTGGGAGTCAGGCTCACACAACAGACCGAAGTTTACTATTTGAGAGTACGATTCTCTCGCACATTCAACTGATCCTCTGATGTCAAATGCTCTCTTGATAAGATGCGAAAACGAGCCAGTTTCCAAACTCTCAGGAAACAATACGTCTCTCAAACGCTGAAAGGCACCAACACACACTCACAAACCCCATGGCGCCGACACGGCCTTCCACTAATTCGAAAACAGAAAAAAAAATGTCGCAACCAAATCCAAGACTACTTTCTGACCCCCAAGACCTCTCCCTTACCGCTGAATTCCAGGATCTTCTGGAGTTAGCCCCCTCAGATAAAACCCTACCCAATATATAATTAGAAGTCATAATATTTGTACAGTATCGGGATTTTGGTTTTCGTGGTTTTTCTAAATCATATTCCCCATCTTATACTATGGATTTGTACATTTATGAGGTTGGAAATAGCAAAATTGGCGATATTTTTCGAGAACGCAATCTGCCATATAGGTCCCACACGCGCACAAGACAACTTAGGAAACATACTTATTGTATGCCTAGTTATCATCAGTGATCTACAGAAAGTTTTTTTGTGGTATTTCCCGTGCTGATATGCCAGAGATCGTTAATAAAGGTAGGAATCAAATCATATTTTTACACAGAAAAAAATTATCATCTACATTCAAGAAAAGCTTTACACTTGAAAGATTACATTTGTTTGAATTAAAACAGAGTTTGCTTCAAATAATATTTTTCGATACAATAAGAAAATAAATGTTAAGTGAAGTATAGGCATAATCTTGTAGCTGGTGTTGCCAGCTGAAACGTATTTTAAAATGCAACCTCTGCACTGATACGGTAGATATATGACTGGCACATGTTGAGATGTGATACTGATTATTCGGAAGTCAGAGACACAACGCATTTATAGAGAATCTGGCAAATGGGGCATGTTCAAAAATTTTGAAATTTTTTTTTATGAATAGTAGAGTTAAAAATAAAACTACATTTTTTTTATTTTTTTTTTATCTATTCATTTGCCGGAGTTATGAATTTTTTAAAATTTATGACGTCACCGGGAATAGACCAATAGGAGCTAGCGCACAACGTTGCCGGCTAGAAGGTTTACGAGAATTGATGTACGTTCGTTTGTGTACTCCTTCTTACTTTTAGACTTCTAAAACATCGTTAAACAAATATCTTTTAAATATATAATATCAAATGTTTTTTGAAAGTATTGTTTCTGTTTAAACTTTTACTATTTTTAAAGTTTTATTGTTTTAAAAGTCACTTAATAATTCAGAAAATGGCAAAACGGCAGCACTGTATGTCATCTGTCATAGTGACTCGATCAATAATTTATTTGGAATTTGAGTGTTTATTTTGTACTTTTTATAAATAAATATTATGATTACGAAAAAGTGTTTTGTTCCAGAATGTGATAATGATTCACATTCATCTTCAAAAATATTTATTAGTGTTCCTAGAAATTTGGAAAGAAGAAAATCAACCTTCTACTAGCGATGTTTCTCGTAAACTTTTTAATAAAAATACACCGGATTATCAAGATGTAGCAGCAATTTCTGCTAATTGTCCCCTTCAGGAAATTGAAAATGAGGCTACTATAAATTCTTAGGTGTATAACCTAAAAACCCTTCTGGAAGAAAATGCAGAATCTCCTGAAAGTTTTGAAGATACCGAATTTATTCATCATTTTGTGAAAGAACTAGTGATAAAGAAATAATAGAAAAATGTGGGTATTTAAACAAACTGGTTCCTGGATCCCATATAATGGCAGATAGGGGTTTCAGAATATTTAGCTACTTGAAAACATGGGATGCACTTTAGTAAAGCCACACCTAGTGTATCACAGAATGAAAAAAGTTCTCCAGAAGATGTACAATTAAGTAAAAGAATAGCATCTCTAAGAATACATGTGGAAAGAGTTATAAGAAGGGTTAGTTAATTTAACAAGTTAAAACCACATTCGTGTGTGAATTTTAAGCAAGTACATTTAGTTAGTAATATCTGCATAATTGCTTGTTAACTTACAAGAACCTATTTTGTAAGAGTAAATATTAATTTAATAATTTTTTTTTGTTTGTTTTTTTTAATTTAATTTACCTAATTATCACATTTCAGGGATTATAATGAGTTTTTAAACAGCCAATGTAATTTTTTATAAAATTTTAACTTTTCGAACAAATCAAAGAGGAATGAGTACTTGTATATGCATAGATTTTTTTGGGACTAAAACTACCAAAACAAAGGCACCTATTTACAGCAGTTTAAAATGAAACATTTTGACAAAAACGCCTATGTCACAGTGATAAATATTAAAAACAACCAAGTTCAGTTGAATGTGGTAGCAAAGTCTATATATTCCAATAAATCGGGTAACTACATGTGGTATCACTGGTGATAAATTTAAAAATATCACAATTCTTGCTACCTTTTTCAAAAAACCAGAAAGTGTGCCTTCTTATCAATCCTTTATGAAAATGACAACAGTGATAAATGTAAAAAAAAAATTTAATGTTGCCATTCGTTATTACGATAGTAAAACATGTTTGCAGTGTTGTTTATTTTTTATGAAAATCTAAGTGAAAACAACCAATGTCAAAGGGTTATAATTTTTTTTCTGTTGAACCAAATATATCACAAAATTTAAAAATTGATCATAGGTCAAGCAAGTAATACCTTTATTGATAGTAGCTTTAAAAAAGGAGAAAGAATAATATTGACTTAAATTATTATTATTAACATTGGTGATTTTTAATAAAAACTCTTCAATTATTGTTTACAAACAAAAATATAAAAATCTGTGAAAATTTTATTTAGTAATCTTTTAATAAAAAATGAGAAAAATGAAGTAAAAAACAATTTATTTACAAATAAAAAATATATATACAAATCCTAAGAATATAAAAGTACTGATTTATTTTCCTGTAGTGGATGAAGAGGTTTCTTTAACAATCTAGCCAAGTGTACATCAATATTTACGCATTTTGATAAATTAGAGCCTTTCCAATAACACTGAATAGATGTTACAGATGGTTCCTCACTTTTTCTATGAAGCCACATATTTACAACCAACTGAAAAAAATAAAAGGGTTAGATATGCAGTTACAAAATAACTATATAACCAGCTACAAAATGCCTTTATTTTATGTAACAAGACGAGCAGAGCTTTACTAGCTCTGAACGAATCCAGTAAAGAACCTCGGATTTTCAAAACTTAAAAAAAAACAATCTCACCACATTTTCACATTTTTGAAATATTATAGAGCTTTTCGAAAAAAACTGCTATTTTTAAAAATACAATTTGTTTAAACAGCTATGTCTCATTTTAGGCTATTGAGTATTATAAAATAAAAAATTACGGGATGCTTTGTTAGCTTCAAACGAATCCAGCAGAGCACCCCAGTTTTTTTTTAAACCACACCACGTTTTTTGGCTCCTACAATATTATAAAATATTCGAAATTTGGCATTTTAAAAAAAATTCGCAATTCCTTGCTGACTTCAAAGTTTTTTTCTGAAAACAAATGTACTTACCACATTTTTAGGATTTTAAAACAGCCTAAACATGTGTCATAAGTAGTTGTTTTTATATATAAAAAAAAAAAAAATTAAAAAACTGAAGTGTCCTGCTGACTTTGTTCCAACAAAGCACCCTGTATTATTTAAAAATAGCAATTTTTTTAGTAAAGTTTTACAATATTTCAAGAGTTTAAAAATATTCTAAAAATGGGGTGTGGTTTTTAGAAAAAAGCTTTAAAAAACCGAATTGCTCTGCTGGCTTCTTTCGAAGGTTAGCAAGCACCATGTATTTTTAAAAATATAATATTTCAAGTGCATAAATATATGGTGTTGCTGTTTTTACAGAAAAAACTTTATAAAATAGAGGTACTTTGCTGACTTTGTTCGAAGCTATAGAGCATTTTAAGTTTTGCAAAAAACGAGGAGCATAAAATTTTTGAAAAGGGTATAAAAATAGCCTAAAAATATGGCATATTTTTTAACTCAAAATTTCATAGGTGCTCTGCAGCATTCTTTGGTATCATAATTATTACTAGGTTCACTAACAAAATCTGTTTCTAGATTATTTTAACACTTGCTGCGATTACAAAAAATGTCTATATGTCAAAATTAGAAAAAAAATATTTATAGGAATAAAGGGCCTTATACACTGTTTATTATATGTAATATAAAAACAAAAAAGCATAATAAATATTACAAACCTTGACATGCAGCATATCCTAAGCATATTGTGCACTAAAAATTTCATTTTTGTTAATTACAATGCAACCACATCAGAAGGTTTTTGCCGTACTTTATGTTTAGGTGTAATTTGTCTCCTTCTCTCTTATGGAAAAAGAAATTATCCCCATATTCTTGCTTGGCAGATCTAAAAATAAAACCTGAGATAAATATGTTTTACTTGCTCCATATAAACTGTAACTACCTACTATTAAAACAAAGTCTTACCTTTGTGACTTTTGTAAACTGAGTATTGTTAAAAAATGCAGTAATCATCTCGGTAATCATATTTTCGTTTACAATGGGTAAAATACTTGATTCAACTTTTATAAATCCAGCTGATTCATATTAATAATAAAATTAAACCAAAACAAAAAACTAAGGTTAGATGTTACTGATGTTAGGTGGTGTCAATTTTAATGTCACTTAGATGTGCGTTCACTTCGACATTCTGTGTGTTGGTTTGTTCGTTGGCTTGGTTTTGTATAACAAAAAAAACTTCGACACAAGATGATTGGTCTATTCCCGATGACGTATAATTTAAAATTTTAAATTTCAATTGGGCTTAATTTAAAAACTTTTGGCTTTTTTAACGAACTGACTATTTAGAATAACTTGTATAGCGACTAACTATTACAATATAATTTATAAAACAGCATATCTCACATGTGAACATGGCCCATTGGCAATAGCACGTGTTCATCCTATTGTCCATTTTCTTAACCTGTTTGCATCGTATCTTAGGGTTGCGTTTTACTTTTTATTAGAAGTTCTTTGTGATTTAATTAATAAGTGTATGAATAAATTAAATTAAAATGAAACATTTGTTAAATGAATGGGGTCTCAGCGACCTGATACCAATATTTAAATGTAAGTATATTTAGTTCACTTCTTGTTAGGTATATAAGTAAATTTATAATCATAAGAGTAGGTAATCATAAAAGAAAAAATGTATGATGCTGGATGATGACTTTTTGGAAAGACGACTTCTGCCTTGCTAAGACAAGAGGTCGTATCTACGAAAATTACATTTTATTTTATTATGACACAAAATAATAAAGGCCTATTTGCATTAGAAAATATTTACTATAATTATAAGAAAAGGTTAGTAAAATATGCAAAACTTATCTACTACCTACCCACCCTAGTAGGACAAAATTTTATGTTCCATTTAGGTTAGGTTATAAAAAGTTATAAAATTATTTTTTTTTTAATTTTAGGTGGGACACACCTTAGAGGACAGAAGAATTTGGTATATTAACTAAAAACAATTTTGAAAAATGTTTTTCGGTGGATAGGTACCAGTGAGAACCCTATTAAAAAGCCAGAACAGCCTGATCTTATTTCAAGATTATTAATTTCTTCAATGAAACTATCCTATAATTCAACCAAAATCAATATATTTATGTCAAAGATCACATTATTATTGTACCAAATTTAGTTGTATTGAATTTAAGAACAAGGTATTATTGAATATAAATAAAGTATATTTAAAACAAGTGCAAAACTATTTCATTTAAGATGTACATAATACTACAATTAAGCAATAGATACTCTTCATTTAATTAGAGGTATTTTGGTTAGGGCAAGTTAATTCTAATCTTGAAGCAAGGCTTATTAGCTATTGTTGAACAAGTATTACTAGAATTTCAAATCGAGACGAGTTTTACTTGCGGATATATAAACACAACAAAGCATTGAAATAAGACCATTCATCTTGAATATAGTACACCTTTTGTTCTGTGTACTTTCTTTTGGAAGCACCGATATTTTTTATCATTTTCCTGGGCATAGCCAGAGAACATTAGTTAATTTTCATTTTTATCCTGCCCTACCGACTAAGCATCCAAAAAACCCGAACCAGTCTGGAGTTAGAGTAACGATTTAAATTTCTTTATTTTATTTATTATTTTGAAAATCGCAAGGGAATTTTCTTAGGTTTCGTTGTAGAGTCACCCAAGTGTTACACAGGACCGCCCTGTCTACTAAGCTACTAAGAAACCCAAGTCAGACCGAAGTTAAAACGATTTTTTTTACTTCGCTAATTCATTTTTGATTTTCTTTAGCTGGCTTCTAGGAAACACTACCGTTCACAGAGTTGCCTAAGACTTGACCATAAACATTGTGTAAAGAACTAATAGTAGACTCACCTTATGGAAGTTTCATTGGAGCGGAATGGATACTACCAATAGATGGCGCTATTGAATATGGATAAGTCGATATTCGTTTGCAGTGGGCGGAGTTGAGGGTCCAGCAAAAATTTTTGAGAATGACGAAGACCGATCGATGGATTTCTATTTTTAACTCTCGGATTAAATTTTATACACTCGTGATTCAATGTTTGGACTATTTTCTATATAATGTTTGTTATTGTGCGTTAGTGCGTTTACGGGTAGTAGGTAGTAGGTATTGTGAATGAGTTGTGTTTATGTTTTATTACTGAATTATTTTACTGTTAATAAAGGACAAGTTCCCAACAAGAGTACCTACACGATTTATATAAGAAACTTTAAATTATAATTTAAATTAGTTTTTGGAAAGTGTCAAAAATGTTTACCGAATTCAGTAATATAATACTAAAAAATAAAAAATATTATAGCCATTAATAATTTTTGAATTTTCAACTTTAACACCGTGCATTTCGAAAACGGCTATTCTTTTCCTAAGCATATTTCGTTTAATAGTTTTGTTTTTAATCAGATAATCTTCAGTTGTACTATGTCCCATTCTTAATGATATATATTATAATATAAATTAGTTATTTTTTAATTATTGTTTTAAAATTAGAATTAAAAATTTGTGTATTAATAACTGTTTTGAAATTAATAAAATAGAAAATATGCTTTTGATTTTCTTTTCCTTTACAGGTTTTATCCGAATTAATTTAAAATAAATTATATAATATTAATAATAGCAATAATAATACATGTTTTAAGTTTTGAAAAAAATTGTATTTTTAATTAAAATACATATACCTAAAGGTAGGTAGGTAGGTAGGTAAGGTACCTACCTACCTAAGTACTTAGCATAAGTAATTATAAACAACAGGTTATTTCTTTAATCTGGTGCGTAACAATGTAATAAAAAAAAACCCTTAAGATGGTTGATAAATAATATAAATGAATTCTTAATATTGAAGTAACACAATGGGTTCTATAAGGATTATTGGTTGGGGTTCGACTCTGGAGGATAGGACATTTAGGGTCGAAATATTGAAACTAAACTTTGTATATGGATGTATTATCCCATAAAAATAAAAATCACTTTAAAAAATTCACCCCTCCTTACCCCTGTCTGATATGGTGAGGATGGCATCCCCAAAAAATTAAGTTAGAACTTTTTAAATAAAACAGTTGAAGTCTACGATTTTTTATACATAAAAACCCAAAATTACAATTTTTGAAAAAAAAATTTACAAATTTTTTTTTGAACTTGGAAAAAATTTCGACTTTAATCTTCATAGTTCGGATGTGGGGGCTGGCATTTAAAAATAGTTACAGATACATAAAAATCTTATTTTTGGCATATTTACAATAGAGTGGGTGGCATCTCCAAAAAATCAAGTTAGAACTTAAAAAAAAAAACAGTTAAAATCTACCATTTTTTATACATATAAACCCAAAATTTCAATTTTTTTATCAAATTATTAAATTAAATTATTTTTTTAATTTCTTTATTATATTTAATATTATTTCTACTTTTTCTAACAATAATTAATTTAAGATATCTGCTTTGATTGAGCCAAAATATTTAGTAGGGGAAGTTTTTAATATTATACAAACATACTGTGTGTCCAAAAAATATATGAATTTGGCTAAACAATAATCTTTATTTCTAAAAACAGGAGAACAATGTTACTTGTGTGTTTGCAGTGTTTGACTGGCATCTGGTTTAACCCATTTGCCACAGACATTATTATTTTTATTATTACAATTGTTACCACTGATTGTTAATCTTATTCTTTAATTGTTATTGGTTTATATGTTAATTTTAGATTCTTTATTAAATGTTATCAATGTATCAAATACTTTTTTTATTGTTTGAGATCAATAGCAACGTAATATTGGTTGGAAAAGAAATCCCTATATCTAATAACTTCGTTAAAAATTATTTCTATATTTGTTGTGGTTGTTACATGCAAATATCAAATGATTAAGATCTCCGACTGAATTATTATCACAAGGACAGAAGGGTGTTTTTAGGACGCAGATTTTAAATAGGTGGGATGGAAACCCACCATGGTTCAACCTCATTCTAGTAATGTAAATAGAAAAATGTGGAACGCTTCACGATTTTGCGTGTCATCCTTGCGCAGGGGCCATGCTAATCTTCTCTGTATCGTTCCAATTTTAGTATATGTACCACCGAAGCGAGTACACACTGTTACTTAAAAAATGTAACTAGAATTAATATTTACCACCATCAAATCCTGGACCTGGACAAAAATTTTTTTTTTTAGCATAACGGGAGAAGCAGAAGTGACATTTTTACAAATGAAATTAATTTCAACACATTTATTTGAGATCATGTACAAGATTAACTTCGTTAAAAAACTGGCGCCTCATCAACCCTTATTCTAATTTTAGCACTCTCAGCGCCCACCCACGAATTCCACTTCACATAAGGTGAAGCCAGAAGCCTGTAGCAGTAAAATGGGCCTAGTGAGGCCTGCGGCCTAAGCTCTGTGAATTAACCCCCCAATGCGCATCCCAAATACATATGAAATTTCCTGTCAAAAAAAAATTGTCTTTTTTCTGAATCTCTGAATGTAAAAAGCCAGAGTTACCTTGCAATTAACAGTTTAACAATAATGAGTTTAATGGGAAAGAAATTAAAAGTGTGTTATAGTCTTCATATCACAGTAGAACTATTGTATACCTTATACATTGCTACTTAGGCCGGTATTAGAGTAGAAAAGATATTTGAATAAAGATTTTCTATAAAATGTATTTAATGAAACATATGATAGTGTGATATAATAATAATAATAATGTTTATTTTTACTTATACATTTTTTTTTTATAAAATTTGTATTAACATATACCTTCTTAAGTAAAACAAACATGAGGGTAAACCATAAAAACCTAAAAAGGTTGCGCACGGGACTTAGCTCTTGTTCATTTATATCTTATATGTGAAGAAGTAACAAAATACAAATGGAATAAAAATACACAAAATACACAAAAATAGAAAAAATATTAAAATACCGTAAAATACACAAAATAGAATAAAAATACATAAAATACAAAAGAAAAATGGTAAACAGCTAATAAACAAAAATAGAAAATGCACTAACATGAAAAATACAAATTTTGTTTTGTTTAGTTAGTTTATATTGTTATTTATTTATTATATATCCCTATATATTATATGACTAATATTTAAAAACTTTTATGACTAATATTTAAATGCAATCTTTTAAAAAATTATGCTTTTGAATCAGTTCTGACATAGGTTCTATATTGTTTCCTGAATGAGGAAGAGGAACCTGTTCTTCGTGGTGTTTAATGTTTCTGGTCGCTCACCATAGTGAGTAGTCTGTGTCATCTGTACTTGTTAAGTTTTCGAAATAATTATTGAATGCTTTGTATCTTAAGTTAGCGATAAGTTCGCTTAATTTTCGAGATGTCCTTGCCATATTTTTTGCTTCACTACAATTGGACCATTTTGATGTCTCTTATTTGGTAATTCTGCAGTGGTTTTACGAAAAGATTCCTATATTAAACTATTTAGATAGTTGACTTTAAATTCGATGTTCATTTTGGTTTCTTTGGCATTATGTTTGCATCAACATTAACACCACAGGGTAGTATTGGATACATTCAGAAGTTGTACCTACCCCCTAAAACTCCATCTCTTTCAGTAAGTGGTGTTATCGTACTGTGTAACTACTGTTACATTTTTTAAATTTTACACCCTTCGAACTTCTCGTGCTATTACCCTAATCCGTCTGTAGCGTGGCGCCACTGTGACCTGCGGATTATTGTACTACCATTTGAAGGTCCTACTAATTTATCATTAATAAATTAACCCCCTCTTTTACTGTCATTCATTCCATGTCGTCAATAGTTAAACACTAGCCGGTTAAGTCCCATGGTAAAACGTACCCAGCGCTCACTCATCCACGAAGTAAACGGAGATATTACTGTTTAACCGTTGCGAGATTTTAGATACATACTAATCTCGCGGCTAGCCTTTCTGGCGTAACTACTGCAGCATATTATCTGAAAACTGTATATATGCTTACCTGGGACTTCTTATTATATTATCTTCTTTTTCTGTGTTATTCATCACCATTCTTATAGCAAGGGCAGAAGTTGAAAAGGCTTATCGCAGTTCTCTTACTTCATATAGTAGGGACAGAGGTTGGAAAGGCTTTTTGTACTTCTAACTCTTCACACACAGAAATTGACAGTTTTGCGGCGGAGGTAACCGAAATGGACGCGTTACATTCGCGTACAAAATTATTTATTATTATGTTAATTTTAACAATTTCGGGTAAATAGTTTCATAAATTGTAAATAGCTGTTGAAATTTTGTAGAATTTAGATTTGAGATATTGTAATACTTTTGTAATAATTATTTTTAGTCCATAAATATATGCCATTCTCCGTTTCCGTCAATAACATTTTAAAATTACTTATTTTATGAAACGACACTAGCTGGTAAACATTATCGCGAAATTCTTGTAGCCGTGCTACGTGATTTAACGTTTACCCCCTCTCTACCTGCCAAAAGCTTTTACAACTTCTGTCCCTGATATAGGGGTCTATTCTGTAACAATTCCTTTATCCGTTAAAATATTGAAGGCCTTTAAAAATATTTTTGTATTTACTAAATTACTTCTGTCATTATTTAAACGGATTCCTTTAAAATACATTAGAGGACTATCTTAAAGAAATCCGTTTAAATAATGACAGAAGTAAATTAGCGAATACGAAAATATTTTTAAAGGCCGCCAATATTTTAACGGATAAAGGAATTGTTACAGAATAGACCCCAATGTGTATATTTTCTCCAAGACCTCTTTACATTAAATCATATTAAGCGTCAGAGTTTCCTCATTTTTGTTTTTAATTATTTTAGCCTACCTATCGGCGGTCCTGTATTTGATGGCAAGAAAAGCAAAGCCTCCTTTGATGCACGAACAATAAAATGTTTCTCCGGACATTCTCCTTCTCTCCTCTATATCCGTCAGGATGTTTATCTGTCTACAACAATTAGAGTTTATGTGTTAGTCCGGTAATTGCTTAATTGGTTTAATTATCAACGGCAGGTACGGGCTCGCTGTCGATTTGTTTGGAAATGCTTAGGCATAGGCAACATATGCAGAGTAATGGCCAAAGTTTAAACACAGTAGATAACTATTATCGGGTTTAATAAGTAGTGGACGGAAAACACATGAATGGTATTTAAATTAAACTAGAATATCTCCGAGGTATTTGAGGGAGTAGGAATAATTTGTGTTCATGAGCTATAACAAACTTCGGCCTAAATGCCATCATTAGTGCTTGTATATAATATAAATTAAACCTGTTAGATTAAAAATATATTATTGTATGGTAAAATGTTATTGATATAAATAATTTTGATTAATAAGCTAATTTTGTGAGATCTTACTTTGCAATATGTAAATAAACAAGTTATCATTATATTGAAATAATTAAAATAAATAAAATTATCAGAAAATTCAATTTCATAAAATACCGTAGATTCTATATTGAGAAAAATATTTTAAATAAAAGGTGCCAGAAAATCTTGTACCTGCCACACCGCTTTTTACTCCAATATTCCAATAACTCCTACCCAAAATATTTCGTTCCCATTAACTGCAAGAAATCAAACTTTAAATAACGATACTCCTAAGAGTAAAATAAAAATCTTAATTGTTTCGTCTTACAAACGAGCAAGATCCTCTTAACTCAGATGTGCGTTGAGGCTCATTCGTCTGCATTTGTCGTATCAGCTGTGTTTGGAATAAAATGTTTACTATGGTAACGCAAGAAATATTTAATATTTAAAAATGTGTCAGTTTCAACGAAATTTTATTTCAATTTCGTATAATACTTTGGTTCAACAGTGACAACAATTTTTTTAGGGTACAATTAAATGGGTAAGTACCATAAATGTTGATTACATTTTTTTTATCATGAAAGAATAAAAATATGGGGCATAAATGAAAATTAAGCTTATAAAAGTATTGTTTTTTGTGCCAAAGAGTTTTAATTGATTCAGATATCCATTTAAATATCTTTGAAACAACAACAATAGGTATAAATAAGTAACTAAGATTAAAAATGGAAAGAAAATAATTATGCATCTAGTTTGACAATTAGAATCCTTAAGGTCGCCATTTCAGTGTATTTTACGTGGTCAAAACAGAGGTTTACAATTATTATTTACAGAACTTATCTTTCACTGGATGGATTTTAGTGAAACTTTGGCAGCTCATAGTAAAATGTTTAATGATTGCAATGAGACATTTTCATTTGTCCTGCTAATTAATAAATACTATTAAAAAATATAAAAATTAACAGTCACAGATGCAGTTCAAAAAAATTTACAGCATTCTACATATTTTTTTTTTTTAATATTCTTGCAAAATTTTAATACATAATTAATATTGCGTACTTTTTAAACTGTGCAATGTCCTAAGTTATTCGCGATTCAAATTAATTTTCGGGCGCCTGTCATTTGTCACCTATAAGTAGGATGTTTGTTTATTTACATGTGTTTGTTTTGGGTGGGTTTTGTATTTGTGATTTTTTTAAATGGTTTTAGATACTATTACCGTCAAACGGGGTGACTTCGGACACTTTTTGCAACTTTCTTAATCACAAACTAAAAACCAAGAGAACTAAAATTCTGCAAATTTCGGCTAAGATGCCCCTAACATCTAGTTACATTTTGACAATGTCAAATGTTTCTAATTTTTTTCCAGTTATTATATTTTTTTTAATTAAAAACTGTCCGAAGTCACCCCATATAAAACTACGTAAAACCGATGTTTAACGGTTGTAGGGGTTAAGTCGGACAAACATTTTCTTTTTTTAATCGTCTACACTAGTAGGAAAATTATTTGTTATAAGAAAAACATCATTTTATCATAAAAAAGATTTATATATTTTAAAAATCAAACGTAATAATTCTTATATAACAAAACTAAACAGGTTATTCTAGAAAAGTAAATTTTGATGTCATAAATACAACTGTAATCTACTCTATAACAACATCAGGTAAATTGGAAAACTTATAACAACCTCTTCGAAAATGTGAAGGAAAAACCGTTTGAACAATTTCAAATTTTCCAATAATGCTCTCATAAGACACGTTTGGAAAAGAAAAGAAAACATCAGCTCCAAAATTTTTTTGTCGAAGAAATTTTACCAGGTAATTTTCATCTTCTACGTTTAAAATTTGTGCAACAAAGAATTTGCTTTTTAAAGAATTTTCTATGGGAAGTTTAACTAGGGTAAAATCATTTATCTTAATATCTTCATTTGAAGAATGGTCTCTTGGTTTCTCGGAAGTAATTTCTTCTTCCGAATCAGATGCGTCAGCTGGTAAAAAATGTTCATCAAATAAATCGGAATCAGATGGAATGTTCTGGCACTTTCTAGGTTTTTGTACTCCAAACGTGGAAGGAATATTTTATGGTGGTTCGTTCTCGAATTCAACATTCATATCTGCAAGGATGACTGTCCTTCCTGGTGGAACATTGACTCGTTTGCGCCTGTTTGTTCTTGTTTGCAATTCAGGGTTTCTATTTTCTTTAAGAAATGCCAGTAGCGATTTATCTATTTCACCGCCTGGGGGATTATCTTCAGTCATAAGTCTTTGAGGCAGACGTTTTAGAACTTCCTGTGGATTGTTGGGCCAAATACCCGATGCGCGAAATCCGGATAACACGTTTTTCTTTGAATTTGCTTTAATTGCTTCTAAAGATTTCCTGAGAAGTTTTGGAAAATCTTTCTTCTGAAATAGACCTTTTCTTTTGGACTTCCACTCAGTCAGAATTCTCCTCCATGTTTTCTTAAGGGGCGCAATAAAAGCAACATCCAGCGGCTGGCCAAGGTGAGTGGCATTTGGTGGAAGTAGGATGAATTTTATATTCTGACGTGCACATTCCTCAATAACTTCTACTGTTAAGTGACTGGACAAGTTATCACCAATTAAAATTTTCGGCCCATCCTTTTTTCTGAAATTAGGTAAAGCTATCTAACGAAACCATTCCAAAAAAGTTGTTGAATCGAACCATCCTGAGCTGCTCACACTGTAACCACATCCATTCGGTCCATCTTCTTCCCATTCTTGATACCGATGCTTAGCCTTATACACCACGAACGGTGGAAGAAGGTGGCCACTTGCTGAAGCCGACATCATTAGACTTACGCTAGATTTAGACGAATCCATTATTCGATCGCAATGTTTCGATCCTCTTTTACAAATCACCTTGACTTTACCCGGGTCATCACTAAAATTAGTTTCGTCATAGTTAATTATTAGCGATGGGTGAACATTTTCCAGGGATGTTCGGAGCTCACGAAAATATTCCATTAAAGTGCCTTCACTTACTTGTGCCCTACATCTCTATATATTTTGACAAAATCTTGTCGTAAGATTACGGTGTCGGGATAAAAATGAATTTACCCAATCGTGTCCCGGAAGGTTATCTCGGAATTTTTTTATATTCACCCCTCTCCTGTCTAGATATTGTTTAACTATCATTCGGACATCGTACGGAGAAAGATGAAATCCCCATTCTGCCGCCAGGTTAATGGCCACAACCAGCCTTCCTTCTTCTTCTGACGATAGTATTGTCTGGCCGCCGACTTTTTTGACATTAACATTCTTAATTCTGTCGCTAATAGTCGATTTAGGTACACCATAATATTCAGCAGATTGCCGTATGGTTTTCCTGTGGGTTTTCACATCACGGATGGCATTTTCTAGTTTTTCTGGTTTATAATTTTGGTAGCTTTTACCACCTACCACTTTCTTATAAATTCGGCCCATATCCGAAGTCGCCCCCTGAAAACGTATAATTTTGTTATCACCCCTGTATATGAAATGTGTGTAAAGATAAACAAACGAACTCCTGGCTAAAATATTCTCAAAACATCACCCTTCCTACTAGTGTAAACAAAAATTGTACTAAAATATGCAAATGAGGTGGGCACAACTTACTTTTCAGTATCTTTTGAATTAAGAAATTCTTACCAAAACAAAAATTACGTGAAACGGAAAACTGATCAGTGATCACGACGTGCGACCGCAACACACCATCATCTAACGGCAACTAAGTTGTAAATGTAAACATTTGGGTAACATACTAATATCAAAGAATACCTACCCAAGAAGCGAAACTGAATGAGTTTTCGTATGTACCAAAGCAAGGGAACTTAATACACTGGGAAACGTATAAAAGTTAATCAGTTTTTGTCGTTTGGTTCATAATTATTAAAACACATACTAAGTAACAATGGCAGACAGAAAATTCTTACTATGTTCATTATGTCAAATACATTATTTTAATAGCGAAATAAGTACTGTAGGTACAATAATGACTACACAATAGCGAAAGCAGATGACCTGATCATTCTGCAAATAGAATAATTATGGAACAGTGGTGCAAGGACCATTTACTGTCTATCAATCTCAAGAAGACATAAATAATCTTTTTTACTAGGAAAATGATGAACATGGAATTAAAACCTACAAAGCTCCTAAACACAAAACAAAACTTTGCAACAGAGGTGAAGTACTTCACCTTCGTTGCAAGGTAGCACCTTTGACAACAAGTTAACATAGAACTCACAGTTAGAAAACATAGTCAAAATGGCATACATTACGTATGAATAATGCCACCACATACTTTGATTTTCTTTTACTATACGGAGAATGGTCGCACTGCGCAGCTTTCTGAGTGCCTTTTAAAAGGAGATAGAAAACTCCGCCATTTTGAACCCTTATTACGTGTTGCCTACATCTTGGCGCAATATTTTTAATAGGTGCGTTTTAATCATCCGCTTCTGCTTCGGAATTGTCGGTTTTCTTGTTTTAATCTGACAGGTTAAAACGACTAAACCGACAATTCCGGAAGCAGAAGCGGATGATTAAAACGCACCTGATATTTTGCTTGCTGCTGTCAGTGTCAGTGAATATTATTTTTGAAGTCACAGTTTATTGCTAAAGAATCAGTTAGCTCACTCGGACCAGTTGAAAGTTCCAAAATAACATCCACTCCAGGGGGTCGATTCTCGACTTGTAGAAACCTTTTCCTATAGGAATTTGTGACACTTTCCTATATGTAGGAAAATGTTATAAATTTTCGATGTATATAAAAATGTCAAAAATTCCTATAGGAAAATATTCCTACGAGTCGAGAATCGACTCCCTGGGATACAAATTCAGGATACGCAGAAGACTGCTGTTTTATTATAGGCGGTTCATATATTGTATTATCCGAGTTGCACAGTGTATAAACTGAAACATTGAGATCAAAAGTGCCGACGCAGAGTGAGCGATCTGATTCTTTAGCTGTAAACTGTGTCACAGGGTTTAAAATGGCCGCGCCCTATGCTGGGCGTGTCGGACGTCTCTCTTGCCTCGTATAGTAATCAAAACTAAACCGTGGGGCGCATCTGGGGTTTCTCCCCCAGAGTCGTCACATGGACTTACATAGCCATCATAAGACCTATGCTACATAACATACGGTGCAGTTGTCTGGGTACCGAAAATCCAAAAATTGACAGCAAAATAGAACAAATTCAAATAACAGCATGTCTCAACATAACAGGAGTCATGAAAACCACACCAACCAGAGCCATGGAAGTCGTTCTTAGTCTCACTTCCCTTGGTATTACATCAAGGAGGTTGCTCTGATGACAATGACATGCCTCTGCACGGTTGGAATAGAACCTGATGTACGATCTGGTGAGGCGAGACATCACTTTTGGCAAAAGGCGCTCAATACGCTCCCACTGCTTCAAGCGAATGTAAACAAATAGAAGAGCCGGAAGTGACAGGTACGATTCATATCTACACCAATGGTTATAAAAGAAGATAATGCTGAGCATGTGAAATATACTCCAATTCCTTAAACCTCAACATAAAATGGGCTGTGAGCAATAAATAGTGCAATTGTAGTTCACGGAGCTCACATAGGTTCTCATAACAGCAAAAGAAATCACCAGAAACAATATTACTAGTAGAAACATGCTCATTTATACAGACAGTAGATAATCACTAGTTACCCTGATAAGATTACGAATTAGGGTTATTACTAAAATGTCACGAAGCTTTGGCAAGAGTATTCATCTAAGTAATCACATTGAGATGGATCAAAGGTGACGCCACATCAAAAGGTAGCCTCTTATTGCTGATTTACTAGCCAAGAAGGCGGCCAACTAAATACTTTTTGGACCTGGCCCTTCTATTGGACTGACAACATCGGTAGTGACATACCTAATTTAAGAATATTCCCTTGTGAAATTGAAGAAAAAATGGGATGAAACAAGAAACTGCTGAGTTACCAGGGATCTTTCAAGTTATCCTAACAACACTACAACAAACAAATACTTGAATATGACTAGACAGAATCTGCATCTGATCACAGGCATTCTGACTGGTCATTGCTAAGTACGGAAGCATCTCCATATCATAGGGCTGTCAGAATCCACACCCTGCACGGGATGCGAACAAAAAGATGAGACCATTGAACATATCATCTACGATTGCCAATAACTCTCATTTATTAGAAGATTTATTTTCGACGAGTATTAGCTAACACCGGCCGATATAAGAGAAGCACCTCTTGGCTACGTTGTCAACTACTTTAAATCTGTAGGATGGCTCACGAGCTAGGAGGTGCCTATAATTTTAGGATACACAATGGGCTTAGTGAGGCTTAAGTGCAGTGGGGTAACCCACCCTCTACATTTTACATATTCAGGAGTACTGTAGCTATAAATGAGTTTCGATTGCATCCTAATAGCAGCGACTTGGTTCCTCGAAGTGAGTTTGTCATATATTTTAATTATTGTTTTGTATTGTTTATTTACTATTTTAATTCGAATGGTTTGAAAAACAAAAAAATAACATATTTAAATAAAAGAGTAAGAAATTAAACGATGCATAATACGTAGGCGTAAATTATCTTTATAGGTAATGATTTAGAAATTAAAAAAAAAAGATTGACAGCTAGATGCAAGAACGTTCAATAAAATTTAGGAATAACACAATGTATTTTTTTTTTCATGTAATACAAATTTTAAAACTATTAAATTTCTTATTACTACTTAGTTAAATACAACTACTTAACTATACTGAAATTTTCACAAAACGCTAATAATAATATACCAAACGTTGCTCTACATAAATTGACAGCTATATTTGACGTTAAACCACCTCTAAAACACTGAGAAAACTTGGCAGTTTTTTGTCCACGAATCGCCCATTTAGTGTCGCTTCTTGGGTAGGTATTCTTTGCTAATATGGGCTATCTTTTACACTGTTGCCGCTGTGAATGCATATTCAAAAAATCTACCTGTTGTCCGAAGCGACCCCAAATGGCCAAAGTCACCCCGTTTGACGGTATCATTGTAATAGTGTTTTTGAGTTTCATTTAATGTTAATTTAAGTTTAAGTCTCGTCATAAATATAATATTTATCATGTGTATGACTTAATTTGTTGGAAATATTTACGTATTGGTTGCTACAAGAACATCTAGAAATATGTATTCACTAAACCCAAGGCATGTTTTATTATGTGGTTTAAAGGACATTTAAAAAAAAATCAGATAAAATAATAGTCACGAATCTTTCATTTCTGTTTAATGTTTAATGTTTTTTAGTAGTAAGGATAAAATAAAAAATTTCTAATCCAGTAAAAGCTTTAAGAGAATATGTAAATAAATAACAAATTTTTTTTTTGGTGTCTTTGGCTTTAAGTCATTTTGGGATATTCCTGTACACAATCTCTGGTATAACAACATACTGGTTATAAAAATCTACTAATTTAGGTAAAACATAATTCTGCCTAAAATGTTTTTTTTTTTTGATTTGTGAAAACTATGACATTTTATTTTTATAATGGCAGTATCCCCTAAACAAGCTAAAAAAAAAATTATAAAATTAACATATCGGGGGATACAAACTCGGCACATCTCAGGTATGAAATGAAAATAGTCAAGCTCGGCACAGAGATTAAAAGATTCCCTTTTAAAATGTTTAAACTCGGCACATGAATAATAATACCTTCCTCTGCTTGCCAGAAATAGACTAATGTAATATTTAAAACAAAATTTATTAATTTAAAATATACATAGTAGATATAGATTCATAAAAAGAACATAACAAATTAATTATTTGCAAACATAATAGTAGTGGGATATTATATTAACATATTGTAGTTTGGACAACTTATTATGTTATATTTAATAATTTTAGAATTTACAAAATTATGACGTTTCTCAGTGGCTATATTTTTAAATTTGTGAATTTCTTTAACATTATTGCATCTAATATATATTTTAGTTTGAATTTTAAGAAGTACGCCTCTAGACCAAGAACAAGGAGACTTGGTACAAGAAACTCTTGTGGAAAGGCCCTACGCTACCCCTTCAGGCAGTGGAGGAGCACCACAGTTCCACAAAACATCGTTTAGCGCAGGGGTCATTTGGCGGACGGTCGGCACTCTGGGAAACCTTTGGGAGGGTGCGGATTTGACCGTGGTTAAATCTAAGGACCTCCCGAGAAGACCCAGGGTTCTGGTTTTCATCCCGGACGAGTCCGAGGTTGAAAAAGTCAGGGGACTTCTTCAGCTCCAGAATACGGAACTGAAGACGCCGGACTGGCTTTTAATGAGCAGAAAAATTGAAAAGGGAGGGCAACTCCTAGCCTTTTCAATTGACGAAGCGTCGTACAGGGCCCTCGAGAGGTCATAATTCCGGGCCTATTATAAGCTAGGAAGGGTGACCTTCAGGGTCCTAAGGCGGCCTGGCGAGGATTAGGATAATCCAGATCAACCTCCAGCACTGTAAAGCTGCTTCGGCGGTACTTACAGTGGCGATGGGGAGGTTTGAAGTGGCCCTGGTACAAGAACCGTAGATTAGATACGGTACAATAAGAGGTTTAGGAGGGCTGGGTGAAGAGTTAATATATGACAGATCCACAGACACCCCTCGAACCTGCATAATTGCCAAAAAAGGCATAAAAATACTGCCGTTAACTAATTTCTGTTCCAGAGATTTGACAGCAGTCAGAATCAAGATCGATGCAGGAAATGGACCGAAGGAGGTAATACTCGGATCGGCATATCTACCTTCAGACGATCCTGAAGCTACACCTACCAGGCGCAACGGAATGCAGATGTGATGCAAACGCACACCACAGGATCTGGGGGAGCACCGAACCAACGGAAGAGGTGAGTCTTTACTACAATTTATTATGGCAAATAATTTAGACATAACAAATGTAGGCAATAAACCGACCTTTATAACAAAAAACAGAAAGGAGGTACTAGATGTAACAATAGCATCAACATACTCGAGTAACTTTGTTACAGACTGGCATGTGTCTAACGAAGAGAGTTTATCAGATCAGAGACACATAAACTTCAATATTAAAGGTAATATTGCAAAAGAAACTTATCGGAATCCCAGGAAAACAGACTGGGAGGCATACAATGCTTCCCTGGAATGTAATCTTCCGAAGATGAGAAAGACGATAAGAACAACAACCGACCTAGAAATGGCTGTGGATGAGTTTAATGATACAGTCACTAGCGCTTTCAACGATACCTGTCCCTTAATAGCAAGGAACTCTACCAGGAAAGTTCCATGGTGGAATGATGAGCTGGCTATACTAAGGAAACAGGTGAGACAAAAATTTAATAAGGCTAAAATAACCGGCGAATGGGAACTATATAGAACCATACGCACCTGTTACAACATAGCTTTACGAAAAGTCAAGAGAGAGTCTTGGAGAAGGCACTGTGAGGAGATAGCAAGCACTCAAGAATGTGCCAGGCTCCAAAAAATTCTCTCAAAAGACACACAACACACAATAAACACCCTTAAGAATGAACTTGGGGAGTACACAATCACAGGGAAGGAAACAGTAAGGAAACTCTTCAGGGTTCACTTCCCTGGTGCACAAACCATAGCACACACACCGGCTAACCGGAATCTAAACGGACTGAAAGCTTATAATAGAGCCAACAGGGAAAATTGGAGGATAGCCAAACAAGTGGTGAACTATGATAAACTGAAATGGGCAATTAGCTCATTTGAACCATATAAATCACCGGGCATGGACGGGATTTATCCAATAATATTACAAAGAGGTCCTGATATTTTATACAGCAGACTCTGTAACATACTCAGAAGTAGCCTGGCCTTTGGACACATACCAAAAGCTTGGAGAAATATCAGGGTAACTTTTATACCAAAACCTGGGAAAATGGGTCAGGAAACGGCAAAGTCCCTAAGACCAATAAGTCTTATGTCTTTCGTACTTAAGACTTTGGAAAAACTGCTAGATAGGCATATTAGAGACGGGATATTTGTTTAAAGGCCAATATACCAAGACCAATACGCCTATAGTGCAGGGAAATCAACTGAAACAGCTCTCCATCAACTAATAAAAAGGGTGGAGAACACACTGGAAAACAAGGAGGTAATGCTGGGAGCATTCTTGGATATCGAGGGTGTATTTGACAATACCTCCGTTGAATCGATCATTAGATCTCTCAAACACAGAGGAATCGAGGACACATGCGTGTCCTGGATCGACTCTATGTTAAGGGAGAGAACTATACACACAACCCTTATGGGAGAGACAACAGCGGCACGGGTAGCGAGAGGATGTCCACAGGGTGAAGTGCTGTCTCCACTCCTGTGGAACCTTGTTGTGGACGGGCTGCTTAGGGCTCTCAAAGATAAGGGACATAGAACCCTGGGATATGCCGATGATCTAGTGATACTATAGTAAGAGATCGAATGCAAGAGGCTCTAAATATAGTAACAAAATGGACAGAGGCGGAAGGACTAAACATTAGCCCAAACAAATCTGACATAATTGCATTCACCCGCAGGAGGAAATTGGAGGGACTAGGGCCTCTAAACCTAAGAGGTGCAAGCATCCAGCTTAAGGGGGAGGTAAAATATCTCGGGGTTATGATTGACTCGAGACTTACCTGGAACCAGCATCTAGAAAGAACCACAAGGAGAGCGGAAACATTATTAATGATGGCAAGGCGATCCTTTGGAAAAAAAATGGGGGTTAAAACCAGACATGGTATATTGGATTTATAACATGGTGGTGAGACCCATAATAACACACGCAGCTTTGGTGTGGTGGCCAAAGACACAGCAAAGGAAAGCAATAACGAGGCTTAGCAAGGTACAAAGACTTGCCTGCCTCGGAATAACGGGGGCAATGAAAACAACCCACACTGCTGCAATGGAAGCACTAATAGGACTCCTACCTCTTCACTATGTGATACAAGGGGAGGCAAGATTAGGTGTTTACAGATTAGGGAATACACTGGGAAATCTTGACATTAGGCCAGGTCACATGAGTATCTCAAGGTTAGTGACAGGAGACGTGCTAGACATGAGATCAGACCACTTAACCAAGAGGTACTCTTTTAATACTCCCTTTGAGGTTTTAATACAGGAAAGAGCGGAGATCACCATAAGGGAGCTCAATGCTCAACGACAGGAACAAACCTGGTATACAAACGGGTCTAAGACTGCGGAAGGCACTGGGGCAGGAGTATTTTTCAAAAACCCTGATACTAACCATAGCTATGCTATAGGAATACATTCCTCGATATTTCAGGCCGAGGTATACGCAATTTTGCAATGTGCAAAAACGAACAATGAAAGAGCTGTCGAAAATCAGCATATTCAAATAATGTCAGACAGCCAAGCGGCACTTAAGGCCAGATCGAGTCAGAAAGTTACGTCGAGGCTGGTATGGGAATGCATCGAAGAACTAAGAACACTGGCAAACCGAAATAGAGTAAAACTATTTTGGGTGCCAGGTCACAAAGGGATCGAAGGCAACGAAAAGGCTGACGAACTTGCAAAAAGAGGGTCAGAAGAAACACCGGAACCAGACACAAACCCAGGAGTACCAAAAAGTACAGTCCGGGGTTTTATAAATGACTGGATTCGGGAACAACATATCAACTATTGGGAAAGTACCCCAAAACAGGCACATGGAAAAGCCTTCATAGGCAGACCATGTCCCAAAAGAACTGGAGAACTACTCTTAATGAATAGGAACCAGTTGAAAGTGATAACAGGGTTCATGACTGGGCACGCCCCAGTAAAGGGACACTTGAACAAAATTGGCATGTACAATGGGGAACTCATGTGCCGACTATGTCACAAGAAACCAGAAACGGCCAAACACATACTGTGCGATTGCGAAACCAGAAACGGCCAAACACATACTGTGCGAATGCGAAGCTCTAGATAGCAAAAGATAGGCTCTTTTTGGACAACCCAAGGTTGATCCAACAACGTATAGAACCCACTCACCCAAGGATCTGTACAAACTTGTACAAGGTACAAAGGTGATAGAGTGGGTGCTATGAACTAACATGGGGTAAAACACAATAAGCCAATAGGCTTCAGTGTTATTCGGAGACACATAGTCAGACGAGCCCAGGAGAGAAAAAAAAAGAAGTACGCCTACAAAAATAAATAATAAAGGATGCATTTGGTATTGTCGTACGGGTATACATATATGAAACAGGCGGGTTATATGATACGATTAGGCATATTTTTGAATTTCACGGTAAATACATGTAAAGTTGGCAACACAGGATGTCAAACGTTACTAATTTGTTTTTATGCAGTTGTGAGGTTATGTATAGTTGTGTTAAATATTGTTATTAAAACAGGCGTGTATTGTTAATATTTATTAAGTAAGTATTGTTTCATTAGAATATTTAAGTATGTTGTAAAAACGTCTAAATACTAAATAAACTAATAGACTATAATGAAATTTATTTTTCTTTATGCCCAGAACTGTATATTTACGAACAAAATATATTTATAGTTTTAATCTATTTTCGAAAAACTGAAAATATAAAAAACTGTATTTTTTAGGGTTATACGAAACGAACGAAATAGGCCTAGAAAACATTCATGTGCCGGGAACAGCTCAAAGAAGAGATTACAATGTTGATAAAATGGAAGACGCTTTCAGAGATGTTGTAGAAAATGGACTTTCATTTGGTTAAGCGGCGGAAAGACACGGTGTGCCAAAAGCCACACTTTATAAAAAATACAGAAGAGTACATGGGGATAAGTTGGGTAGACCAACAGCATTGACTTTTTTAGAAGATAGGGCAAAAAAGAGTGCATTGGCTTTATGATGCCTTTTACTGAGAGAAGATTACAATATTTTGTTAAGCAGTATTTAAACTGAAAGGGTGTAAAAAATCCTAGTTTCAAAGACAATCGCCCCGGAAAAGAGTGGTGTACAAGCTTCCTCAAAAGGCATGAATGTTTGTCGAAAAGAAAATGTGAAAATATTAAAAGATGCCGAGCAGAAGTGGGTCCTGAAACAATTCGTGAATATTTTCGACAATTAAAAAATACACTGGAAAAAGTTTCCCCCAGCAATATATTAAAGTATGACGAGACAAATCTTAGTGATGATCCAGGTAAAGAAAATGTTATTGTACGCCAAGGAACAAAACATGTTAGTCGAATAATGTACTCATCGAAAAGTTCAACTTCACTTTATTATACATTGTTTACAAGGCTAAATATTTATGCCCAGATTGGGTAAAAGGGGGTCCCAACGGAACAAGTTACAATCAAACTGAGTCCGGATGGTTTGATTCCGACACATTCGAAGATTGTTTTATCAAAATAGCGCTCCCATATTTGAAACGAAAAGAAGGAAAGGAATTTATTTTAGGCGGTAATTTAGGGACTCACCTAACGTTTAATGTTTTAAAAGAGAGAGCGAAAACAACAACCTGAATTCGTTTTTTTTTTTTTTTTTCAACAAATAATACACGCATCTGCCAACCGCTAGGTGTAGCATTCTTTCGGCTCTTGAAAATTAGTTGGCGAAAAATTTTAACAAATTGGAAAAACAAAAATAGAGGTGTGGTGCCAAAACAACAATTTCCGAAGTTACTAAAAGAGCTTTTGATTGACATTAATAAAAATGCTAAAGCAAATATTGTAGGTGGCTTTAAAGCAACGAGAATATCGCCTCTAAATGAGGAAAATTTCTAGAAAAAGTCCGACCCCCTACATCTTCAAATCAACCTACTGTAGAAATAGACATGAAGGATTCTTTTACACATATATTAAAAGACCTGAAAAATGTTGCTGAAAAAACTGTTGTAAAAAGAAAACGAAAAATACAAGTTCCGGCAGGAAAGTCTGTTTCAACCGCAGATTTGGAAGTTGCCACCAGTTCCACGACCACAACCAACCAAATTGAAGATGATTTGCACGAACCAGATGAATATCAAGAAACTGATGCAAACGTAGAAATTGAAACTCATTTAAATTTTAAAACAGAAGTTACTGGACCCTGTGATATTGAAGAAGTTTGTTTTGTTATTGTTGTTGATTTTACATGAGTCCCCTAAATACAAAACTCGGTATTTGACAAAATTTTCAAAAGTAACGTTTTGGCGCCATTCAATTCCTTATTTCAAACTCTACCATTCGTCTCCTAAAATAGGGTGCAAATCTTCCTATTTCTGCATTAAAACCGCTTCAGAAAACGAAGACTAGATGCAAAACTCTGTATTTGCCTTCAGTTGTCATATGCAAAACTACGTAATTGTAACCTGCCAATGGCGTTGCGCCTAATAGTCACGTGGTTAGGTAAGTGCACGGGCACGTAGACATTTTACATTATTCATTTGTTGTTTGGATTCTAAAGAGGCCAGAAGTAATTTCGCTTGTTTTTGCCAGTTTTTCTTACTACTTATTTACTACGTTCAATACAATTATATTGTGTCAGCAAGATCACCACCAAGAAAAAGAAAAAGTCCTCATGGAGGAAGAAAACGAAGAACTCACAATCTAAGACTTTATTTTTTTATAAGTACATTTTTTGCTTATTTAGAGAAGGTTTTTTGCTTGTATGTATATTATTACACCTAAAATGTTTTAATTCATATTTTTGTATCTTTAATAAAAAAAATTATAAGAAAAATGTTCTAAACTAAAACAACCATGCTCAGTATTTGTAATTGTGAGTTACAAAACTGGGTATTTTTAAAAGATAAATGCAAAACTCGGTATTTTAATTTTAAAAGTGTTTTTTTTTAATTTTTGGTAGGATTTCGGATTAAAGAGCATATTTATTTCGAAACAAAACCACTAGAGCCAATGGAAACACAATTTAAAACGAATACATATGAATTTTAATTACTGACAGTTTTTTGCCCTTCCTGAAAAATTTTGTAACTAACAAATACCGAGTTTTGCATTTAGGGGACTCTATAATCAAAACACAAAAAACAATGTGTGAAGGAATACGTCGCACAAATTATTAAATTAAACAAAAAAAAAACAACTGAACTTAACTGTTTGCGAATGTATACGGAAAAAAGAGACAGTTTTGATTTTCCATCTGGTTTAGACACGGCACAGGTGACCAGTGGCGGTTTGCCTGTAAGGGCACTTGGGTACGTGCCCTAGTATAATAAAAAAATACCTTACATATTTTATATTTTCCTCAATGCCTATTAATATTTTGTCTAATATTCAGCACAAACCGCGTTGGCACGACACTGGACGACCGGGCGTTGAGCGACGTTCCGAGAATTCCGAAATTAAGTGAAAGATAGGCACAGGGCACAGTAAACGTGTGCTTTAGTTGTTTTCTCTCTCAATATCATGCGAAAAATAAGGACAACGAAAATATCGCTTAGCAAGAGATGAACACATGCGATGTATTATACGTCACAAGCGGGGCGTTGTCCTTATCGTGACGTGCTGTACCCATGGCACAGATTACCTAGACCACAAAGGCGATGCCGGTTTCGGCTTAAGGTGCGCGTTTGTTGGACCATGATAATAATTTATCTATTGTGATTACGAAAAAACATTAGTTGGACCATTGGAATAGTTAAGAAACAAAACTACAAAGAAAAATTACTTTTTTTTAAAAGCAGTCAAAAATATGATAAAAAAACATTAATATTATTTATAAATGGGACAAAATTTTAAATTTTCTTTTGGTTTTCTGACTCTTTCGAGAATTTCAAATCTATGCTTGCATATTTAAGAGTATAAAAAATTCTGAGTCTAATAAATAATTTAATGGTATACATTTTCGCAAATTGTTAGCAAGGATTACCAAATTCTATTTTGCTCATCTCAAAAAGGTATGCGTTGGAAATTCCAGGCTTAGTTGATAAACTATCAAATAGAGATATAAATATTTTTTCTAATTTGAAAATATAAAAGAGACATTTTTCGCTGGGATATTTTAAATTGCCAAACGCCTTTTCTTTAGAGTCGTATGCTTTAAAATGCTCCTACACGATGGAATTTTACATCGAAGTGTCAATACTATGAATGTTTATAAAGAGGATTTGATTAAATGTCTCAAAGAAATTATGAACACAGAATTCGATAAAAAACTATTATTCAGACTAAAGGGTTGATGAATTTTGAAAGACATATATTCGTTTCTGGTTATTTTTCTTTAGCAAAATATTGCCAAATTGCGATAAACTTTTTGATCAACTGCAGAGTAGATATTAAATTTTGCAGCAGCTATTCAAAATATTAGAAATAATATAGATACGCTAATTCATGAAGAATGGCAATCACAACAAGACCCACAAGAACTAAACTTAAACGACAACACCCAATCAGGTTCAAGTACAAGCAAGAAGAGACGGTTTGTTGAAAAGGAGGACCCCATTCCTAATTTAAGAATATGTAAGGAAATTTGTGATACAATAGTAGTGCAGGTAAATGAACGTTTTAGTTTTACTATCCACCTAACAAATGCAAATTTATTTGAAAGTAAAAAATTTAAAGACTACCGAGGTTGTTTTCCAAATGAGGACGTTAAAGCTGTTTGTAGTTTATTTCCTAACGTAACCAGCTTACAATTGAAGAACGAACTGTCCATACTTTACACCCAAGATGACTTTGTGCAACACAATGGGAGCGTACCGTTATTACAAATGTTTTTTGAGAAAAATTTGACAATTATATTTTCGGAATCTGTGGAGCTGCTAACTATCCTGTGTACAATTCCCATGACCACAGTGGAGACTCAAAAATGTTTTTAACATTTTTAAGGAACACTATGTGCCAAGATAAATTGTGCGCGTTAGCCATGTTATCCATCGAAAAAAAAAACTTATTCGGTCCATTCCAAATTTTAATAATCTGGTCATCGATCTCTTCGCTAGCCAAAAATCCAAAAGAATCGACTTCAACTATAAGAAATAGTATACAACTGCAGCGGTACCTAGCAGTTAGTCTTCAATTTTGTAATATTTAATTTGTTTTAAAATATATTTAATTTTCATTAAGCGGAGAACTTGTTTTCCTAAGGGAAAAACGAATCCCGCGATTCCTTTCCAGTGTGTGCCCACGAGCCGCCACTGCAGGTGACATTGGAAGCAATTAAGTTTCGGCTATCTCAGCCTGCAATACGTCGAAGAGTGCACAGATTTCCAGGTGATGTTTTTTAATTTTAACTATTATAATTTTTTTATATTTAGGCATAGACTTCAAAGTCACAGAATAGAGGTGTTAATTTTTTTCAATAAAAAAGCCAATTTTATGATAGACTGGAATTTGCTTAGTATTTTTAAGTCGTAACCATATTTTTTTATTGTTTCATATAGGCTGATAGACACGTCTATATGAAACGATTGCCAGAATACTTAACATTTCCATTAAAATTTTTAATTGTTTCATATATCCCCATATAGCGGGTTATATGAAACTCTGGTTTTTTATAAAAAAAAAGAAGATTAAAGCTTGTTTCATCCTATGTATATCGCAAATGTATTTCTTTAACAATAATTTATCAAAATCCTATGTTTTTTTCCAAAAACTTTCCTTGGCGTAATATATATACACAAAAATAGTTCAAATTCATTTCATATATACCCGTACGATGGTACCTGGATGCATTAAACTGGAAACGAAAAGATTCGCAAGCATTTGTTGCTTTATTTAATTCAGCAGAGGCATCAGCCCATATATGTGGTGGAAATTTCGAATTATCTGACAAATATTTTTCACGAAGGTAATCAGAAATTTTTTTAAGTCTTTCATCTACTGGCTTAATTTCGTAGAGCTCAAAAAAATAAAAATCGTCAACGTCCTTTGGTTCCAAAAATAAAAGACCAAAACAATAATGGAACCACTTTCCAATCTCAGAATTTTTGTCTTCGTATTCTTTTGATAAATGTAGATTTTAAACTGTTATGCTTGAGTTAAGTGGAATCGACACCCAGTAATTTTAGCATTTGCATACATTTCTAACACTGCATTATAAATAGATATCTCAGAATCCACTACTATTTCTTCTGGTACAAATTTTATTTTCATATAATCACAATAATCTTTAATTTTTGATATGCAAAACCTATACGCCTTTTTTACTTTTGTCTTTTAATAAACAAAAAACTAACGGTATATAATGGCAGTAAGAAAATGTACTGTCCATATAAATACTTGTTGATTTAAATAAAAAGTTTAAATTACTTTTACAGCCAAATATCACTAAATTTTCGGATAAATCATTAACAATTAGGAAGTCTTCATTTCTGTTGGTTTTTGGTTAAAGTTCATTCAAAGCTTTGTGAACCTTCGATAGTGATTTTGGCAAAGCTGGCAACAAGTTTCGACGTGCAGTGTAAACAATTCATACTGACGACAGCAGACAATTTCTACGCGCGATGCCTCCCTGATCCTGTAAAGGAGAGCATCACTAACATTTACAGAGGAGACAACGTGCGTAGAAAACACGGGTGCATCCACGCAAGACTAAACATTTTCAGACGAAGACAGTAACAGAATCCACCACAGCGACAAATAAACTAACAACAATTCACACCGATCAGATACTCAAATAATCTGGTCGGACGGCGGACTGTGCGGTGAATCGGCCGCTGGGACACAGACCGAAATCCCTTTGCACGTTAGCACAACACTAACACCGAAAGGGATTCCGGCACATGGCAGAGACTCACTTTAAAAAACTATAGATAACTCAAAACAGGTGTCTTCGGCTTATCCTAGGATGTATGAGAGACACCAGAATTACTGAACTACATGAAAGGACAAACATACTTCCTATTAGACAATACGTCATTAACACCGCGGAGAAATTCTACAAAAACTGTCTTCCTCGGCAAATTAAGGAAGACATAAATCAAATTACAGCCAGGAATAGTCAAAATAGGAAGCATGTTTGGATCCATGAAAACCTAACAATTTACAGACGTTGAACAGTACAAAAATAAAGCACAATAACATAGACAATCAATGCATGTACGATTACTTTGCGATAACCAAAGCCGACTAAACCCAAAATGCAGACGGCGATTTGACTATATCTGTGAGTGGGAGGGGCCTAGGCCCGGAGCGCCAGCCTATTGGTTGGAGCTTCGGACCTATGAATGTCCGACTTACTGATGTGTTAATTTTGGATATCGTACACTAAACCAAAGACTATAACAAACACACTTTCCACGCTTCTAAACCCTGTTTTTTCACTAGCTTTTTTAGGGAAACTGACCAAATTAAATTCCGACATAACATTCTTAAGTTCACTCACCGCTTATAGCATTGCAATCAAAATAGTCGAATAATGCCACCTGGTAAGGAGTCGACTCTATGTTCTAGCCAAACGACAAACATCCACAGTAGACAAGAGGCAGAAGATCAGCCAATGTGGCGAAGAATATAACATTTTTCGTATATTTGTGACTCTGTAGATGTACAATGTAAATATGTAAATAAATAAAGAATTTTTAAATGAAAATGATGCACGTTAGCACAACACTAACACCGGAAGGGATTCCGGCACATGTCAGAGCCCGACAGGGCAGCCAAAAACACCCAAACAGCGTATGAAACGCTCTATTCTAAACGTTTGAAAAACAGATGCCGGCCCAACTTTGAGGAAATACAGAAAATAGCCAAAATCAACACTCCGAAACACTTCAAAGCCAAAATTAAATTAAATCCACCTAAAACTGTGAGTAAAGACTGCTTTCCACTAACACCAACTAATCCTGGGGTCAGCGAACCTTCCCAGGGGGGACCCCTCGACAAAAATTTATTTGAACGACCTTTAAATGACCCCCAAAGACTTGGAGAACAAGCAAACAACATCCACATAATTCTAACAGACGGCGACTCTGACGAGTTGGAATTCCATAACTCGTCAGACGCCACCATGGATAGCCAAGACGATGGAAACTCAGGCACAAATGACGATAACAGTCAAAATAAAAACAAAACGGGTAGTCACAGAAAATAAAACCAAAAATAAAATCGAAAAACAACACACAGAGTCCCCCATAGGTACAAACATAGACAACAAAGCAGCCGAAAACAATCCAGACACAGACGGATTTATATCAGAATACGCCACTGACAAACAAGGGTAGATCAACCCGACGAAAATAGTGATCAAAAAGTTTGATATCCCAGCAAACATCATTAGAAGAACGCTAGACTTTAGTGGACCGCCACTACCACCTCCACCCCCCATAGATGAAGACCTTAGAGGGGCACAATCTCTACAACTTCAGCAAAATGTACGAGATATCTCAACTCTGGCTCACCCAGCAGGGGAAAGACTCTCGCCAAACACCTACAAACTACTGTACCGTAGACCACAGAGAAAACAAAGCAAAGAACCTGAAAAAATGGACACAGATAGCGAAAACGGTACAGGAGGAGACTTCATACTCCCAAAGAAAACTTCAAAGATGAGCCTTTTCCTCAAACAAGTGGAAAACAAAGCGAAACTCAGCATCAAAAACTCATATCAAGTACTCAGTGACTCTGAGGAAGAACTTGAGGAGGAACATAAACGTAAAAGTTCAAAACAAAATCCAACCAAAAAGACATCTTTATTAAAAGAAAAGCCAAAAACAACTAAAAATCCTAAGAAAAGCACAATGCCACCCATAGTTATGGATGGGATCACTACCAACCACAAGACGATAGACAAAATAATACTAACAAGACTACACAACATAGAACATGACAAACAAATCATCCCGAAGGAACAGTACGGTTTCAGAGCGAGGCACAGCACTGCTTCTCAAGTAATCAGAGTAGCGCATCACGCAAAAGTTGCATTAAACTCACAAAAACAAACAGTGCTGGTGGCATTAGACACAGCCAAAGCATTTGACACCGTCTGGACCGGAGGGTTGATGAACAAAATGGTTGTGAATGACTATCCCGTGTGTATTGTAAAAACAGTACAATCTTACCTAAACAATAGACAATTCGAAGTTAAAATCAACAACGTAGAGTAGACTATACAACGCGGTGGCTGGAGTACCCCAGGGTTCGGTACTTTCGCCGCATCTGTATACTATTATGACCCATGACATGCCCATGGGAACTAATGGTATACAGACGGCACTGTACGCCGACGACACCTGTGTATATAAGAGCTCTGAATTATCAGAAATTGCAAACAGAAGACTGGACATACACGTAAACAGAACGTTGTTCCCTTACTTAGATAAAAATAAAATGAAAATAAATCCCTCAAAAACTAAATCCGCTATTATAACTAAGAGGCGAGATCAAATTACTAATAAATTAAAAGTCCAAGGACAAGAAATAGAAACCGGAAACAACATCAAATATCTAGGTATATATCTGGATAAGGGACTAACGTTCAGTAAACACATAAGCGACAGAATAGCCAAATCAACAGGCATGATTAAGCTACTATACCCTATGTTAAGCAGAAACAGTATAGTAAATCAAAATAATAAAATCCTCTTGTACAAACAGATCATTAGACCCATTCTAATATATGGAGGTCCAGTCTTCTGTTCCATGGCAGATAGCCACTTCAGAAAAATGCAAGTCTTACAAAACAGGTGTCTAAGGCTGGCCTTGGGGTGCGACAGATACACCAGAATTACATACTTACACGAACAGGCAAACATACCTACTATTAAACAATATATTTTAAACGCATCAGAGCGATTTTACAAAAAATGCATCCCAGATAATCTAAAAAGTGAAATCCAAAACATAAACATTAACAATAGCGCAAATAGAAGGTATGTTTGGCTGCACGAAAAGCTGGACATTTACAGACAACCACCATAACAATAAAGCGACAGACACAGTTTTCAGTTTCAAACATTTTATTCAATTTTTCTGTATTTTTACAATTTATATATATACATATAATACAACACCCTGTACGCAGTACAGTGTGCGACCCTAAAGGTGACCCAATAGAGCCAAAGACGATTCCTCCGCCTGTTATATGTAGACATATTTCAAATGTTATGACTTGAGCTAAACAAAGCCGCCCTCACTCCTTGCCCTAGGGGTATTATTGAGGGATTAGGATAGATTATAATCAGGAATTGAAAGGGATTATAGGTGTGTCGTGTTTTAGTTTCGTTATTGTCCCCTGAAAAAGCTAGAAAAAACAGGGTTGTCGTTTGTGGTATGTGGTCTAGTGTTAGTCTGGGATTTATTGTCATAATTCACTTAGAGGGTGAACTATAAACCACCCGGGAGTGCCTCGGTCGAGTGCGAAAAATCGCTTTCGGCCGCGACTCCGCCGGTCAGTTTATCGTTCAGTCCTCCGTCGGACTAGAATTCGTAAATATCCAGTCCGAGTGAATTATTGTTTAATGATGTTGGATTTGTCATGGGTCCTGTCGTCTGTATATACTGAGGTTTTTGTGTATACATCCGTGCATTCTACGCACGCCGTCTCCCCGATGAATGTGAGTGATGCTGTCCCTCAGTTCCTCGGGGAGGCATAGAAATTTTCGGATGTTTGTAGTATGTAGTCCTTGATCATAGGTATGTCAGTTGTCGAGTGAATGTCTCGTATTCTGGCATAACGGTCGTATCCCAGAGCTAGCCTCAGACATCTGTTTTGTGCTACCTGAAGGGGTGAAAAACTTGAATTTGGCATAGAACAGTATACTGGACAACCATATGTCAGTATAGGCCTAAAAATGGTTTTATATAGTAGAATTTTGTTTGACAATGTTAGTTTGCTTCGTCTATTCATTAAGGGGTACAAAGACCTCAGAATACCCGAATTTTTGCCTACCCTGTCTTTAATGTGAGCCTTGAACAATAATGTTTTATCCAGCAGAAAGCCAAGATATTTCACCTCTCTTTTGACTGCTATTGGCTGATTCTGAACCATTAGGGGCGTGTCCACTGCTTGGGTACGCCTTTTAGGGCACGCCATTGTCTCAGTTTTCGTTGAGTTAACTTTCATTTTATTTTCTGCTAGATAATTCATTAAAGTTCCGTTGATATGATTATCCAGCCTGCTGCTCGCCGTTTGTGCCGATTTGTGGCTTGTGAATATACAGATGTCGTCGGCGTACTGCGCCGTTTGTACCCCATTATGTCCCATTGGCAAATCATGGGTCATAATGGTTTACAAATGCGGCGATAGTACTGAGCCCTGTGGTACTCCCGCCATTGCTGTGAAAGGTCCCGTTATTGTCGTGTTTATTTTAATGTTGAATTTTCTGTCCGTTAAGTATGACAAAATTATTTTGACAATGTGCCCAGGAAAGTAATTCAAAAGCATTTTGTATATTAACCCTTGGGTCCATACGGTGTCAAAGGCTTTTTCTGAATCAAGCGCCACCAGCACCGTTTGCAGGTCCTGATTTAATGCCTCTTTGGCGTGATGAACGATTCTCAGGATCTGGGCCACAGTGCTGTGCCCCTCTCTGAAACCGTACTGTTCCCTTGGGATAATTTGTAAGTTTTGTTCTATAGTCTTAAGTCGTCGTAATATAATTGTGTCCGTAATGAAATCCTATCGTGTACTAAAAATGAATACTTGATGTATTGTAAATAGCTTTTTAAACATGTAAATAAAGACTTTGAATTTGAATTTGAAAGCCCTCTGCACTTCTATCAGTGTTGTTTCCCTGTTTTTTCAACTGGTTTTTCAAGGACGACAGACAAAAGTAAAATCACACAAAAACTTAACACTTTACCATTACTGATCTGGTTAATAACCTATATTGACCTATAATGCTGATTTCAGCAAGCAGGGGTCACTTGAAATCACAATGTAAACTAATATATTTTAATTTCACGGCCAAGACATCGGTCATGGCCCCGCCTGGGGTCATTGCAGAAGAGGAACACTTCCTGAAGTCTTTAAGAAGAAATCCCTTTGTATTTTATGTAATTAAAATGTTATTAGAACTGAAATGTACATATTGTAAATAAAGGACTTTTGAATTAGAATTGGACGATCAGTGCCCGAGCGGAAGTTTCATCGCGCAACAAGTCAGTGGATTGTAACAACAACCAAAGACTACAAAAGACCAACGCACATACAAGGACAACCCTGTTTTTTACTAGCTTTTTCCAGGGGACAATAACCAAAACTAAGACAAGACACAACTAAAAATACTTCTCAATTGTCGATTTCAATTTCAATCAAACATTTTCAATAATACCGAAACGGTAAGGAGTGAGAACCGCACAACATAATAGAAATCCCACTACGGTATTAACAGGCAGATATGTCTACCATGGTCCTCGGGCCCGCACGAATCTTAGGCCTAGTGTAGAATTGTTTTTATTGTGTGAGAATTGTAGATATTACTTAAGTTGTAAATAAAGAATTTTAAACCTAACCTAAATGTTTCTTCTAGCACATTGTAGATTACGTATTGTCAAAATATTTAAAGACGCATCATGTTCAGCTAGCTCCATGATAATCATTTTGGACGGGTTTTCTGTTATATCAGCTTTTCTCTTCAGACAATGACTTAAAACTTGCCTTTGGAACATATTTGTTAATTATGGTTTATGATTATAATTTACATTTAGGTTTGTTATAACCAAAGAGGTTAGAAAGGGTAGAGGTAACATAGGAAGCATTTGTCGCTGCGCGAATTTTGCCAAAACCGAAAAACTGGGTGGAAGGAGTAGGGATATGTATTGGGCCGGACTTAAATATTTGTATTGTAGTACATAATTTTAGTAGGTAACTAAAAGATGAAAAATTATGAGACGTTTTTTTGATTTCATTTGTTAGCACGATTTATTTATGATGAAGGCAATAACACTTTGTTAATATATGTATAGCTAGTAGCTATAAGCCGATTCCACCGTTGTGTTAAGCGAAGTTTAAATTACTGAACGAAGATTAAAATTACATTGTTAATGTAAAAATGTCATTTTAATCTTCGTTTAGTAATTTAAACTTCGACTATAAAAATGTCATTTTAATCTTCGTTTAGTATTTTAAACTGCGTTTAACACAACTGTGGAATCGGCCCTAAGTAAAAGTTTATACAATTAGTGTAACAAAATAGCTATTTGTGTATTAAGATGAACAGAAAGTAATACTTTAGCTCTTGAGACAAAAAGTTATCGAAACAGCTAAAATACTTTCTGCTCGAGTTACACACAAGATTTATTCTACGATCACACCAAAATAAAATAAATAATTAAATTTTATTAGAAATGGGTTACCTTTGCTTTCGTTATATTATTTTAAGTTTATTTGACATAAGCCCACTCTTCGAAGAGAAAAAATATTTTAATACTTATATGCCGGTAATTATTTATGATTTAATAATTTAATTATTTACGGAAAATACTGTTCGATGATTTAAAATATCCGGAAATCAATTAATAGCTATTTATGTAACCAGTTAGGAAATGCCAGATTTTGTGTAACTAGTAAATTTTTTCGGGACGAGCGGAGTGAGGTCTCGCAAAATGAACGAATTACACAAAACGGCATTTCGTAACGTGTCACACACAAGATTTTTCTAATTTTGACTTAATTATTTATAAATTTGTGTTTGGTTAAAAAATTATTCACCATAATTCTTTTGTAGGTACTTCCAATCAAATATTTCTGAAATTTGTTATATTTGATTGCCCTATGACGTTTTTTTTTTCAATAGTAATAATAAAAATAAGGGACAAGTGCACTGTTGCCGATCTGATTTTTGACATTACCGGCGGGAAATCTGAAAAAAACGTGTTTACCCGTTATCCTCAACGGAGTACGTCAAAATTTTACCCCCAAAATTTCAGGGCAGTTTTCAATAACAATTATTAGAAAATAAAACGCAATTTACAGCTTCTATTTTTTGTTGTTAAACGTAATATCAAATTTTTAAATGTGAAATGTTAATTACTCATTGCATTTCTCAATTTCTCGATTTTTCGATTTTTTTTTTGTTTTTCGACTTAAAAATCAAAAAAGAGGCATTGCACAAGTCAGCCATCTGAAAACTACATTATTGCGCGCAGGAAGCGAATAGTATCAGCGGTGTCTGTTTATACGGCCCGGACAACGTTGCAACATGGTCGGGCCGTATAAACATCATAACGAAACACAATTGAATGACGCAAGAACTTAAATAATTATAGAATTCAAACATTAAGAAACACAAACTTTATCCTGTAATCAACCAAAATAAAAAAATATGCTACGCATTAAATTTCGAATATAATTAGCTTTCAAATGAAGTGTCAAACTTTACAATATGTAGTTTTGTTTGCTGCTATCGAGCTTTAAAATCAAAAGTAATCTTGTTATATTGCCGAATTCTCCTTAAAATTATCTTTTCAATGACGTGTCATACTTGGCACTTTCCCTATTTAACTTGAATTGGTTAGAGTTGCGCAGTGTAGGAAAATGAGGTATGACAGTTAATATGATAAAAAAATGTCCTCCTTTCAACTAAAATAGATTTGTCCGAGCGTTTTTTAACATCTATGAAATTAATACCCAAAACCCCCATCAAGTTTCGTTGGGTCACCTTGTATAAAGAGAGAGTATTTATGTTAAAGAAAATTAACTTATAACTAATAACCTTTAAACAAAATATAAATTAAATGGATCAATCCCATATTATTATAGAGAAATACTAAATAAATACTTGAAGAGGTTGAGTGGTGTGTACACACTGGGTAATAAGAAATGAATGTGACGTATTTAAAGTGTGTAGGTAGTTTTATTAATATTAATAAAACTCAGTAAAAGTAGTCTTAGCGCTTTCAGCCGGTTAGGCCATCATCACAGACTCTACAAAGATAAAAAAACGGAGCTATAACAATAGTCAAATCGAGATATTCCTAAACATTGAATAAAAAAACATTACAACTTACTTGTCAGTAAATATAGAAGATACATGAAAATTAATTATTTAAAATTTTATTAATTAGATTCAAAGGGCTGCCACAATACGGTCCCTGGTTCTCAACCATAACTTGAGGCTTGAAACGAAGCAAAACCAATCCTAACAGGTGGTTGAAAATTGAAAAGAAACGTGGGGGCTCATCCCAACACGTGTAAATAAACTGTCTCAACCTTTCCAAGGAAGAGAGATGGAAAAAACTGACCTTCGGCTTGAAGCCAGCTGCCCTTTCAAAATAGCTACCGTGAGGCGGAGGCAAGTTGGGGCACAGGTAATCGTAAGAAGTAGAATGCAATAAAGACGAAAAGGTAACCATCTTGACTTTAACAGTGCCAAAAAAGGAACTGAGTGACAATTGACAGTTGACAATGAAGTTGTCAAAACAATTGCCAACTTGAGAAAAACAAATAAATTTCATGAAAATTGATCAAAGTTAATATTTAAAAAAGATAAAAGTGGGTTGGAACCACTGAAGTAGCAAGCACAAGTTATGGAGGGAATTTTAAATTTTAAATTATTTTTAAAAATTAACCAAACGTTACAATAAATAAGTAGAATTATAAAATATACATTGAGTGAAGGTAAAAAACATTTTGATATAAAATTATTGAAATTAAGAAGGTGCCTGACTAGAACAACAGAATTGAGCCTGCCGACCCCAGGGAAACCGAAGTCGCAGGCAGACCAACTTTTCCAACTAAAAGAGGAGGAAAAACCGTCCTGACCACGAAATCAGATATCACCGGAGAAGACAAGATCAACTCTGCTGTAAGAAGATTCAAGGAGAAGCTAGCTAGGTAACTTCAGACCAACCGTTGCCAATACTCTTAAAGAGAGGAGGCACTTTGCTATTGAGATGGATTTGCGTGTTAACACAGGTGACATTAGTTTTATTAAACTCTCGGTGTATCTCAAGATCTTCGAGCAGATTTAATTTAAAGTTACAATTGAAAATATTATGAAGGACAGTGACATTCTCAGAAGGAGTGAAATTGTGATTATTGAATTTAATATGATGTCCAAAAGTGGACTTATCAGGATATCTAATGTGTTCACCGGCTCTTAAATTGAGTCTTCTCTCGGTTTTCCCTATATAAGTAGTATTGCAATCGTTACAGTTTAATCTATAGATACCACTTTTGAGTAGCAACTCGATTTCATCCTTAGTGTGTGATAGTTGGCTTTTAATTGAATTAACATTTTTAAAAGATATTTTAATATTGTTGCAATCTTTAAAAACTGCAGCGATCATTGGAAATTTTCCCGAGATAAGGTAGTGAGAAGTATTTAAAATTAGCAGGAGAATCATTAGTAGGATTAAAAGCAAGCAGAGACCTTTTCTTAAGTTTGACCTTATTAATAACCATGTCAATAATAGAAGGATAGTAGTTGTTATTAAAGGCTAGTTGTTTTAAAACGTTGATTTCTTTATTAAAATTATGATTAGATAAAGGTATATTGAGGAGACGGTGAACATAACAGTATATGGCTGATAACTTGTGTTGATAAGAGTGATTAGAGTGAAAATTAATTAGATGATCAGTTTGAGTGGGTTTCCTGTAAATATCAAATTCGAGCTTATTGTCCATACGACTAATAGAAAGGTCTAGGAAATTAAGTGATTTGTTGACTTCAAGCTCGACTGTGAATTTAATTTTAGGATGGATATTGTTGATGAAAATTAAGAAGTCATCAATCTCAGAGACGTTACAATTCATAATAGCAAAAATGTCATCAACATATCTGTGCCAGTGTAAGATTCGGTTGTTAGGGGAATTAATCAGGATTTTATTGGTTTCTAGGTGATCTAAAAATAAGTCTGCTAACAAAGGACTAAGAGGATTGCCCATTGCTAGGCCGTTAGGTTGTCTGTAGAAAGTTTTATTAAAAATAAAAAAATCTTGGTCAAGACAAACTTTTAGTAAATCCAAGATAATATTGATCGAATGAAGGTTAAGGTTATTTTTTGTAAGAAGGTCCTTAATGATAGGAAAGGTTTCCTCTCTAGGGACATTAGTGAATAAATTGCTAACATCAAAAGAAACTAACTTAGCTTCAGGACTTAAATTTATGTTTTTAATTTTGTTAACTAGGTCAATTGAATTTAAAACTGTATATTTAGGTTTGTAATTAAGCGAGGAATTAAGGAAGTTATTGAAAAACTTTGCAAAGGAGGAAACAGGCGAGTTAAAGAAAGTGACTACAGGTATCATAGGAATCTCTAGTTTATGTATTTTAGGAAGGCCATACAAGCGAGGCAAATAAGGGTTTTTTAGAATAAAATTGTTGAAAAATAGAATGTTCCTTTCTGTGAAAAAATCTTTATATTTAGTGAGAGTGGATTTAAATAAGTTAATAAATTTTTGAAGAGGGTTGGAGTTCAAGATGATAAAATCATTGTTGTTGAGGAATTCTTCAACTTTAGAAATGTAGTTATCTTTGTTCATGATAACCAAGCAATTTCCTTTATCAGCCTTAGAGATAATGAGATTATAGCAGAGTAATTTATCTTTAATGGATTTTAATAACATAATATGTTGTTTGATTAGTGTGTTTTTATGAGGTTCAGTAGTTTTAAGGGATAAGTATTTATTAAAAATGGAGATACAATGTGATTTCAAAAGATTCGTAAGATCAGTATCATTAGAAAAGTGGTTAATAATAAAATCCGCATCAATAGACAGTTCTTCAATATCTTTTTTGTGAATCTTAGGTTTAACTGCAAATTTTAAGCCTAATGAGAGAACCTTTCTATTAGTCGTATGGACAATAAGCTCGAATTTGATATTTACAGGAAACCCACTCAAACTGATCATCTAATTAATTTTCACTCTAATCACTCTTATCAACACAAGTTATCAGCCATATACTGTTATGTTCACCGTCTCCTCAATATACCTTTATCTAATCATAATTTTAATAAAGAAATCAACGTTTTAAAACAACTAGCCTTTAATAACAACTACTATCCTTCTATTATTGACATGGTTATTAATAAGGTCAAACTTAAGAAAAGGTCTCTGCTTGCTTTTAATCCTACTAATGATTCTCCTGCTAATTTTAAATACTTCTCACTACCTTATCTCGGGAAAATTTCCAATGATATCGCTGCAGTTTTTAAAGATTGCAACAATATTAAAATATCTTTTAAAAATGTTAATTCAATTAAAAGCCAACTATCACACACTAAGGATGAAATCGAGTTGCTACTCAAAAGTGGTATCTATAGATTAAACTGTAACGATTGCAATACTACTTATATAGGGAAAACCGAGAGAAGACTCAATTTAAGAGCCGGTGAACACATTAGATATCCTGATAAGTCCACTTTTGGACATCATATTAAATTCAATAATCACAATTTCACTCCTTCTGAGAATGTCACTGTCCTTCATAATATTTTTAATTGTAACTTTAAATTAAATCTGCTCGAAGATCTTGAGATACACCGAGAGTTTAATAAAACTAATGTCACCTGTGTTAACACGCAAATCCATCTCAATAGCAAAGTGCCTCCTCTCTTTAAGAGTATTGGCAACGGTTGGTCTGAAGTTACCTAGCTAGCTTCTCCTTGAATCTTCTTACAGCAGAGTTGATCTTGTCTTCTCCGGTGATATCTGATTTCGTGGTCAGGACGGTTTTTCCTCCTCTTTTAGTTGGAAAAGTTGGTCTGCCTGTGACTTCGGTTTCCCTGGGGTCGGCAGGCTCAATTCTGTTGTTCTAGTCAGGCACCTTCTTAATTTCAATAATTTTATATCAAAATGTTTTTTACCTTCACTCAATGTATATTTTATAATTCTACTTATTTATTGTAACGTTTGGTTAATTTTTAAAAATAATTTAAAATTTAAAATTCCCTCCATAACTTGTGCTTGCTACTTCAGTGGTTCCAACCCACTTTTATCTTTTTTAAATATTAACTTTGATCAATTTTCATGAAATTTATTTGTTTTTCTCAAGTTGGCAATTGTTTTGACAACTTCATTGTCAACTGTCAATTGTCACTCAGTTCCTTTTTTGGCACTGTTAAAGTCAAGATGGTTACCTTTTCATCTTTATTGCATTCTACTTCTTACGATTACCTGTGCCCCAACTTGCCTCCGCCTCACGGTAGCTATTTTGAAAGGGCAGCTGGCTTCAAGCCGAAGGTCAGTTTTTTCCATCTCTCTTCCTTGGAAAGGTTGAGACAGTTTATTTACACGTGTTGGGATGAGCCCCCACGTTTCTTTTCAATTTTCAACCACCTGTTAGGATTGGTTTTGCTTCGTTTCAAGCCTCAAGTTATGGTTGAGAACCAAGGACCGTATTGTGGCAGCCCTTTGAATCTAATTAATAAAATTTTAAATAATTAATTTTCATGTATCTTCTATATTTACTGACAAGTAAGTTGTAATGTTTTTTTATTCAATGTTTAGGAATATCTCGATTTGACTATTGTTATAGCTCCGTTTTTTTATCTTTGTAGAGTCTCTGATGATGGCCTAACCGGCTGAAAGCGCTAAGACTACTTTTACTGAGTTTTATTAATATTAATAAAACTACCTACACACTTTAAATACGTCACATTCATTTCTTACTAAATAAATAGTTTTAAAAAACTATTAAAACTAATTGTGAAGTTTGAAACAAATAAATTGGTAATGAAATTAATATTTTTGTATTTGATTGTATGTTACTCTTTCCACTTCCTGAAAAAAGATTCCCCATAAAACAAGAAATAGTAAACGGTTTATAATAATAACCTTTATTTGCTACTTATAACATGTACCAATGACCAAGTCCGATTCTGTTTATTTTCAACAAAACAAATATGGCGGTAGATAGATTCTTTAAAAATTAAATAACTCATCGAAATAAATATAAGGTACTTTATCACAGTCACACTTCGCACTTTTAATATTAATAAAGCTTTTTACAACACATCCTGGCATTTTCAACGTTAATTTCCAAAATTTAAGTCACTAAAATACGAAATTATTTCTTGTTGACACATTAAATTTGGACGAACAACGCTCTGACATTTGATGTTCTCAATTGTGATTGGTGAGTGTGAATAATTTCGAAGTGGGATTATGCGCAGTGTCTTATGTTCCATTAAAGGTTTATATAATCTAAGGTTATAACTCAACTTTTTGACTCACCTTAAATATGAAAATTTGCTTTACATTTATCTTTGATCCGCTTAGTTTCTCCGGAAGCTAATTTTATGTTGTGTTCTTAAAACGTATAGTTCTCGGAAACTAAGAGAAGTGTTCCTCGTTGACTGAACATTTCATTTAAATTCAAAAAAAATTTACACATTTTTAAAATTATGAATAGATAGACCATCAACTTTACACTAGATATGACTATGAAAACTGATATATAAAACAAGCGTCCTTATATTATTAATTAGACAAGTAATTAAAAAGTTATCATTTAATAGTTAATCCGGGCTTAGGTACCTACAACAACTTTGTGCCGAGGTTGTAGTTATAAAAGTATAATTTAAAATGCATTAAGATTAAAATATTACGATGTGCCGAGTTTCATGCCGCCCTTCTTTATACGTTACCATAAGGAGAGGCTGCCAAAAACCCATACACTTCGTCTACATATTTTACTAATGGAGTAATCTGAAATATAAATTTTAAATGTGTAAATAAGAAGCTAAGTACTTACCAAAATGCAGGTATAAATGATTGGCAATTAAGACAATTAGATAGAGATTATATACCATTAGGCTATTATTAACGAAGATAACGTACGACAAATGAAATTATAGCCACTATATTATTTAAAGAATGAAAATTAAGCAGTGATTAAAAAGTAAAAGTGTTATGTTTAATTTTAAACCGTTTCAGCTCGAACTAATTACAATGATATGATATAATTTTGTGTGATGTTTTGTTCACAATTTTTAATAAAAAAATATGATTTTGCTTTCTAGCTTAAATTTATAGACTGTAAGATACTGCATTTATATCCACATATACAGGGTGTTCCCTAAATATGCCGACACACTTTAAGGGTGGTAGGGGACATTAAAATTAACAACAGAAGTTTTAAATAAAATTCTATTTTTATTGAATATTTTGAAACATTATAGTCGATGTCAGTGAAGTTTTTAAAGTTTGTTGATATCTTTTTTGGACCTTTTAGCATGTATTTAATATGTTCATAAGCGTTATTATATAATAAGTTTATTACATTTCTGCTGGAAAACAATATTACCAAGAATATCATGTATATTTTAAAATATTTATAATGTTTTTGATAAAACATTATAAAATACAAATTTTTCTTTTATTTTTTTTTTGTATACCGTTTCGCTTTCAGTTGTATTTTTAGTTGCTTCAGAGACGTGCATGTAAAAGTTTAGACATTATTTGTTTACTCGAAAATAAAAAGAGATTCGCAAAAATATAAACACTAGTGATGCCGCGAGACAAGAAATTCTCGTCTCTCGTCTCGTCTTGTCTCGTCTCGTACGAGACGAGAGAGACATTTTCTCTCAAAAAAAGATTGGAGATGAGACGAGAGAGTGTCATCTCTCGACGAGAATTTCTCGTTTCTCTCGAGCTCTCTCGAGTTCTCTCGCGAAATTAACTTTTTACTTCTTTAAAATTTTCAATTACTTATCGATACTTAAAATTTAAAAATATCATATTTCCAGATAGTCAAAAAGTTAACTATAAAACACCTATTCTATATACAGAGCGAGTTTTAAGTATGGAACGCCTTAATTATTTTGGAAACGGCTTGCATGATTTTTATTTATCAAATGCGCCCCGAAAAAAGCGCTCAGACAAAATTGCCCGGACAAATGCGCTTCCCGACAAAAGCGCCCAAGACAAAAGCGCTATCCGAAATTTCTTAGTATAAAGAACTAACCAACGAACAGAATCGTAATAATTTCCATGCCGTCAAATTTTTCGGAGGTTACTTTTGGAGATAAATTAGAAAGACAATAATTTTTAAGTGTTTTTTCGTAAAACTGTCAAAGAAAAAATAAAAGAAACGAACGTATAATATATTGTTAACATGCTTTAAATTGCTTTCATTTGATATCACACGAAAAAAATTCCAACTTCCAAATGAAACCCTACCCCCTCCCAACTGACTTCAAAGACAAAGTAATTTATAGCAGGGGCAGAAGTTGGAAAGGCTTTTGCTGGTTCTCCCACTTCATACACATAACTTGACAGGTTTGCGGTGGATCTAACCGAAGTGGACGCAATACATTGGCGTACAAAATTATTTTTTAGATGTTAATAACAATTTCGAGTAAATAGTTTAATAAATTGTGAATAGCTGTTAAAATTTTGCAAAATTATGATTTGGGTATTATAATACATGTTTATTCATTATTTATAGTCCATAAATAAATGCGATTGTCCAGTTCTTATTCTATGAAACGACACTGTCAGGAAAACATTATTGCAAAATTCTCGTTCGACGTGGTTTGACGTTTACCCCTTCTACACCTACCGAAAGCCTTTCCAACTTCTTCCTCTGCTAAACATTCTTAGTTAACGCCCAATTTTGGCCACTGATTACTTTAAATTTCAATTGTTTATGTCAAATAGTGTCTAAATAAAACGACTGTGACAGACGTACAGGCAGAGAGATACTAAGGTAATTTTCCTAAGTGTTTCTTATGGCCAATTTGGGTACTGATGAGACAAATTACTTGAAAAATTACTTGTTATTTTCTTCAAAATTTTACAGTTTTTTTATATTTCGTCCTAAGTATATCTCTTCCAAATTTAAATTTGATATGTTTTTATCAGAGAGAAAAGAGACGAGACAAGACGAGACAAGAGAACAGTTTTCTCTCGCCCTACGGGACGAGACGAGAGAGGCCTCTCTCTCGTCTCGTCTTGTCTCGCGGCATCACTAATAAACACACAATAAAGTTATATTTTTAGTTGCTTTATTCAAAATGGTTATCAACATTGTAAATATCTACTGGACGCTATAACTTTTGGTTAAAATTTCCTGTATTTATTCAACAAAAAATATTTGCCGCTACCACCCTTTGGTTCAGTTTATTTTTGTTTGAACTTAAATTTTGAATTATTAGGACATGAAGCAGTGCATAGGGATCGTACTTCCACATATGTATTATCTCCCTTTGCATCAACGTATCCTTATCTCAAACTTTTCAATGGTACCCTTCATATATTGTTAAGTATTATAAAAGAGCACACTTTTTTAAGTACATCCATATTAAAAAAAGTAACAAATTACAAAGAATACTTTTTGGAAAATTTAAAGAAAATACTTTTTAGGACTATTTTAATTTAAAATTTTGGCAAAATATTTTATTTGCTATGAAAAATCAAGGTACCTGTGTATTAAAAGAATTTGCAATTTCTTGCCTCCATGCACTGACACACCCCCAAAAATTCAAGATTCCAACTTAAATTTTAGCAGAAATAAAGCAATCCAAAATTTTCCGGTGTACTCGGTATATGGTTGAAATGACCTGACTACTGATTTCGATTGATTTTTTGGAGGCATTCAATCCACAAATTATATTTTTTTATATATAATGAATTTAAATTATATTTTAATGAGTACACAAAAAAACTGCACAGGAAATGTAAAATTAACGAAAAATAATAAAAATATACTCGAAATATAATAAATATTCAAAAACACTGAATATTTATTATTGGAGTTTATATCGCTATGCTAAGAAAATACTAGAACAACTTAAATAATGTGGATTTTGACTATTTTAAGTTACCCAGATCATTATGATCTTAAAAATGTATGTCAGGTATATGTAAAAACCTTCATTTATTTGAGCACAGTTGCAATATACATTTTATTTAGTTTTTAAGTTAATACCTAGTCGGACATCCGAAAATTCCTTTTTCCGCAAACGTCAAAAAAAGTAGACATTATTAACGTCAATTCATGATGTTGAAGTATGATTTCACAGACGCCACTTTTTTGTACGGCCGTGAGCGGACAAAAAAGTACTTTTTTGTACGCAGACGGCCGTACAAAAAAGTAGAATTTTTAACAGGGAAAATAATTATTAGTTGAACTTTTAAACTTTATTAACGATAATAATTATTAATAGCAAAATTACAGTTATTTAAGGTTGCACCGCACATATTTAATGCACTACCTGATTTATTCACTTCCAATTCAAACGAATTTTGTGCAGAGTTGAAAGAGTTCATCGACAAAATTTCCCGTGACTCCTTACTTGTTGTTGCTTCTGTTACATCAACGTCCACATAATTTCGCTCATGAGAAGCTGCATTCAGGTACAGTGAAGAAGAATTCGACATCAAGATTTTTTCTGCAGTTTGTTTTTTATTAGACAAAGAGTCTTCAATGTATCCTTCAGCGACAGTGCTCGACCTCCAACCTCCATGCCGTTTCAAACAAGTAATATCAGCTCCTCCATCCACAAGCAAAGTAGCTGAAGTTCTTCTTAACGCATGGCCGGTGTAATCTTTTGAATTCGGTAGTTTTAAATAAGTTGCTACTGTTTTGGGTACGTTACTAATTGTATGAATTCCCATGACCATGCGATAACATTTTCCTTTTTGAAATTTCAAAAAAAAGCGTCGGCTTTCCATAGCTTGTGGACGTAAAGAAGTATATTTTCTGTAAAGATTTATATATTTATCTCCAATAATTGTGAACGATCGTGGCTTTTTAGATTTACTATCAGGAATCTTTAAATGAATAACAGAGCCTAAATCTTTTATATCGTCTATTGTCATGTTCACCATTTCATCGCATCTACATGCTCCAGATACGCCCATTATTAGAACAACCTAAAAGTAGTATGTATTTAAAAACTTGATTGTATTTATGCAGGTAAGAATATTATAACTAACCTTAATTCCTAGATATTGCTCATTAGGTGCATTATTTAAAAAATCTTCAAACTGGTCTTTTGTGAATACCTTTGACTTTTTGGAAGTATACCCTTCATTCTGCTTCTTCAGATAAGCACGTAGTTTCATATATTTGCTAATATCTAATCCATGTTTAATATTCAGTAATGATTTTATCATGGAATACTGAGACCACATTGTTGAACTCTTCATTTTTAATTTAGTTGTCATTTCAAAAAAATAAGCTAGTAGCATATTTTCCGAATAGTTTGAAATGTTTTTATCATTGCACCATGTGAGAAATCTTTCGTAAGCATGATTATAAACTCTACTTGACTTAGTTGGAATTAAATCATTCGTAGCTGCCTTAGCAATGTCAACAACGTCGGGCGGTGTACAGTTGGGTTCTGAATCCGACATAATATAATCTAAAAGAAAATTTCAGTACACTTTACTACAACAAACGAAATTTTGATGCTCAAGTACCTACTTACCAAAAATGCACAGTCCAATTGTTGCTTTAAATCACTTACAATATTTCTGACATTATAAAATATTATTGAACTGTCAAATTTGTTTTTGACTTGGCAATCACAAAACCAGTAACCACGAAAATGTAGTGCGCAGTTTTATAATTATTATTCTCTGAATTTATCAACTTCGTTGCAATCGTTTTGAATTTTTATTTAAATATTAATTAGTTCTATAGTCTGGATGCCGTTTGCGGAAAAAATAGCATGTTTCATTCGGAGCAAAAGCACTTTTTGTGGCTCGTCTGAAATTGTCGGCCTCACTAACGTTCGGCCATCAAACATTCAGACTCGCCACAAAAAGTTATACTTTTACTCCTAATAAAACAATATACTATTTTCCGTTTGATGTGAGATTTATTATTCTACATTTTTGTTGGTGAAATAGGATATTTTAAGATGGGTCTTACTGTTTTCTCTAATTATCTAAAAAGTTTAGAACAATACTGTGATGTTCGTCCCTATCTACTAGGCATCGAAATAAAACTTCGTTTAACTCCAATAATTACTGTATTTATTGTGAATGCCGGAAGCCGAACTAACCAACATAACCTCAATTACAATAGTGACCTTCTCGATATGTGTGGTAAATTGAAACTGGGTCATTGGGTCGTTGGCGTACACCTGCCAATTCAAACCGGTAGCGGAAGAGGGGGTAATGTTTGGGTTGATATACAAGGCCCTTTCGGTTGAATACATTACAAATACAAAGACTGTTTTAACAAAAAAGAGATATACCTTTAATTAAACACACAATTAGTCAATTCAACTATAAGATAATTTAAAGAAGAAATTCAGAAAACTTCTAAAAATGTGTTTCAATGTGTTTTTACCATAACAAGGACATAATTATTAAAAAAAAGTCGGCACATTAACATTGACGATAGGTTTTTATAATATATATTACTACACAAAATGAAATTATTGATAATTTAGCAATAAAAAAGTTAACTACAAAAGTTGATTTTCTCGAAATTACTTTTTTAAATTGTCTCATCTCAGTACCTACCTACTATTTTTCAGGCACAGTGATATTATATGAATGTGCATTGTGTGATATCTTATATTTTAGGAATAAAATGATATATTTTTTGCAGGTTTCTGTTAACAACGATTCCAAGAACTTTTGAAAATATTATTAAAACTGCCTTTGTAAATATAATTCTCAATTATTAAGACCTTTTGATCTAACATTAAATTTTTATTCTCCAAAAGGTTACAGCTACCTAAAAAGAAAGTTTAACAAGACTCTTACCAGACTCAAAATATCAAAATGTTACCAACCAATTGATGATTCTACTGGTTTTCATAGGAAATTTCTCCTCGAAACTACCAAAAAAAAGTGGCAGAGGCAACCAAAGAAAGCAAAAAGTCTTTTGCAAAACAAAAACAAGAAATTTGTGTAAGAATCTAATTATTGTTTGAAGTGTTACCATTAATAATTTTTTATAACGTTTTAAGATTATGAAGTTCTATTATATATTTTACTCTTTGATAACCTGTGTAAGTTATAGAGTAAATAACCCTGAGTCGGCAACCTCGTGGATGAAACTTGGAACTGCTGACTATTGCATTAGATTAATTTGTGTCATTCCACCTTAGGTGTAATCAACCTGTTATATTATATTTTCTTTCTTGATATTCAGTTTAGAATCTGTTCTTGATATGAAAAGTTGTACTTTAAATTAAATAAATCTTTTTAAAAAACTAAATACCGAGTGTACTTAGTTAAGTGGCGCAGTCAGTAGGATGGTCAAACGGGTTTAGTGCACATAATTCCTGGTTCGTTTCTACGTTTTTTGACCATTTTGAACTTTAAAATGTGTTTAAGAAGTTTTCAAGTTCGGTGAATTGCGTAGCCTAACGTGAAGAACGCTATTCAAGTTAAGAAAGACATTCAAGTGAACATTGAAGAGTCTACCCGGTCCAGTCCTTGGTTGACCGCGGAATTCGAACAGATGGAGTGAAAACTACTTTTACTGTAAGTGTTTTATATGTCGTTTAGAGAGAAACCTTTAATTATTAATTCTGAAAGTTCAGATTATTCTGATTCAGATACAGATTCTGACTCAAATTTAAACAGAACAAATTTAAAAATTTCAAATATTTTAACCTTAAATAATAAATTTAAAATGGCTCCAACAATTCTAGAATTAAAAGATAAATATTTAGATATGATCCCAGATTTCTTGCTTCCTAGATTTATAAAAGTAAGCGAAAAATTAGTTAGGAAATTTTATAATATTGTAGATAAAAATGATTTTCAAAATGAGTATTTAATGTCTAGTATTTTAGCGAAAGTAAAAAGCTTAGAAATTTCAGCATTACAACAGGGTAACGATTTTCCGTTCCAATTCTTCAATAAAATACAGCAACTTTTAAATCTCCAAATAACCTTATTAATGACTTGTTTTAACGAAGATGAACAAAATGTTTTAGGAAATTATTTTAGAAATCAGGCTCTCAGAATATTGTTACGCGGACTAAAGGAACCATTAGGTACATTAATGCGAACAAAAAATCCTTTAGATTTAATTCTGCTTTGAATATATTAACGAATGATTTTCAAATTGAAATGGGACCTTATAATAATAGTAATTATAGTCCAAAATATAAAAATAATAATCATAATTACCAAAATAATCATTTACTTAGAAATAGACAAAATTTTCGAAACAATCAATGAACTGGCAACCAGAAATGGCAAGTTCATCTTAAAATTATCAACAATTAAATAGAAATGTAGGTTTAGTGCCTCGAAATCTTGTGTGTGTGAATTTCACCGACATCGGACCATAATTGGCTAAGATATTTCGAAAGTTTGAAGTAGCACAAAAATGCCAAAAATGCATCCAATAGCTCAAAAATTTTTTTTTGAGTACTTTATTGTGTCTAGAATACGATTACATTACGGAAAATTCTGCAAATATATTTTATCTATTTTTTTGACCACTGTTCATTGAGTGACGACCAAAAAACACGGTTTTTGAGAAAAGTTGCCTAAAATTGACAATTTTTAGTTTTTTTGACTGAAAATTAAAAAAACACAAATTTCATGTCTTCTAAATGTGTATACAAAGTTTAAAGTGTGTATGTTTCTTCTAAGTTGTAGAATTCTCCCGACAAAAGTCCCATTACACGCGCTTTGCTGGATCCAAAACTCGTGTATACACTACATTACTGTAATTTGATTTTTTTGCGTTTTCCAGTTTTAAATTTCTTACATATCTAAATTTATTAGGCTTAAAATTTATTAAATTGTATTTTACTGACTTGTTATAAGACGTTTCTTAAGTTTTGTGCAAAATATAGAATTACCAGATATTAGCGAACAAAAAGCAAGCTTATCACGAAGTTGAAACTTACACTCAGGCTTAGGATTAATTTCCTCACATTTTTAAAGTATACCTTTTTGTGTATTTTTTGTGCTCTTTTCGATGGCGAAGTTAGTTTTTTCAAATATATTTTTTTTGTTAGATGTTTTCGGAAAACCCGGAAAAAATCATATGGGAAAAAAATTAAAAAAAACTACGCCTCTGGTTTCCTGCGAATTCCCGAAAAATTATGTCAGATTTCGCCGCGGGACTTATTTTATTTGAGAGCCAACAAAAAAATACGCAACTTTTCTCATGGGCACATATGTCTAACATTTATAATTTGGCCACAAATTCATCGCAAATTTCATGTCCATGGTTCTGATCAAAAAAACGAAAAAACGACTTTTTGGTAAAAGCACTTCTGGCGGCGAGAAATTCGCCATTAAAACTACCTGTGCAATGAATTTCCGAACTATTTTTGCCTCCTCTTTCAAATGGTGCAAATGGGGCATTTATTTTCAATTTTGGAATGATACTTGCCCAGATAATTAGCATTTTTACAATGGAAAATTCCGGAAAACCCGGTTTTTCCTAATTTAAAAAAAATTGAAAAACTGCTACATCTTTTTTTTCTTTTTTTCGGAAAGATCACATCAAAATGCACAAGGTCCTTTTAGTTTCATCCAATTACAAATTAAGGGGCTTTTTTTCGTTATTTAATTGGACTAAATATTGTATTTTTAAGTTTCATAATCACTTTGACTGTTTATTAGGGTTAGATAATCTCAAAAAATTAAATGCAAAAATTGACCTAATAGACGACTTATTTATTACCCCTTACAGTCAAATCAAAATAAATTATTTTAAGATAAATAGTGAGTGCACGAATTGTATAGTAGTGCCACTACGTACAGAACAAATTATTAAATTAAAAACGGTGACGTAATAATACCGTATACAAAAATTAATAAATTAGAAATTCCTGAATGTTTATCAAAAGTAGAAGATAGTACAGCTATATGTACCATCTTAAATTCATCTGAATCCTATTTTAAAGTTCATCTAAGTCCAAGTATAGAAGTTGAAACGTTCGCTGAATACGAACAAACAACATACCCAAACTTAAATACAATTTACACAGACCAATTTAAATTTGATATTTCAAAAGTCCGAACAGATCACATGAACTCAGAAGAACCAAAGCTAATGAAAAGCGAGAAAAGTTAACCGATGAAATCCCTTCCAAAATATTTGTTCGTAACGGACAAAAACAAAGTAAAACTAAAAATAAATATCAAGCTGAAGAAATTAAAGATACAAATCTAGAAAGAAATACTGCTAAAATTATCACTAGACATAAAAATACTGCCAAAGATATTCATTTATCAAATATTAAACGTCCTAAAAGAAAACCTTATACTTTTATTTCAGGTGCGTCACAATCGGATACGCATTAGTAGACATAAAAGACATCACCCACAATTTAGGTATCCTACCAATTAATCTAGGTCCTGCCAAACTTCAAAAATCTAGGCACACATTCGTGCATTTTTACGATTTAAACCCGCTATTGCAGGAATACAATAATTTAAACATACAGTTTAACTATCTTAAAAATAATATTTCAAATAATACATTCTTCAGTATAGAAACTGAGAATTTCGTTAATATTATAGTTTATCTTAAAACTAATATAGAAGAAAAATTTAACAATCTTAATATTCACTCACTTTTAGAAAAAAATAGAAGAGGTTTAATAAATGGGTTTGGATCAGTTCTTAAAGCTATTACCGGAAATTAATACTCCCAAGATGGAGAAAGAACGAATTCAATTTTAGAACATTTAAAAGAAAATCAAGCTAATTTACAGAATCAATTAAATATGCAATATTCTGTCAGTAGCCAGATAATAAATAATTTTAATCAAACAATTCAAGATATCCAAAAAAATTAAATTAATCTTAAATCTAAAATACTAGAAATTGTAGATTTATAAGGAAAATTTGAAAATGTAATTTACTTAAAAGACTTATTTAACGAATTATTGATAATTTATAATTTAATCCTGGACATAATGGAAAACGTAGAAAATTCCATAACATTTTGTAAACTGAAAACCATTCACCCTAGTATCATAAAATCACATAGGCTACTTTTTGAATTAAAAAAGGTTTCTTCTCATTATCAATTTCACCTACCATTAGAAGTAAAATATGAAAATATTTTGAATTTTGGATCAATCTTAGAGGTTAACTGTAAATTAGAAAAAAATCAAATTCAATATTTTCTATCAATTCCTATTGATTTTGAAACAGAATTCGAACTATATTATTTACTGTCAATTCCCACTAAATTTGAATCAGAATTTGTTATAATAACGCCAAACACAAAATATTTATTAAAATCTGGAAATCAAATAAAGCCTCTAAACGATATTTACACACGCGGTAAATAATTCCAATGTCCTAGCCATTTACAAAATAATAATGAACAATTATGCGAAAAAGAAATTTTACTAAAAGGAAATTCTAGCCAATATCAATATGTTAAGGTACATATTTCTAAAAATCATATAGAAATTATACCAGAAACAAATCAATTTTTGGCAATATTTCCTCAAGAAGAAAAATTATCAATACAATGTTTGCAAGAAACCGAAATTAAAATCCTATCTGGAATATTTTTAATTGATAATTCACCATGTAAAATAATATTTAAAAATCACGAAAAATCATTTGGACAACCAATTATAATAAATAAACCAAAATTGTATTTTGAAAAAATAAATCTGTTGCCAATGAAATTAAATTTAAAAAGTTTGAAACTAACAGAAATCAGTTCAAATGGACCAATACCTATAATAAACGAAAATTTTAAGTACTATATTCCTAGTGCATGGACAATTATTCTTTACGTTGGAGTAGCAGTAACAATTATTTTTATTATCCACAAGAAGATGCCTAAGAAGAAGAAGGAAAAATCCCCACCAGAACCAACCCCCAAAGAAGGACATATTCGACTTCCGCAAGAAGCCTCATTTTAACACGGGGAGAGTTATAGAGTCAATAACCCTGAGTCGGCAACCTCGTGGATGAACCTTGGAACTGCTGACTATTGCATTAGATTAGTTTGTGTCATTCCACCTTAGGTGTAATCAACCTGTTATATTATATTTCTTTTCTTGATATTCAGTTTAGAATCTGTTCTTGATATGAAAAGTTGTACTTTAAATTAAATAAATCTTTTTAAAAAACTAAATACCGAGTGTACTTAGTTAAGTTGTATAAATTTTTATTAGGACCAAAATAAATTATAATTTTCATTTCAACTATAAAAACCCTCATAATACTAAAAAGGGGGAAACGTCAGATCAGTTATGTTCAGAAATAAACTCTTTAAACATTTATTTACTTAAAATGTGTTTCTTTTAGAAGGTATGTTATTAACTTTCTATTTGTACTTGTTTTAATTTATTTAAATTTTTCTGTGTTTGTTGTATTTTCAAATTGATTTTGATATTAATCTTATCTATTTATATATTTTTTATATTCACATAAACGAACGTTTATTAACTTATTAAATATAATGAATTCATGTTGTTTTATTATATCCTTGTATGAATGATTACTTTTATTTCCTTTTGAAAATGAACTTCGAAGATAAAGCCGAAACGGTGAGTAAGAATAAAAAAATTAGACGAAAGTGACGATATTTACTGGAGCTTTCATTTCCACGCTCCTTTTTCTAGCCATCTACACCTGAGCCAGCAAGATTCGTCTTTCCTCCATACTTGCATTCTCCAGATTTACAAAGAAAACGCCGTCCTCTTTAACATAAACGAACCTTCTTTGACGGGGCCTATACCAGTACTTTACATTATCAGTTTTATTTGTTATACTAAGCAATTTAAATGCATTCGTAATTGCTCATTCTCACATCTTCTCTTGTAGATTCCGTACTCATTTTTCTTATTTTTAGTTACGTTTGCACTGCTCTTTTATTTTCACAGCTTTAATTCTACAATGCTGTATCGCTACAATATGGCTCCATTTTTGTAGTTATACTATTTTATTCGTAAGTGACCAACCTATTATAATAAGTAAAGATTATTATATTACAGAACTGAAAATGTCCCTGTAAGGCCGAAACTAGTGGCTCCTGTATTTGTTTATAATAAAACTGATTTTAAGGTTTTATTCTTTAATTGAAAAAATTAGACCTTTACAGTGATTTTGTTTCATTTCCTGCATCAGACACATATAAGACGGTATTAAATTTAAAAATAGTAAAATTAGCAATTTTTTTAGTTTTTTTTTACAATTAAAACGAATGGACAATGTGTGTTTATATATATAAATGATACGCCACTGAACAAGAAGGATATTTACGTTCCCCCTTGTGCCCGCTTCACGCTCCCTCTAGTAGTAATTGCTCAGAGAGTTATATTTATCTGGTCATTTGTTATATTTAATTTTTATTTGTATTTGTATTTGAACGATTTTTGAGTGTTAGAATCTTTATAAAGTAAATAATGCCTCGATATACGAGGGTTTTTTTCAACCTTTGATAGGCTATAAACGAAAGACGGGTGAATTTAAAAAAATAATTTTATTACCAAAAGTAATGTACATTAAAGGTTACTTTTCTACATAATAACACTGACGATTAAGGCATTTGTCATAACTGTGCACAAGTTTTGTATAATTCTCTTCATAAAATGTGTGCGCTTGTGACTTGAAGTGAGTTGTGATGGTTTCTTTAAACTCCTCGTCAGTTTGGATGCACTGTCCCCCAAGCCACTTTTTTAGTTCAGGGAAAAGATGGTAGTCACTCGGCCTAGGTCTGGACTATATGGTAGGTGTTCAAAAAGGTCCCATTAAAATTACTCAAGGAGCCGTTGGGTATCACGAGCATTATGAGTAAGGGTATTGTCATAATTCAAAACAATTCCAGAAGTCAGCATGACTCTTCTTTCGTTATGAGTGGCTCTCCGTAAGCGTAACAAAGTCTCACAATAAGAATCTGCAGTAATTGTTGTCCCTGGCTGCATAAACTCCAAAAGAAATGAATAACACTTTGCAATTCACACTTGGCGGGAGAATCAATGCAGACAGTCATGTTTACGTGACTGCCTACTACGCACGCCAGCGACCTGCCGCATGCCTGTCCTTCATACTGTGCGAGCGGAGGTTAAAAAAAATATAGCCCTTGTTTAATACGTTTTAGCTCTAGTAATTCTCGTTTAAGTAAAAAATCGACTGGAATAGCATTTTTTACGTTAGTATAAAAATTATGAATATCGTACAGGACAGTATTGTGGCCGGTTTCTATAAAACGTGTCAAAGTATGCATTTTTTTTTTATTTTTAAATTGTGAACTGTCGGCGGTATTCCCCACTCCAGTTTACCGGTCTTCAAGCTTGCCCAGCAAAAAAGGATAAATTCGATAATAACTGAGAATTACCCTTTTTTGATTGTCGGCCGTCGTAAGCTCTTCTCTCTTCTCCACCAACGAGTGAAGTACTCTGTGAGTGACCGTGATATTGATAGAATATTGAACAACCCCGTTTATTTTTTAAGGTAGGAAACCGCAAATTATTAATTATTTTTCTATTTACAATTAGTTTGAGACACCCGTCCGACAAGTGAAAATTTTTGATTCATGCCCAGCAATTGTTTTATTTTATCACTTGGTGGGAAACCGTTGGCAATTTTTTATTTGACGCTGGATATAGGCTAGACTTTGAGTGCTCTCATTTTCAACGACAATATCCAATCTCTCTTAGGAAGCGCCCAGTTAACATTGAGGTGAGAAGTTCAACCCGTCTTCATTCTTCTTTTATTTATTACTTTTGGGGACAATCGGCCCGTTATTTTCTTTTTCGGAGATTCGATCTGTCCCCGGGTTAAGAGTGATCTCTGTCCCGACAGCGTTATCTTATTTCCCAAAAAGACGTCTAAATTAATTTTCCCGCCTCACTTCATGTAAGTTTCTTTTTCTTTTATTTATTCATTCAATTATATTTGAATCATTCCGTTTCCCGTCAACAACTAATTATTGAACGAAGCCCGACGTTTTCTATAAAATTAATTTACACACCGTTTTGATCGGCTTTGGTAAATCTCAAAATAATTTTTACTTTAACCATTGCATTCTCCTTCCAAATACCACGCTGAAAATTATCATTCTCGTTCAACGAAATTGCCAGAGCGTCGATCGTTCCGAACTAAGATACAAGGACGTTCCGAAAACTTTGATTTTATTTATTTTCTTACATTTGATTACCGTCATAGTTAATTAATTTATTTTTAAAATTAATTGTGCTAGCGAACTGTAAATATTTCCCAATATTTAATCAGTTTTCAATTGTAATAATTTATTTTTAATAAATTTTCCGTATATAGGGAGTTTCATATTTATTGGATCGTTTAGCCTCCTGTGCTAGCGAACCATAAATATTTCCCAATATTTAATTAGTTTTCAATTGTAATAATTTATTTTTATTAAATTTTCCGTATACAGGGAGTTTCATAATGCCCGGACCGCTTAGCCTCCTGTGCTAGCGAACCGTAGATATTTCCCAATATTTAATTAGTATTCAATTGCAATAATTTAGTTTTAATAAATTTTCCGAATACAGGGAGCCGTTCATATTTAATTAGTTTTCAATTGTAATAATTTATTTTTATTAAATTTTCCGAATACAGGGAGCCATTAAAATTTAATAAGTTTGCAAATGTAATAATTTATTTTTAATAAATTTTCCGTATACAGGTAGTTTCATAATTCCCGGACCGCTTAGCCTCCTGTGCTAGCGAACCGTAAATATTTCCCAATATATAATTAGTTTTCAATTGTAATAATTTATTATTAATAAATTTTCAGAATACAGAGAGCCATTAATATTTAATTAGTTTTCAATTGTAATAATTTATTTTTATTAAATTTTCCGAATACAGGGAGCCATTAATATTTAATTAGTTTGCAATTGTAATAATTTATGTTTCATAAATCTTCCAAATACCGGGAGCGATTAATATTTATCTAGCTTTAATTGTAATAATTTACTTTTAATTATTTTTTTTCTGTATATAGGGATCCGTAATTACTTTCTCGTAATCTCTTTTAATTGTAATTATTTATTTTACTTAATTTTCCATTTACCGCCGTGCCAAAACCGTGCACTACCACTGTTACATTTTTTTTGTAAATATATATTTTATTACCCATTCCTGTGTTTCTCATATTGCTGCGTTTTCTTTCAATGTACCGTAGGGTACGAGGTGTAAAGGAGATAAGTGTTTTATTTTTATTTATTCTAGTATAGTGGCTACCTAGCAGTGACCGCCTGGAATTATTTTTACCTCCACTGAGTTTACCTTGAGTATACTCTGGTGTACTACAGGGTCGCAGAGCAAACTGTGATACCAAAACTGGCACCTGAGCAACCCCTATTCGGGAATCATCATCATAGCGCCACACTGTAGGTGAACCAGAAGCCTGCCAGAGTTCCAAACATTTTTTTCATGCCATGATCTAGGTATTTAGAGATAATGCAATTTCTACACTTTGATGTTTTTAGGTATCTAATTACAATAACATTAATAACGTCATCAAGACTAAATTAATAATAAACAAAGAGCATTCAGATAATGATGTACTTACAACATATACATACATATATCTCCATTTTAAAATTGAAAAAATATTACTGATGCATGAAAAGCGATATTTTATCTATGGGTAAGCTTATGGAAGAAATTCGTATCCTTGATTTTGTTATTAACCAATTTTTTTTTTAGGTAGGTACTTCTTTTGATATGATAGCTATTATGATAGTAAAGTGTTCTCTGTATAAGATATTTTAGACTATTTAACTTTGTGTTCAGTATGGAATTTGAAAATAAGAAACAAGGAATTTTGTTGTGTTTACGGTTGCAATTTACAGGCAAAACAAGGCAGACAATTAAATTTTCATCGTTTTTCAAAACTGGTGATAGTAAAGTTTCGATTATAAATAAAATGAGTAATTCTGAGAGTGTAGATAAGCTAAATCTCTAACCTAAAAATGGAATAAATCCATCTTATCTAATGTTATGAAAGTATATGTTATTTGTATTTCATATTATGTCAATGATCAGGACGTTGTTTTTCTACCTAAAATAAATATTTGTGTTAAATAAGCTATATTTAATCTTAACTAGATATGTTTTAAATTTTATGGTAAATACACATATACCTTTAAAGGGTAAATTTCCATAGCACTCCATTTATTAGGACAACTCAATCTGGTGTATATTCCAGGAAATGGATATTTAGGATATACAATTATTCCATCTATTAAATGTTCATATTGTTTACATGTAAAATAATTTTACAACCTGGATTAAAAATGCAACAATATGTTTGCATCTCCACCTAGGCCAGCTTTACAGGAAACATCACCATATATTTTTTATCATTATCACCATTTTCATTACTAAATTTTCCATTTATTTCATGGGGTGCCAAAGTTATACCAGATGCCTGCAGACAGAGCTCAATTAATTTTAGGTTGATGATGAATGAAAGATGAAAAATATCTTACTTTTTTAATATTAATATTTATATTATGTATTTAACTGACGAATAACAATATATGAGTGGCATTTAATAATTGTTCGCCTTCATCAACATGTCTGAAAGCTGGAATCGCTTTTAAATTGTTAAATATTTCTAACAAACTAAGTCTAATATTTATAATAACGAAAATAACACAAACAAAGAATAAAACAACAATTATTAAAAAACCCAATTTCAAGAAAAGACACTGTATAACCGATTAACCACAGTTTTCGTCTAGGATGACCCATATTTAATTGTTTGGGAGTCTGATAAGCATTTGTATCTTTTTTACATTTCTAAGTAGAGAATGAAATAGGTACGACGATTTAAAAATTTTAACTTAACCATTTATTATAAAAACAAACTCTTTAAATTGTGTACATATTTGCATTTATATAACTTAGGTTTTAATTAAACTTATTTATTATTAATACGATTTTCATTTATATATTTAATAATAAAAATTTCTATAAAGACAATTAATTTTTTTGATTTCATATAATCAGATTTACTTAACCATAAAATAGTAGAAGTAAAAACATGTGATTCCGGACCTGCTTTTCCGCGATTTTAGCTAGTGCAAAAGACACATCTACCAAGCCAATTTTTCTATATCCAAAATATTAATAATGACTTATCCTCTGGTTGCTATATTACTGGCATCATGCAAAATCTTTTTGATGAGTGCCTCAAATTTTCTCGGAAATCACTTTTAATAAACTTGTATATCACAGCCAACTTAGGTAATATTTCACATAAATTTTCTGTAGACCATATATGAATATCATTTGATAAAGTTTATGAATGTTTTTGAACTTTTCTTTTTCGCACATTCTTACAATTAAAAACCATTTAACTCACTATAAAAACTATTACATAATTCACATAATGTCTTTGTCTTAACCTATAACCTTTCACAAACAAAATTTGATAAAACATTTCTCAAAATTATTGGCTTACATTTAACTTGGTTTTATTCCTTTTTCATTGCAATTTAAATATTCAAATTTTATAAAAAAATATTATTTTAGGACCGATGGTAGAGTCTGCACCAACATTTTGATTCATTCCTAGCTATTACTTTTAAATTATATCAGTGTTTTATCACAAGACCCCATTCTAAGGATTCCCAGTGAAAAATATTTTCAATAATAATAAATTAGTTGTAAACTTAAATTCTACATATGTACAATTACCATCTGTAAATATCGCCGATTCAAAAATATACCTAAATCAAAAAGACTACATTTTAAAATTTATTGTACACTGTTAAACCACTATTAATTTTTTTTACAATGATTTTGCTTCTTGTACATCTTTTGCTTCCTAAATCAAGCAATACAAAAATTGTCAATTGACTTATCATTTACAATATGTGTCCATAATAAACTTAAATCATAAAAATAATCAGTATTAATAATAAAAAAATATTAATTACCCCATAAAAAGCGAGTAACTGAACCACATCTTTGGCCAGAGAACGTCTGCTATCCTCATCATTATTACAAACTTTTTTTTATTAAAATTACAATTAAAATTTAATGGTTAAACATTTTGGAAAAACAAATCCTCTGCTTACAAAGGATCAATCTTGGTGGATAACAATCACCGGCACACAAAAAAAAAGTTGTTTGTGCATTTGACCGGACCCAACTACGGACATTTATTTCGACCCGCTAAATTTGAATTTGAGGTCTGTTTGGCCCGGTCATCCTCTAGATTTGAGTAAAATGCAGAAAAAACAAAAAAGGGAAAAAGTAGAGTGAAACTGCAATTTCAGTGATGAAAAAAAATTTTGTGGACCCGGATCAAGTATGATTTTTAACACGCTTTTATAAGCTTCGCCTGTATGTATGTTTGTAACAGTCGTTTGGACTAAAAGCAAGTGGCTTATTACTGTCAGTATATCCCACTACCTCAAGTTCGTTCGTTGGCCGAGCGGCCTAAGGCGCGGGTCTTCGATCGCCAGACTTACCAATCGTGGGTTCTTATCCCGTCCACGGCTGAAAAAAAAAAAAAAAATAATACAAATTTATTTTTTAATAATTAATCGAACTAAAAAGTAAAAACTAAATATAGTTTAGAAAAACTAAAAAACACGCTTTTAGAGCATATCAAACTAAAAAGTTAAAAATAATTTTTCAAATAAGCTTAAAACAATAATAAATGGAAAATACTAGTATTATTGTGAAAAAAGCGTGGGGCGCTTTGTCCATATTTCTCGTACATCGAGCGCCCGACGCTCTACGGTTTCTTTTTTTTTTTTTCTAGTTATTCTCTTTTCAGCTTCCAGCAAAAATCTGCCATCACCTTGATATTCCAATTTCCTTGATACCTACTCTACATTGCATTTATGTCTTGATAAAATCATTTTTTTTTTCTTCGCTGTAGTCTCCAAGATTTTCAGGAAAGTGATCCAAATGAGAATGCAGATAGTATAATTTGAGATTTATCAAGCAACCCAAATTATTGTAGTTTGTCAGCAACTCTTCAATTAAAGTCTCGTAATTCTCATTTTTATTATTTTCCAAAAAAAATCTGTGAAACATTTTTAAAAATTTACCCAAGCTGCTCTCTCCATGACGCTCATTTATTAAACAAAATTGGCGTCATTAAATACAGTTCTAACTTAGGGTCCATCAAAAATTCCCTCTCTTAATTTTGCATCACTTATCGCTGGAAACTTTTCTCCTAAGTACTGAAAACAATCACCATCTTTGTCAAGAGCTTTGACAAACTGTTTTATAAGACCCAATTTAATATTAAGTGGTGGTAGAAAATATTTAGAGGGATCGATCAATGATTTCCGTATAATATTGTGAAAACCTAGATTTAATTTCTTTTTTGTTGGCCATTCTTTCTTAATATAGTGAGTTTTTTTGTCCCTACTATCCCACAAAGATAAAAAGCAAGGATATTTTGCAAATCCTTGTTGCAATTTTCAATCCGCCGCAAACTTTCCATTGCTGCTCTTAATACTTAATTTTGTCCAATACTATCTTTAAAGTCTCCGTTAATTTGGTCGAATGAGCTATTGGAATAGGTACAAAAGTGTTTCCGTCATGGAGCAAAACCGCTTTAAAACTTCTTTTTGATGAATCAAGAGTCTCTACTTATCCTTTTAATATTCGAACAGTATACCACCGATTTTTTATCATCATTTCTAAAAAATTGCCTAAATTCCTCTTCCCTATTTCACTGATGTTCGTTTAGCTAAAAATTTTTTTTAATGTTGCCACTACACTGAGAGAAAAAAGTAGTTTATATTTAAAATATTGTAAGTTAGAAAGAAATTATTTAAATATTAACTGAGGACATTCATTAATACCATAATATTATAATTATTAATAAATATCTCACAAATACGAGTTTTTCTTTAACAAAACATTTATTACAGCAAGGTATAGTAGATATTAAAAAATATGTTACTCTGCAATATACGTATATTTAAAAATACCTATTAAGTTTATCTAAACATTACAAATTTCTTAATATTAAAATACAACACTTTAAATATAACAATTGTGCTTTCGCGCTCTACGAAATAAATAAACTTTAACATACAGCTATGATAAGTGAACTATTAGCAAATATATTTTTAATAATACCCAGACTCAACGTCCCCCTAATGCGATCATGTGATTTCCACAGTTCGTATAAGTTGTTGGATTAGAGTAGCTGGAGCCCATCCCAACGTTGCCATTCACGTTTTGTTATTGCGCTATCATAGAAAATTTAAATAATTCAAATTACCTATTAGGTACCATTTTGCAATATTTTTTCTATTTATCGTTAACATAAAACTAGCGTAAATAATTTAAAAGTTGTTTGCTGTATTACTAGTGGCTTATAACTAATTATTGTATTATAAATCTGCATTTTTTTTAAGTGCAGTATGCAGTTCCACTGGGTGGGTAATTTGAGTTTCACAAATTGGCAACATAAAACACCACGTGGTTTCCAATTGCCATATTGTGAATATGTTAAGCACGTTCTTGTCGTTGTCGTTGTAGTTTGCATGCAGAAATCGTTCTTTTTCTGAGTGACGCCGACATTATCAGCTAAGTTTATTAAAAGTTTACAGTGATTTTTTATCCTAGTAAGTAATTATATTTATTTATTCAATTCTAATAATAGGTACGTATTATTTTCGTGAATATTATAATTAATTAAAGTCAGATAATGAAAAACATTCTATTTATGGGATATTGGCCATGTTTCAACTGAACTAAATAAAGCGTCTTTTTCGAAAGCATGACCTACAAAATAATTTAGGTATTTACTTAATTTATTATTGCCAATAAGTGTTTAAAATGTTTTACAAGACAACAAAAATATAAATTGTGTATTTTATAATTTAGATAGATGTTATTTTCACGATCAAACGTGCAGAGATTTTTGATTTATTTTCAGAATTAGAAATGGAGAAATTGCAAGGATACTGGGGTTTTGCAGAATGTTTAGAAAAATTTGAAGGTATGGCGATGTTATAATTTCATTAATTCTTTGATTAGATTAGAATCATTATCTAAAAAAGTACAATTCCACTTTTCTAAAAAACAAAATACAGACAGGATGAGTAACAGTTTTTTTTAATAGATTATCCCTTATACACAGGGTGAGCCAGTGATTCATTAGTTTGAAAAAGTCCAATACTAGAGATATAAAAAAAGGTTGGAATTTGCCTCTTGGGGCTAGGACAGTTAAGGTCGAGATATTGAAACCAAACTTGGTATATGGATGTAATATCGCATAATTACAAATATCACATTAAAAAAATCCTTCTTCCCTACCCCTATCTGATATGGAGGGGGTGTTACTCTCAAAAAATAAAGTTACAATTTTTTTAATACAACGGTTTCATGACAGTCTCCTAAAATGTATTTTTTTTTATTTTCATAGTTTTTCCAAGAAAAAATGTATTGGGTTTGACCGAGATTCGATCGTGCGTCACGAAACACAAATTGCTTAATTTTGAGTTGTTTGACGTCCCGTTTGCAGGTTTTATTAACGAAATCCTTGTAGATAACACTTCCTGATGGACCTGCCACTCACTTTATAAAATTTTAGCCGGAGGTACTACTGTACCACCTAGCGGCCGCTACATTTAATATTAGTTTTATTAATTTGTTCATATTTAGCTTTTCAATTTAATAAAATATATTTTTTGTATGTATACTTTTGATTTCATCTCCCTGATATATTTTAAGCTAAATACCAATAAGTATAAATTAATAGATTCAAAATCATCAATTAACAGATAAAAACAAATTTTAATATTTACAAATAATATTTTTAATAATAAAATATAAGATTTGATAGTTAAGATACAAAGATGTCTTGGAAATATAGAATACTGCTTCATAAAATAATGAAATATAATACAAAACATGGGTTTATTAACTGTTAACAATCACATTTTAACATTTACAACTAACTATGACACAAATGTTGTATTAAACAAATAAAATATAACGTTAAAACATATATTTGTTAACATTTAACATATTTGATTTATGTTAATAAATCTATTTTAATTTTAAACCAGTAAATAAGTTTATTATGAATATATCGGTGTTTATTTTTAACTGATGAGCTTTTAACTTATGACGTGGTTATAGTGAACTTACGTATGTTCGGCCATATCCAAACCTACCATATGTTAAATATTAATAAAGTTTCTTAACAATAAACGTTTCTCTCAGTGTAGATATTCAGCTCCATCTTCCGTAATCTCAAATCTCGTATAAGATTATTGCGTTCTTTTCGGCTAAAAGTTTCAGGGACTGTGTTTTTCCGCTTGACAAGTAGTTTACAACCTGGGTATATTTATTTTTAGAAACTTCTCCAACTTTTGTTTTTTTTTTTGTTCCACTTCCATCTCTTCAAGAGCTACAATTTCGTCCACGACTTCTATTCTGTGTGGCTTAAAAGCTGATGAAAAATTAACGTATTCAATTTTGTTTCTGATACTTGAGGTAAAACCGGCAACATTAGTCATACAAAAATAACAATTTTGTAGACTTGTTGGGGAAGACCATATCATTGGTATTGTGAATTTTAAGTTTTCTTGTTTATTGTTTTTTTTTCTTATCGAGTTACATAAGGTTACATCGACTACAAATCGAATGTGGAATACAGGCCATATCCAAATTAGTAATTCGGATACCAAAATATTCTTCATATTTTTTTTTAATTTGTCTGGCAATGCCCTTCGATTTTTTGCCGAATTCCCCTCAAAAGTAACAAAAAAAATTTGAACTTTTATTACACAAATAAGAATTACTTCTTGTAATAGTATACGCCTTAGCAGCCAAGTTACCCGCTACTGAAGTGCTGCAGTCACTTGATAACGACGCCTGCGAGCCAGCTTGCTCACACTGACCAGACGCCGATACTGGGTTTCCGAAACCCTGCATCGTAAAGTACTAATCAGTGGTACCTTCCATGATGGCATACACGCTGTTAACCCAGGGACTCTGCTGCCAGAGGGTTCTGTTGCCCATCGTCACCGCGTGGAGGTGCCCTAGTTACAGGTACAAGCAATCGAATATTAAAGATTTGCTGACAAACTACAAACATTTTTTCGTCGCTGTAATTGCAGTTTTTCACAATTTTTTGCCTTTTTTGCCCTTTAATAACAGATATATTCCATAAAATATGAAAACGGCCTCCCATAAAGTACCCCCCAGATATTCCGACTTTGTCCAAAATCTAATCATTTCACGTCAGGCCTAAATAAAACTTAAGTTTAAAATTTAATGTTTTTTTCTTTATCCATTTTTGAGTTTTCTCCAAATTTCGAAATTTACACATTTTCTCAAATATCTCGAATACGGTCCATTTTAGAGAAATTATGTATCAAATAAAAATTATAGATAATAATATAAGAAGTAACTTTTATTTAAAGAATTTTCTTCCCCAAACGTAAATAACAGATATATTATATAAAATATAAAAATGACCACCTATAAAGTACCCTCAGATGTTCCGACTCTGCTCAAAATTTAATCAGTTCATTGGACGCTAAAACAAAGTTTAAGTTTAAAATTTGGTGTTTTTCTGTGTATCGGTTTATGAGTTATGCGAGACACACACACACACACACACACATAAACACACGCACGCACGCACGCACCCACACACACACACACACACACACACACACACACACACACACACACACACACACACACACACACACACACACACACACACACACACACACACACACACACACACACACACACACACACACACACACACACACACACACACACACACACACACACACACACATCATCGAGAAAATAGTCAAAACGGATTCAGGGGACCTCAAAACGTAAAAATCCGTCGAAAACTCGAGGTCGAAAAAAATCATGATTCCTATACTTTCCTTATATCTGTATACAGATAGGAAAGTAAAAATTAATCACGCGTTTATCCCAATTGTTACGCAATGTAAAAATTTAGGACTTACTGTAGATTAAAAATTTAAGTTTAAACAACATATTATATCAAAATTAAAATTGTCTTATGCAAGTTTAAAACTAATACGAGGGCTGTCCTTTAAGTTTTGCATATAAACCTAAAATAAAACACCAGATAGTGTTTAAACATTTTATTGTTTTTCGAAGTATTCTCTACGATGATTAATGCACTTTTGCATGTGCTCGAACCAGCTCTGAAAACCGTTATTCAACTCCTGGGGTGTCACAGCTCCAATGGCTGTTTTGAATGCCTAAACTGCATCTTCTGGTGACTGGAACCGTGTTGCCCACGTAGTGCGTTCTTGATTTTCGGAAAGGTTAAAAAATCGTTGGCACTTAGGTCGGGACTGTAAGGAGGGTGGTCTAACAACTCGACGTTTTGTTGCTCTTAGAATTGTTTTGCGAGCTGTGTGCGCACTTACATTGTCTTGATAGAGGATGACTTTCGTTATATACCAATCGGCAGTAATAGCACAGCTTATACAATACAGCTAAAACACTCTCTTGGCGGCAACGGTTTGCGTCGATTTCGTCGCGCATCGCTTAAGCTCCGCCTTCGAAGGGAAAAGACGGTTTTGGCGTTCAGAAGCGTACTTAGGCAAGGTGTTGAGTCGTGCGTATAATTTCGTTGATTGTATAATTTCGTTGATTTTGTTTGAGTTAAAGGTACTGTTATTATTTTGGTGACTCTTGAGCTGTGAGTAGAATGAGTTTGTGCAGTCAAAAGCTGTTTTAATAAGGGTTATACCTGCAAGAAAACATTCTTTAGTTTTCCCAAGGACCCAAACCGATAAGTACTACATTATAAGAAATTTTAATTGTTAAAAATATAATTTATACAGGGTGTCTCATTAGTGCGTTATTGTTCATTATTTTGTTGTAGACACGCAAGAAAGTTTTAAATAAAAGTTATATGGATTTGAAAAATACCTACATATTTTAAAAATATCTTTGGATATACAGGGTGTCACGTTGTTGCCTGGAAAATTAAAATGTATGTTTTTTAAATGGAACACCTTGTATTTTATTTTATGATGAAATTATTAACACCCTAAATTATTGTAAAGACGAATTGCTACAGAAAAATTTTATCAGGTATGTGTGTGGTTACCTTTTAATAAAAGCCTTGCGGATCCACTCCTGCGATACCTGTCTCAAATATAACAAAGATCACGTTAAATTAGACGATTTTTCTTTTTATTGCTTTTAAAAGGCATATGATAACGCCAATTCAGATACATTTGGAAATCTGCAACTGTCAAATGATGAATTTCTAGAACTAATATTCAATATTGAAAAGATATTTTAAAATAATTTTGAAGAATTGGCTACAAAAAATAACATTTGTACCACACTTTTAGAATTAATTAACCCAATACCCTTTAGTCATCCATGCTAACGTTTTCCAAAAGAATAACTTATTTTATTGTATGTTTAATCTCAATAACTAAAAAATATACTGACAATTAGTTTGACAGAATTGTCATTTATTTAAAATTTTAAAAATAATAGCAGTCGGTTGATCAAAATATGAACGGTGATTGGCGAATTTATTTTTTTTTTGCAGTGTTCTCACTACCTAGAATGGATATGAAATATATTCGTTCAATTGAAGGCAATAGCATAATTTTTCGTTTTGTAATCTGTGCATGGATATTAGCCAATCTACGCACATACTATAAAACGAAAAATTATGTTATTGCGTTCAACTACGAATATATTTCATATCCATTTTAGGTAGTGAGAACACTTTAACAAAATTAAATCTACAAATCACAGTTCATATTTTGGTCACCCAACTCCTATTATTTAAAAATTTTTAAATAAGTGATAATTCTGTTAAACTAATTGTCAATATATATTTTAGTTATTGATATTAAATATACATTAAAATTTTTGTGTAGACTCGATAAATAATAGCATTTTTGTTTTTATTATGTCCACATTTAAAAAAAAATAAATTTTAATCAAACTACATGATACTAATTTAATTACGAGTATTAAAACTAAAGTCCTGAAAGTTTCGGTGAAGATGAGGACAGAACATCTGCCTTCCATGCGAAAAGCCCGGGATCGAATCTAGGCCGAGGACTAATTAATTTTTCATGTTTATTTTATTTTATAAATTAGTCAACTTCGTAAATTATTTTAAAATTAGTTATTTTGTCTAAATAACCTAAAATAATTTTTTAAATTTGTAGATTTTCGTTAGTGGGTCGTAGAAAAAATATACTGACCATATCGAGTGGATTGTTCATATCACAATCAGACGATTGAGTACTCCGCCTACGACGTCGTGCTCAAACTTCGTCTTTGTGTGATATGGCTATCATATCCACCCTTGTTGAACAAACTACAATTTATTTGTTTTCTTGGTTTAAGTTTTACATCAGAAATAAGAACTAAATTAATTTACTTTTCAAGTTTTCTTGTAAAAATCGATATTACTTTCTCCAAGTACCAATTTAGTACCTACCTAAAATAAGTACTAATTATGTAATATCGTGTAATATTGTAATTCAAATTTCACATTACTATAAATTTTCAAAATTCCCTACTTCGGTATGGTCAGAAAAAAATTGAATATATTATATTAATAAAAACTGTTAAAGTATTACTTCTACAAATCTGTATTTCAATTAATAAGAATACATCTAAATATAACCAATATTATTAAAATAAAAGCACAAATTCTTTATAATTCCAAAATACCATAGAGTTCCCAGACCTCAGTCGAAGCATTCGTTTATCTAGGTATAAACCCTTTGCGCGAAGAGTAACACTTGCCAGAGACACGGGGTACCACTTGATTTGCATCCACGAGCGTGACACATTTCTTTAACAATTGAAGCCCTTGGTGTAAAAAGGATCCAAGTCACAATTTGTCGTAAAGTGACTGTTTTAGCTCAAAACATTTGTTAACGAGGATTTTACTAGCCACATACAAATTATTTTACCTCTAATCCGAAAGATGTGCTATTTTTCGTAATATTTATATTTAAATAATTTTTTTAATTATATTTGTGGTAATAGTTCTTTGCTCTTGCAGAGGAATTGTTGCAACATGACCTGCTTTGGAAAAAAATGTTGCGACCTTTTTTTTAGACACACTTCGAGAACGGATCACATTTGTCGGTTTGTCTTCACCTTGGAAAACCCAAACAGATGATTGGCGTTTATTTTCAGGTTCATATAAGTAAATCCATGATTCATCACCACTTGCGATGCAGTACACGTGTGTGAAGAGTTTCCAGCATTGAAGCGCGCCAGAGTTTTTGGACGCCAATTTACCCTAGCTTCTTTTTGTTCTTCAGTTAACAGATGCGGTATCCAACGGGACACTAATTTTTTTACTCCCAATTCTTTATGCAAAATCTTTTGGATTGAGGTCTTTGAAATCCCTAACGATGCTTTAATATCGCGATATGTCACATGCCGATCTTTCTCGATGAGCCTCAATACCTTCCTGGGTGACTACCGATTTAGGTACACCTGTTCTTGGCTCGTCACTAAGATTAACCCGTTCTCGTGTAAATTCTCCATACCATCAAGAAATTGTCGATTGATGTGGTGCATCACTACCAAAAAGAGAACCCAACTCGGCGAGGCATTCTTGTTGAGATAATTGTCTTCGAAAGTTGTAAAAAAATATGGCATGAAAATGTTCTCGGTTTAAATCCATTTCTTGAATAACTTGTCAACTTTGAAAATTCGGTGTAGCTACAACACTCTATGAATCGGACTGAAACTTGGAAGTTAGGTTAACTAAAAGCGACAGTTTATTTTCATTAGAGCCGTTTAATTCGTAACGCACTCTAATGCACGGTATGCAAAACTTAAAAGACATCATCAGATATAAAAAAAATGTTATGTGATTCACTGGTATTATCAAATTTTAATTATTGTGATATGGTCCATGTTTAAACATTTCTGAGTCTGGAAGAATTCAAAAATTGCAGAATTCTTGTGTACGGTTAATATTTGGAATTCGTAAATATGATCATATTTCTACTAAATTTAAAGAAACTAAATGGTTAAATATGGTTAATAGAACATTTTGCTTGTCTCAGTCAAAAATTATTTAATGTGAGGACGCCGCCATACTTGCATGAAAAATTAACATTTAGAACTGATGTTTATAACCTATATATTCATTTTAAATCCATACTTAGATTGCCTAGATTTTTCAAAGCTAGTTTTAAAAGTTCTTTTACCTACAATGTCACAGTCCATATCAATAACCTGTTAAAAATTGATCCAATATTATTACATTTGGAAGCAGAAACCTTAAAATGCCGCTATAAAAATATACTACTGCAAACACAATAATTACTTTTTATTTATACTTTTTTTATTTTCTTTTTTATTCTCTCATTTATCTTTCTCCTCTTGTTTATCCTTTTTGTTTTCTTTCCTCTTTTCTTCCATTTGCATTAAACTTTTCTTATAATTTTAGAAAGCCATCTCAAAAGGCAATTTTTTATATCATATTGGCATTGGTGGAAGACCAGGGGCGGATAATATCCGCACCTGAACCAATTTGGGCCAATTTGTCTACTGACTTTTTTTTTATATATATTTTTAATTGTATAAACTGTACTATATGTACTTTTTATGTGGACAATAAATGTGTTATTATTATATACAATTTACAAAAAAAACTAATTACTGCTGAAAGAACGTTTCGGAGAAGTCTTCAGCTATTATTCTGTTTAATAAATTTTGTTTAGTTAACATTCTTTCAATCTTATAAAATATCAAATTTTTACTTAAGAGGGTAAGGAATATTATCCTTGCGTATATGATAACATGTTTGGCATTATAACGCAATACTTACACCTCTAACTTTGAGTTGAGATTTAAATTTTTTGATCATTGTCAATCCATATAACTCTACATATCGAGATCGATCCACGAAATGGCACGAAAATTGTAATTTCTAAAAAAAAGTAAAATAAATTATTTCTCTCACAGATATTGTCACCCACCAGGTCACAAAAATAAAATAAATACATATTTTCTCGAGCACCAAACTCCTACAAATCATCCGAAAGTGTAAATTGTCCCGATTGTGTCACATCGTCCTTGATCCTTGTTTTCTCTTGTGTTCTCGACTGTAACAATCAATTAAATGGCCGAGAATTATGGGCTAATAAATCAGATATGCTATCGTGGTCGTTGATCATCTGTTGTTGTCTGCTCGGCCCTAGAGTCCTTCAGGAGGACAACTCGAATGCCATCATTCAACTCTTATCTGGAAGTTAATAGTGCTCACGACGATCCCGAAGACATTATGGGAAATAAAGTATCTTCGGTATTTAGTAGAAAGTAAAAACTAAATAAAAATAATCTCTGATAAGCACTTTTATAAAAGATTCACTTTCGTCTCTTTTTCACCTTCCTGTATCCAGTAAGAGAATTATAGGAATAATGATTTTTTCAACCTCAAGTTTTCGACGGATCTTTACGTTTTGAATCGTTGAATATTTACAGGGTATACCAATAAAATCTCCCAGGCCGGATATTTTGGTAAGAAATGGAGGTATTTTAATTCTGTAAGAGCCAGTTCACAGAGCACTAAAAGAGCTTCAGGTTCAGATATAAATTGATTTCAAATAGGTTGATATGTAGATGGCGCTGATCTCAATAATTTTCTTTCGATGAACGGATCTATCTTATGTAGTGCATCTTGTAAAAATGAATTTTTAGGCAAATTTTGTATTATAAACTAATTCGATAAATCAAGCCATTTTCGATATACAGAGTGGGCCACTCAAAATAGTTTCACCCTGTTATTTGGCATTATTCATTGGATTTTAAGAAAATGCTAAAAACAGGTCAATTTATATTCCAAATTAAAAACATTTTTACAATATGTCATTTGTCAATCCCCTCCTTTACAATTCTCCAACGCCTGGAATTTTAAATAGGGAATGTACCATGTAGGTAAATCATTAAAAATGTAATTTTTGGGGGATTCAGAAATATGACTGTTCATTGCGTTACTTTTAATTTTAGCGTCTTCTAGCGGGATAAACACAATTACGTATTATGTGTGATACTTCATTTGAAAGCTAATTTTACTAGACATTTTATAAGGCACTATAAATGGTTTTATTGTTGGTCTACACATATATTTTGAAAATTTAAATGGTACAAGTTATCTGCAATTCTTGCAAAATGATTTACTAGGGTTGCTACAGAACTCACCAATCCAGTTAGACACGATGTGGTTCCACCAAGATGAAGCAGGGCCACATAATCATAACATATCCAGGAAGCTGGACTGGTAACAGAGGAGTACTCAGGTGGGCCGCTCGATCTCCTGATATTATACCGTTATTTGGTGGCCATTTAAAAGGTGTCATTTACCAAGAACCAATAGAGGATATGGCACACCTTTATAATAAAATATATGCCAGGGTTGCTGCTATTAATCGACACACACTATTACAAGTTTGTAGAGGTGAACTGATTAGAAGATTTAATATATGTATTAATGAAAATGCAACAATTTCGAACACATTATATTATAAAATCTTAATAATTTCTTAAAAGCTGTTTTCCTATTTCCAAGCTCAGTCATGTAAAGTGTTTTTTTTTAATTAAAAAAAAAAATAGTGTTACATTAGTCAAAGTAGATACCATTGTAAAAGTAGTGTTGTTTCCAATAAACTACAAAAATTTAAGTAAGTACGATTTTAATTGTTTGAAAAAAAGCAATGTTTGAACAATACAGAGTGGGCCACTCAAAACAGTGCACTTTATTATTTGGCTTTATTCATTGCGTTTTAAGAAAATGCTGAAAAAGCTTGATTTTTATTCTACGGAGAATACATTTTTACAACACGGACATCTGTCATGTGTTGTATATTAGGAATATCTATACCATGTGTAATAAATAGTACATCATTGAAAAGGTAATTTGACTGATACTTTTATTTTTAGCGGGATACATTACAAGTTTTCTCTTTTTCACTTCAACGAGCTTATAAACAGACTGGGATGAGGTATGCAAATTTTTTTCAGTTAAAATCTTAAATTCTTGCAATGTTATGAGTTTCTGCTTTTAAAATAACTGTTGTGTGTGTTGTGTGAGAGATATGGCTTCGGACGGTATCCATTTGCCACAGAATGTTTAAATAATAGAAACGGAATACAGAAAAGAAAGAAATAAGAGTAGGGTCTCAAATATCTAGCTTAGTGTCACATATATAAATTTAATTAAAATATCGAGGATATGTTTATCGGTGCTTGTCAGAAGGGATGTCAAATTTACTGGTAGAGGAAAATTGAGAGAGATTAAAGATTTATATAGCCCAGATGTTTGTAATGAATAATTTTGACATTCAAAGAAATTAAAATAACTGAATAATATTGTTACACTCCAGGCGAGAATAACAGTTCCCATCTCTCAATAACGGCGGTACCATAGATACCGTCATTGCGGATCTCTAGGCGCGAATAGCGAGAATCGTGACGTATGCTATAGCTGGACGACTCCATGAAGTATTCTATATGAGACGGTCGTAATAAACACATCGGCGATATATTTATGCGATAATTACTTCTTTGTTGTTTATTAGTGAATATATTATTTATAATATATATTTGTTATTATTATAATTTCAAGTTCGGTGTTTTCTTGAAAAATGTGTTTTAACAATATAATAGAACAAACAAACGAAGTTGCGTGATATTTTATGAACCCTGATATCGGATATTTATAAATATTTGAATTAAATCAGAGACAATGACAAACGAGTACAAAAAAAAATGTATTCTGTTGTTTGATGAGATAACAATTAAGAAAACCATCAAATATAATAAAAAAATAGATGTCATTGAAGGGTTTGAAGACTTCGAGAACAACAAAAGAAAGCCAATTTTTGCCGGACAAGCTTTACTGTATTTTTCCAATGAAAAATTCCAGTAGCTTTTTTTCTAACCCAAAACGGTGTCGATGCTTAATCCGTCGAAATTATTATTATTAAAGGTTTAACACATATTCCAGACTCAGGTTTAGAACCTATAGGAATAGTGTGTAATCTATCTACAGTTAACCAAAAAGTCTATAGATCTTTGGGCATTACTGTAGACAACCCTAAATTTGACATAGTAAAAAACAATTACTTTGCATTTTTGATGTGCCTGGCCTAGTAAAATGCGTTCAAAATAAGTTTTTACAAGATTATTTTATCTTCAATGGCAAATTTATCAGATTTGCTGATGTTAAATAGGTTTATGAACTAGACTAGCGTAGCAAATCTAGAGGAGCTTTATTAAAAAACCTTTTCTCCGAAATTTATTTAAAAAAATAAGCGTAAAGCTCGCTACTCAGTTATTTAACCATTCTGTAGCTACAACCATTAAAACGGCAACTGGAGAATTAGTTTCCATAACGGCTGAAAATACAGCCTATTTTATTAAAACAATGAACAACCTATTTGATGGCTTAAATAGTTATTTTGCATATAGTTCGAAATCTTGTAACCTATCGTATTATATCGAGAATAAAGAGGTGATTTTAATGCTGTTGCATAAGAATACGAACTTTTAAAGAAAGTAGCTAAACAAACTGCCAAAGGTAAATTAACGAGACCGGATTTATTATATGTATCGGGATAAAAAACTGTAACGTGTTATACAGTGTGACACTTCATTTAAAACCTAATTTAATTACTAATTAAATGAACCACATAAAAATAATATATTCATATCCCAGCAAACATTTTGGTTTAGTTTGACGTCGAGACTACCTAAAATATATATAATAAATTTGGTGGCAAAATTAGATTTAACCATATTTAAGGAAAATGTACGTTGGTTTGACGTGAATTCGACATAAGTGAAGAATAAGACGACGTCGAAATTTGGTTTTATTGGCCAATATAGGTAGAATTACGCCTATATTCACATTGTAGTTGCACAATACGTTTGGTTAGTAATACTTCTCTAGGGAAATTTGACGTCAGTATATCGTCAATTCGAAGTTGACTCAACCAGCTTTAGGTATAAAATACAAACATTTTCAGATGACGAATCGCTACAAGTGCACAAAAAGATAAATTTTATACTTATTTGCTATTTTTACTTTCCTATCTGTATACAGATATAAGGAAAGTATAGGAATCATGATTTTTTTCGACCTCGAGTTTTCGACGGATTTTTACGTTTTGAGGTCCCCTGAATCCGTTTTGACTATTTTCGCGATGATGTCTGTGTGTGTGTGTGTGTGTGTGTGTGTGTGTGTGTGTGTGTGTGTGTGTGTGTGTGTGTGTGTGTGTGTGTGTGTGTGTCTGTGTGTCTGTGTGTGTGTGTGTGTGTGTGTGTGTGTGTGTGTGTGTGTGTGTGTGTGTGTGTCTGTATAACGCATAACTCATGAACCGATACACAGAAAAACACCAAATTTTAAACTTAAGCTTTGTTTCAGCGTCCAATGAGCTGATTAGATTTTGGGCAGTCTCGGAACATCTGGGGGGGTACTTTATAGGTGGTCATTTTTATATTTTATGGAATATATCTGTTATTTACGTTTGGAAAAGAAAATTCTTCAAATAAAAGTTACTTCTAATATAATTATCTATAATTTTTGTTTTATGCAAAATTTTCCTAAAATGGTCCGTATTCGAGAAATTTGACAAAATGTAAAAAACATAATTTTTTATAAAAATTGTTTAAATAAAAGTTGTTTATAATATAATTCTCTATAATTTTTGTCCTATACATAATTTCTCTAAAATGGACCGTATTCGAGATATTTGAGAAAATGTGTAAATTTCGAAATTTGAAGAAAACTCAAAAACGGATAAAGGAAAAAACATTAAATTTTAAACTTAAGGTTTATTTCGGCCTGACGTGAAATGATTAGATTTTGGACAAAGTTGGAACATCTGGGGGGGTACTTTATGGGAGGCCGTTTTTATATTTTATGGAATATATCTGTTATTTATGCTTGGAGAAGAAAATTGTTCAAATAAAAGTTACTTCTAATATTATTATCTATAATTTTTGTTTTATGTCAAAATTTCCTGAAATGGTCCGTATTCGAGAAATTTGACAAAATGTGCAAAATTCTGATTTTTATGAAAATTGTTGAACTAAATGTTTGCGATATCGATTTCTATAATTTTTGTTTATACATGATTTTTCTAAAATGGTCCGTAATGGAAAAGTGCTAAATTTAAATTTTTCTGTATTTTCGTTTTCAATGAATATCTATAGAAAAATGTTTCGAGGTAGATGTATGTGTAAAATGTATATATTTAGTTTATCCTCTAAACATTTATAGAGATGCTGCAATAGTTTGTACAAAATAACCGGAAAATGCCTATAATAACTAGATAGGAAAGTCATGTGTTGGACACATCAGATTTTTATCTATAAAAATAGAAATATCGTAGGAAGTGACCAACACAACTAAAACATATACAGAATTCACAGCAAAAATTGAAAATAAATAAATGTCGGTAACAAAAATATATGTAATGTAATTGCGACGAATCAATAATAGGTCACGCTTGTTGAAATTAATGCAAAAAAAAATTTTGTCGTACATGTTAACATGTAACAATGCCCCTCCAAAATACTCTTTAGTAAGAAAAAATAAGAAGAAATATTATGACGTAAAAAAATTATAATAATGTTATGAGCCAAAACTATGTTGTGTAGCACTTTATAAAATCAATAATGTTTTTTTTTTGTAATTTTCATCCATTTTTTTAGTTAAGTTAATATTAAAAATTTGAATTTTGTTAAGAAAATATGGCGTATTGTGCTAATTCGACTTAAAAGTTAATACGACTGTGGAAATCTACGTATTTTACAAATAGCTTTTGACTAAGTTGAATTACCTTAAAGTTTACGACAAGTTAGTTAATTTTACCTATTTAAAGAATTAATAAATTGTGAGTTTTTTCAAAAATTTACCTGTAGGTAAATTTAACATATTTAGGTTATCCTATTTTTGGAAATGCTATCAATTGGTAAATTTCAACTATAATAAGTGTAAATTTTTATTTAATGTGTGTTGACAAATCAATTTACTGGAATATTGGAGTCATTTGTAAATTTTTCACGTTATACTGCAACTGAGATTTTAAACGTTTGACTTTACGAAAAATTTGAAAAGGTTTGTATTCATTTATAGCTCTGTCTATACCACAAAAGAATTAGGTTTACCACTGTAACGGTTTTTTAAAATGGCAGAAATCTTCAAGAATACTAACGAGGACAATAAGTGAACAACCCAATTGTTAAAATAACCTGAATAATATAAATTTTGCAAATAGGTTATGTATGACTGGGTTTTATATTGGTGATTTATAGTCGAAATTATTTTGTAGTAGATTTTTCAGGTAATTGCTACAATAAAGTGAATAAGTATTTATTCAGGATGACTTTTAGGTCAACTAAATGAGTAATCGACTAGTTGGTGGAAATTAAGTAGATACGCAAGGTATAATTGTTCTATGATATCGACCTAATATTATTTTAAAGTAGAGTAAATAAAGCATTCAAATAGGTTACTATAGAGATATAAAATTACGAAAAATATACAACCAAATCTACCTAGTATGATATTCTACTATAAAGACGATTTTCAGTTGCCAAACAGGTAGATGTTACCTAATGATGGTGGGTACCTAATTTTACTTCAAATGAAATTTACCTTCGAGGTAGGTTTTGGTTATTTTTATAAGTAGTTTTCTCCTTTCTGATTTGGCTATAGTTACTTTTAAACAGATATGGGTACAATCTAGATTTCTTGGTATAATTAGGACCTTTTGGGAAATTTATATTGGAGGTATATTTTTCTAGTCAATTTTACGTAATAAATCACCTCAATAGGTAGATATGACTTACCAGGTCGAGTTATAGCTAATATTATCGAAAATATTTGCTAGTGTAATGTGAGCCATTTCATTATTCAGTCATGCTCTAATCCTCCCTCTCTGTCTTATTTGGCCTTTAACTTGTCCGATTATCATACATAATTAAACCCCTTAAGACCAAACATATGTCACGAATATGGCGGAGGAGCTTTCAAAGACTATTCGAGAAAGAACAGGATAATGTTTCTAGTGTATTGGTGAGAATAGGTGAACTTTCTAGCACCTTCGCCAAACTTTTAAATTTGTATATAAATATTTGTGGAGAACCAAGGGTCAGTTATTATATGGACAGTAAAGATAAATAGTGAACAGTTTAAAGACATTCGAAATATATATAAATTAGAATAATAGTGTTATAAAATAAATAAGTGTTTAAATAAATTATTATTAAATAAACTGTTGTTTAAAATAAACAAACATCACATTGGTGTCGAGAAGTGAGATAGTGTAAATAAATAGTGGACAATAATGTCTAAAAGACTTAAAAGTAAGTGCCTGAGCTACGTCGAGAATTAGAAGAACGTGAATTGGAGACGACAGGGAAGAAATCAGAGCTGGCACAACGACTTAAAAAAAGCACTAGAAAATGAAGGTTTGGATCCGGAATCGTTTCTATTTTCGGATAATGCGTCTTCTAAAATTTCTTTAATTTCCGATATGAAAAACGATATGTGTTCTTTAAAAACTGATATTTCTTCCGATATGTCTTCCATGAAAACCGATATTTTTCTAACATTTCCTCATTAGAAACTAAAGTTTCTTCAGACATTTCCTCCTTAGAAAGTAAAGTTTCGTCTGACATATACTCTTTAAAAACCCGAAATTTCTTTTGACTTGGAAACCAAAATGTCTTCTATGGAAAATGAATTTTCGTCCAATATTTCTTCCTTAGAAGAAAAAGTGTCTTCCGAAATGTCTTCTTTAAAAGATGAAATCTCTTCTAATATGACTTCCATGAAAAATGAAATTTCTTCTATGGAAGATAAGATTTCTTCCGTTGAGGAGAAAATAATGTGTCCGTTGAGGAGAAAATAAAAGAAATGGAAAAGAAGATAGAAGAAATGAAACACGTAGACCAAACCAAGAACGGTGAAATTAAGTGCCATGAGGTAGACTCGAAGTTGAATTTGGAAGGAGCTGTAAATTCTGCTCTTGTTATAGCCCCAACTTTTGACTGGAAGATGTGAGCTGCCAGAGCAAACGAATGATCTGAACGAGAGAAGGCAATAAATTTGACTATTGTCCTTCGAGGAGACGCTTTGGATGTCCTTTAGACTATACCCGTGGAAGAGACAGATGATTTTGAGCAACTCCATAACCCAAAAAGACAATAGGGTTATTCTCCGAAGCTTCAAAGGTCTTGGAAAGGTCCGTATCTCTACAAAAAAAGAATCAGTGATGTCATTTATCGTATAAGTAAGATCCCGAACGGTAAACCAAGGGTAGTGCACCAAAACCGGCTGGCGCTATTTGAGGGTGACCATGAAGAAGAAATAAACCAACTTCAAGAAACACCAGATCTTGTCTTTGAATAATTTATGGGTGCATATGGAGGTACTGGAAAAGCCAGATATGGTGTTACGACCGAGCAGTAACAAGATCTGCTCTCGCTTCCGAAAGACTACTCGCTGGTCCATAGTACTTCCGCCAGCATTAACGATGCGCGAGAACTGACATATGTGTTCCGTAAGAAGTTTGGTCGACTGGTAGAACTTCAATGTCAGTTACCAGCCCCTGGAAAAGCCTTGAAACTTCAAGACGGGTCGCGTTTGTATAATTGTTGTCAAAGTTTAGTTAAAATATATTGTGATACCAAAAACCAGCGTAACAATATAAATTAGAATAATAGTGTTATAAAATAAATAAGTGTTTAAATAAATTATTAATAAATAAACTGTTGTTTAAAATAAACAAATATCACACTAGGATGGCATTTGCAATAGTTTGAAAATTTGTCATGCATTATTTTTAATATTATTGCTAACTTTATTTTGTTGCAAGTGCAGTATGGAGATATTTAGATTAACGTTATGTGGTGAATTGAATTGGTAATTAGCTTTCAAATTAAGTATCACACTTTATAATACGTAATAATTTCTTATTCGGCTAGAGGATGCTAAAATTAAAAGTAACGCAATGAACAGTCATAACTCTGAATCCCCATAAAATTCTTTTAATGATGTGCCATGCATGGTACATCCCCTATTTAAAATTAAGGAGTTGAAGAAGTGGAAGAGAGGGGGTTAGTTAATACACGACAGATGTCTGTATTGTAAAAATGTGTTTAATTTGGAATAAAATAATTCCAAATAATGGTGAAACTGTTTTAAGTAGCCCACTCATTATATCGAAAATGGCTGGATTTATCGAATTAGTTTATAAAACAAAAACTGTTTATTTACAACATCCTCAAATCAAAAAAAAATTATTGTGCACAGTGCCATCTACATATTAAGCTATTTAAAATTAATTAATATCTGAAACTAAAGCTTTCTTAGTGCTCTGTGAACTGGCTATTACAGAATTAAAATACCCCTATTTCTTACCAAAATATCCGACCTGAGAGTTTTTTTTTGGTACATTCTGTATACTCTCTTAAAATTAATTGAATATAATGTTATTAATATTTAATCTTAGCACTTTGTTGAGGTATTCGCGGCAAATGATTCTATTGGTTACCACGGAATAAGTGATCATATAGTCTACGAACCGTGGTTTCGAAAAAAGTATATAATTTTTTCTTCCCGTATTAAAATAATCAGTTCTTGGTGGAATCAAGAATCCACAAAATTCGCAATTTATATGTTGGTCGTCGGCTTAATTAAATTTTCCGGAAAGAATAATAAGGACACTTGCAATAAAAAGAAAGAATTAAGTGTTTCAATTAGTCTTGGGAGAATTCTCGGTCCTTCTCCGGTTAAGAGTTTTGAAAAAAGAAGAATCTTCACGACTTATTTATACGGAAAAACTTTAATTACATTCACTATGTTAATTATAGTGTTCTGTTTCCAAGTTAAATTAAACTTTCGAAATAACACTCTGAAGCGTAAGTATTCATAATATTTTATTTAAAAATTCAAGTTGGAAATAAAAAACAGTGATGTATTTCAAAAGTGAGGAAAATGCCGAAATCATTGACTTCTATCTAATGAAATTTTTCATAAACTAGACTTTAGAGGATTTAAATGGATGAGGTTCAATTAAGATTTTGGTAGCTGTCAATTTGTTAGTCTTGGCTATTTCTAAGGCCTCCTTCCTATATATTACCTTAGTATTGCGATCGAATCGACTAAAACATTTTCTTACCTCCACTTTTGACCAATTTTGTCAGTGATAAGAAAAGAAAAACTCGAAGTTTTACCACAAAAATTATTCAATAAAACAGGGATGAAGTGAGACTAGTTTCAGTTAATTACCACTATCAAGTATGTAAAAATAATTATGTTGATGTAGAGTTGTAGGAAAATAATACAATGGATAAAGAAGATATTTTATACAAATAATTAAAGATTAAACGACTTACCTATAAAGAAGTTTAATCTTAATTATATGACAACGCCGTCCGCATAGACGTGTAGTAACGCCTCTGGTGTTACACACTTCACTGTATTTTAAAAAACTAAATCCAGCCAGGCCTCTCCATGATTCCATCTACATAAACCACTCATTACGTTCAAGGTGTTCCTTTTAAAACGAAAAATCAATTACCGTGTCAAAAGAAGAGTTTGGAGGGTTGGTCTATGCGGACGTGGTTTTCTTATAATTAAGATTGAACTTCCATACAGATAAGTCGTTTAATATGTATTTAATTATACCTCGACTACGTTCTTATAGACCATATATGTAGATGTTTAAGCAAGGCCAGTAAACTGATTTTTCTAATTTCTAATATTTTAAAAATACAACATTAAGTAAGTTAACGTGATAAGTGAAAATAATTATTTAAAGACAAAACATATGTGGATACGATACGATAATTTTTGCACGAGTTTTAAAGAAGTCCACAATGAAACTCGTATCTGAATATGATATTTTAGAATCAAACAGGTAAATTGACCAAATATAATTTTTTTTATATAGATATATGTTATCAATTAACAGTTTAGAATTACTTCATCATGATGTACAGGGTTTTTAGTTATATTTTGACGGCTACTTATTTTCATTATTATTGTGAACACAAAAAATGTATTGTAATAACTTGCAGAATTGTATATACAGGACACCCTCAAAAAAATATAATTTAATTTTTTTATGGGACCCCTCTATATTTTTGTCATTTTAAGTAGTCCTTTATTTCCTGATTACAAATATATAATATTGTATCAGACTATTTGAATTACTTAGTGACTTATTGCACTATGAAAGCGTAACAAATATGAAACTTAGGAAGTATATAAACAAAATTCAGAATCTACATTACTTACTATATTTAAGATAAAGTGATCGTCTTTATTGTTTATGCACAACTGATATCTCCTCAAATTTTCTAAAACATCAATTTCAGCACGAACTGTCCCTGTGATAGAATTAATACTTTTATTTTCATCAAAAAAATATCAATTGGAGTTAAATCTGGACTATTCGGTGGTCATCTAATAGGACCGTTATTGCCGATCCAAATAAAAAATTGATTATTTAAATGTCCTCGACCAGCTAAAACATTGTGTGGTGGTGCTTCATCTTGCTGCCACATCATGTTGTTTAGTTGGTTTCATGGATAATTCTGTAATATTTCATCTACTTCTATCATAATGGTTTCTAAATATGTTTCTCTATTAATTTAAAATTATAAAAGAAGGGCCCAACTATTTTTTCTTGAAAACTTCCACACCAAACGTTAATTGACTTCCTTCTTGATTTCCATTACCTTTCTATTATTTATCTGTTCCCACGAGTGTCTATTTTTACTTTTCTATCTGTATACAGATATAAGGAAAGTATAGGAATCATGATTTTTTTCGACCTCGGGTTTTCGACGGATTTTTACGTTTTGAGGTCCCCTGAATCCGTTTTGACTATTTTCGCGATTATGTCTGTGTGTGTGTATGTGTTTGTGTGTTTGTGTGTTTGTGTGTTTGTGTGTGTGTGTGTGTGTGTGTGTGTGTGTGTGTGTGTGTCTGTGTGTGTGTGTGTGTGTGGGTGCGTGCGTGCGTGCGTGCGTGCGTGCGTGCGTGCGTGCGTGCGTGCGCGCGCGTGTGTGTGCTCACGTATGGTAATATTTGTGGCATATTGTGCGTACTAGGTTAGTATTTGTGACTACATTTTTTTTGTGGCATACATACCTTCGTATGCCATAATTTTAATGTAGTTTTTCGTAATCTACTCATCAAAACAATTCGATCTGTACCTACTTTCAATTTTTGGTATTTGGGGTACTTCAAATGCTATTTAGGTTTGAGTTGTGTATTTCATATTTGTGGAATCCCAAAATCTGCTGCTTTCAGAGCCCTCTAGCGGAATGTATCCGTTCTGGTAATTTCATAATTGTGGAAACGTCACATCTGGTAGTAATAATTTAGAAATACCAGTTTTGTTTCATTGGATTAGATATTTTCTCGCTGTTAAAATGGTTGGTAATAAAGCATTTGTGGCAACCTTTCTTTCTACTTGTTTATTGCTCAGAGATCTTATTTAGTTAAATGATTAAGTTTAAAAAAATACGTATTTTGACCGTGACGAAAATAAATTATGTAGATGCCCTTAGTGCTTATGAAAAATTTTAAATTTCAGGTTCTGCTCTCTCTAAATATATCTTTTGCGTTTGGTTTTTTTATATTAAATATATAAAATAAAACTAGATAAATATCTAAGGTCGATATTTAAAGGATGGTCGACATTTGAAGCAAGGGTGTATTAAAAAACAATAATTAAAATAGCAGCAAGAGTGGGTATGAACAATTCATTCGAGTTATACAGTATATTTTTTCTACGGCCCACTAACGAAAATCTAAAAATAATAAAAATTATTTTAGGTTATTAAGGTTAAATAATTAATTAAAAAATAATTTATGACTTTTATTAAATTTCTTCCGTATGGAAGGCAAGAACCCTGAACACAGGACCATCTACGAGTTTATTTTTTTATTTTAATACTTGTAATTAATTTGACTTCGTATAGTTTTATTTGAATTTACAAATTATTTATAATTATAGACGAAATAAAAATATAAATTCTATTATTTATCGATTCTACACAAGAATAACTCATTTTAATGTGTTTAATCTGAATAACTTAAAAATATACTGACAATTAGTTTGACAGTATTGTCATTTATTTAAAATTTTAAAAATAATAGCAGTCGGTTGATCAAAATATGATCTGTGATTAATGGATTTAATTTTTTTTGCAGTGTGGTCACTACCTAGAATGGATATGAAATATATTCGTTTAGATGAAGGCAATAGCATACTTTTTCGTTTTGTAATCTCTGCGTAGATAAGCTAATATCCATGTGAGTCTAGAAAAAATAATTATTTTTTTTTACGATCACTGTCCAAAGTAGGCTTTTGGGCTTCGAAATACAACCGCAAAGTTGACTTTTATATTAATAAAAATTTTTCTAGGTTTAATCGGTCAATCTTTTTATTTTCAAACGATTAGCACTACATATGTTTCGGAAATTAATTTTTTCATCTTCGGGTGTAGTCAAAAGTTAAAATTAAAAAAAAACCAAGGGGACGATTACAACAGTTTAAAAAAAATTTAAAATAGCAAAACCCCATCTTTTCCTTTCATCGTGTGAAGGTGTATTCGAAATAATATTGATTTGGTTTAACACGATAACGACAAAGTATGGAAACAAAAAGATGAGTTTTACAAAGTTTAAAATACCAATGGCGTTACATTTAAGGATTAGAAGCTTACAATTATTTAATAATATTAAAATAAAAGTTTGATAAATTTTTTATGTCTGTTTTATTATTTACACAATTGTTATTTTTTTTTTTTCGAGAATTCTTACATTTTCAAAATCGAAAGAGTGCAAATTTTCTAACGCATGTTTAGTTGGGGCAGTGGAATTTTCATTATTAGTTGCGATATTATTTTTATGGTTTTTTATTCTTTTATGTAGATATTGTTTTGTTTGTCCAATGTAAGTGGAATTACAGTCTTTGCAGTCAATTTTATTGACAACGGTTGATTGATTTATTTTACTAATTTTAGGATTAAAATTCGAAAATGACGTTCTTATTGTTAGGTTTACGCAAAGTTGACGTTTTCCGCAAACTGACATTAAGTGACATATTTGTTGATCGCCTAATTTAAGTTAGATATAATATAATAATATTTCTTTTTAATAAATGGTTTGCAAGTTATTTGCACGTAGTTTAATGTTTTGTTGTTTTATTATTCAACTTAACATTGACTTTCAATATCAACTCCGTTTTTCATGATTATTATAGATTTAGGCAACACATTAAACACTACCTACGACAAATTTTCAGTTTTTATATCTATTTCTTAAAATAATGTGATCGTAGAAAAAATCTTGTGTGCATTTTGAGCGCAAAGTTTGTTGCCGCTTTCGACAGGCGTCGCGTGGTCAACTTTCTGTCTCAAGCGCGCAAAATATTACTATGCGCTATCAATAAACAATCTCAGGGACCTACCAAAATAGCTTCCAAATTTAAAAATCGTTTTCGGGAAATGTATTACTTTGAAATAGAACAAAGTATATATAACGTTAATTTAATAAGCAAGTATGTAGTACCTAGTTATTTAATTAAATCAAATTTTTGGAAACAAAAATTCAATGTCTGTGTCACAGTTAAAAGGGCCAAAATATTGTGTTTGTCTAAATATATTTTACTTTAGTCTAAATTCTGCAAACTTTAATTTTTTAAACTTTATGTATACGCAATATGACATAGCCGACCCCTCTGCAACAAATCGTGATAAAGTAGAAGAGGAATAGAAGGAACTTTCTGTTTAATTGCGAACCCAAACGCTCTCCTATGATTGTGTGGTTCGCTGAAAGAACAGTACATCAATTTAAAAAGGATTAGTAAAAATGTTTAGTAAGAAACTGGTCCTCAAATGACAAGATTTAAATGATCACGCAAACAGCTTATTACAAAAAGCTGTACTTGATAGTAGATGCGAATACCATTTCATAATTTCTCAAAGGGCTTGGTTTACTTGGTTTGGTGAACATTGAAATATCTTCAATTTATTTTTATTTGTGAAAACTTATTACTGGAACTAGTTAAAACACAAAGAACTGCAGTATGTTAGCAGATGTACAGTAAGTCTAATATTAAGGGTCTAAATAACCAACAAAATGAAATATATTTTCCAGTTTATGGATATGTCTATTACTACTTCTAATAATACTAATTTTATTAACTTAGATTAATATCAGTAAAAATGTATTCTGTTACGCTAACTATATAGGATGTTTTTTTAATATTGCGAAAAAATTTAGAGGCGTGTCCCTTGGACGAAATGAAGCAAAAAAGTTTTAAAAACATATGTCTTACGCCTCTTAGATTTGAACTACAGGGTGGTAAAGTTATAAGAAAAAAACTAATTTTATTCGATATATTTGTGTATCGGAAAATGGCTTTGGATGTATAGAAACTGCGTACCAATTTTCAGAAAAATATCTACAGGGGTATTAAATGTATCGCAAAAAATAAGATTTTTTCTTATAACTTTACCACCCTGTAGTTCAAAATCTAAGAGGCGTAGAACATATGTTCGTAGGAACTTCTTTGCTTCATTTCATCCAAGGGACACGCCTCTGAATTTCTTCGCAATATTAAAAAAACACCTTGTATATTGGGTAACAATAATGTACTGTTTATGAAATAAAAAATATAAAATAACAAATTCAATCTCAATTTTTTAAAAATTATGTCAGAATTGATAGTAACTCATTTTCTTTTCAACTATTATACAAACATTAAGAATAAAATTACTTAACTTCACCTTCAAGTTTAAGCTCAAAGAAAACACAAGATTGGATTTCATTTGTTGCACTAGTGTCACACTCGCTGTGTATTCGAATTGTCATACTTGTCAAAAGTATATGCTACACTCACAGATTTGGATAGAGGAGATAGGAAAAGGCCGTTTTCCCCCGGTGTTTCAAAATATTCACACCAGGTAGGCCGCCATGTTGGCAATTTAAGCGTACAACGCACATGCGCAGTTGTTGTAGTGTTTTGACAGAAGTGTCATTTATGTCAACTATTCTTGGTTTCTTTCGAAATTCGCTATTTTAGTGAATTTAAAAGAATTTTAGAAGTTTTTACTATAGACAATTAATAAAATGGGAAAGACTTGCTTTGTTTTTGGTTGTTTAAACAACGAGGATTCAGAAAACATTACATTCCACAAGTAAGACATCATTTCTACCAGAACCGTATTCTTCACCACAGTTTCATTTTCTAGAAAACGAAATATCATAGTACAATAACAAACTGTATGTAGGTATCTAACGTTGATATTCCTATAATTTTTTTAGATTGAGGAAAAGGCGTATGCTTCTTGGTTAATAGCTATTGGAAGAAATCATTGGAAAATATAAGTGCAAATAACGCTATTTGTTCCTCCCATTGTCATAAAGATGATTTAATCGTTTCAAAACGAATAGATACAATAAAAAAATAATGCAATACCTTCCATAAATATGCCTAAAATTGAAGATTTTTATAAAATTAGTGTTAGGTAAATATATACATAAAATTATCAATTTGTTTCTTTTTATACTTTTTAAGAAATTGTTAATTATCCCTATTATTTTTAGAAATTTACAACCTTCAGCTTGAACGAATATTATTAATTCAGAATCTAACGAGGAATTATAGAAGTTGCCAGTTGGTTATTTTTTATTAACGGTTTAGATGGTAATGAAAGAAGAAATGTGGCGTTATATGCTCTTCTAAAATTGCATGAATATGAAGTTATCATCACTTAATTATCATTTGATGGATAATATTAGGTGTAAACCTATACAACTTTGATATTGACACTGCGACTTCATATTTCTTGCATTCACCATAGATAAAAGTACATTTTTTATAAATTTAGATGCATGTCACATACTTAAGTTGGCTTGGAATAACTGGGATAACCTTACTAAAATTGTCGAAACTAATGGCGAAATTATTGATTTTAATTAAATAAAATTGTTGCATTATATTTAACAAACAGAAGGTTTACGTTTGGGTAGCAAATTAAGAGTGCCCCATATGGATTGAAGAAAGACATGAAGGTTTGTACACTTAAACGAATTTAGAAATTACAAATACTAAGTAACATTACTATTAATTGTATAAGGAAATTTAAGAAACTGTTCTATTTACTAAATTCTCGAAATCTTTTTAGATTTCAATGGAAAATGCCTTTGTCTCAAAAAACGGAGACTATATGGATGTCTGAAATATAAGCTGCAACAGAATGTATAAAGAAACTTAAAACCTTTGACAGCAGTTATGTTATTCAGTGACCGAAGAAGAATAGTGGTGTTCTAGACTTTGTTTTATAAAGTTTGTAATAGGTTTATATGACAAATATGTAAACTGTTAATATATAAACTTAGTACAGATTACTTATAGCTATTTTTCTGCAGTATATGGAATAGTATTAGTTTAATTGTATGATGCAATTACATTTTATTTCTACGGCTAGGTATGGATGGAACAATAATCCTTTATCTGTAAAATATTTTCATTCATATAGACTACGATTACTTCTGTACCATGACATTAAGAATATTAATGGCTATTGTATTCTTTAGGACCCCATCAACATTTTACAAATGACACTAAAAAGTACAACAACAGTACTTATAGTTTATTACTACTCTTACTAAATATAACTGAGAGAAACTTCAGAAGATTCAAAATTCTTGTATAAGATGTACTTGTAATATTCCTTATAGAAATCATGTTTCTCCGTACATTCGCAGGTTAAATAAATATTAAATTTAGGAAAGCGTAAAATTTTTTTTTTTAATATTTAAAATTCCACGATATCTTACTAAAAAGATCAACTTTACACAATGTAAATTTAAGAGTGAACACTTTTACAACCCCAATGCATAGAACTTCAAAATTCCAAGGTTGTTTTAGATACGTAGCACCATTATTGTCGAATTCAGGACTTTATATTTTGAATTTTAATCATTTTGTTAAAACTATTAGGCAAGTTCTTATTTCAAGACAATGATTTAATTTAAAATAATTATTTTGTGAACATTTTTTCTGTTATAATGAGGATCAATTGAAAAACGGCTTAGCCGAATTCATTCATTTTGAGACACTAATGTATTTATAGTTGCTCAATAAACATTATTTATTTATTTAAATATAGTCAAAAAATGTACGGTATCTTAAGCCGACGCATCAGGCGTCATAAAGATGAGACGCTTAATTGTATTTGGATGTGAGAGCGATAAAGATAGTAATTGATTTTACCATACCCTTTCGATGGCAAGCATGGGCTGTTGCGGTCCACACTCATTCGTATTATTTTATTTCTCTCTATTCAATGGCATTGTGTTCCATACCTTTTTCCTGGAGCCAGGATGGAAAAGTTAAATTATTGTATTGTATTATACAGAATGTAATTAAGTTGTTAGATATTTCAGAAAACATTGTTTATATTGCAAAAAAAAAAGATAAAATATTCTGCTGGCCAAGATACACTTTCTAGCGCAACAGCTAATAAAAATTATTGAAAATTATTTTTTAGGACAAAATAGGGTAATATAAAACAGTTTCGGCTATAAGTACTAGTGTAAAACTGTCGAATTATCTTAAAAAAAAAGTATTTTTAATCACATAATCAATTACCTGCTAAAAAATGTTCATTTTCAATTAGTTTAAAATAAAAACTTGTTTCGAGAAATCAATAATTATAATTATCTAAAGAGTATCTACCCTTATAGGAAAATCACATATCAAGATTAATAAAAACATTAAAGACATTGTTGAAATACCAATCACAATTTAAAAAACTAAATTTGTATTTTTTGTTCCTTATTAACTTTTATTAAATAGCTTTTTTTTATTTATAATTTATTAGTGTCATTTTCTAATGTAATATAAATGTTTCATGTTTAATAACACAATATTAACATATATTTACTGTAGTATTTATTACACAAGATAAAAAAGTAAAACCCTTCGCACTTGGCAAAATCGAAGCTTCTCACAACCTCCGTCTATGTAAGCGGGTGAATTTACCGCCTTTTCAGATTCCTTTAGTGACCGAAATCGAGAATGTCTATTTCTTGCTGATGAGTCCTAATAAGGACAAAACCGGTCCAAGAATAACGTTATCTATGGTAAGCAAGAACAAAGTTTGAATACTGAAAAAGAATGTTTTAACTTTGTTGTTTTCTTTGGATATAATTCAATGTCTGCTGCGGAATTAGCCAAAGAAGTAGTTGTTTTTTGAAGGGAAACGTTAAAGTTTGGATTTATTTCCCTTTTTTAATAAAATATTTGACTACATGCTTCTTATAATACCTAGTTTTAAATTTACTCTATTCTTTAGTAGGAATATGCCCATAATCTCTTATTTATTTTGATTGATGATTCTTAATGTATACTCAAGTGCATGTCATAGTACTGTGGAACGATATTACAAATATTTTTGAATTCCTTAGTTTTGTAGTTTTTATATGAAATGAAATACTTTCAAGATCTGAGCAATCACATGTAATAATTACATACAAAATTACAGTTTTTAATATGAAAGTTTTGTTTAAATCACGTGATTCCAGATTTATTTGCTACAAAATGTATGACGGCCTTAGATTGTTGTATTAATTTCATATAAAATTGTATTTTAAATATATTCTATGTTTTTATTTAATTTAAAATAAAGTTTCAAAAAGACTAAGATGTTTTTTATTTTTAGAAATCTCTTAAAATCCACAAAAAAAGAAAATTAAAATTCTATTACGAGTTTTTAAGGTTATTAGTTCTACTGTGTAAGTAAATCCTTAATATTTTCGAATTATGTTTAAATGTGTTAGTCCTATCCTGTACACTTCAATATGCAATCAATGCGCAAGTGCGTAGGTCGCTTTTTTTGTAAAGATGGCCGCCTTCAATTCTACGTGCCTGATGAAAATGACATTTCCTATCTCCTTTATCGATGTCTGTGGCTACACTCAAATATTCGACGCTCCACTGAACAAATCAAATGCGATTAGTGCAGAACACTTACACCTAGTGCAATAAATAAAATTCACTAAAAGATTTTGTGTGGTAGCATCCAGCAGATGCAAGTTTTGTAATAACATTCTTTTTTTAATAAATTGTTAACACCTTTTATTCCTTTGATTACGGCTTTATAAGCTTAAAGCGTTCAGCGGAATATCAAATAAAAGTTAAATTTTTTTACACACTGAGGTACTGATTTCACCCTTTACGTCAAAGTAAAAACCTAATAATTCAAATAAATATTTCAGGTTGCCAAAATCGTCGTATCTACTGTACCGCATATTCGCAAGGTGTAAAATATATGGTGGGGACAGTCGAATCGACAGCAGCGTTCGCAGTGGACAAAGTAGGCATTAAATCTGGATTTTATTAATAAATTAATAAAAGAATTTAAATATCTCATGAACGGTTGGATAAACGAAAATTTTTCGTTCCTGCTAATTTGTAGAGAACAGTTTTCTCCGTCGAATGGTGAATAACTAATTTTCCTAAAGTTATTAGTTTTTGAGTTTTAACAAAAATTTAAATTGAATTACATTTAATTTTTAATTATTACACCATTATGTCAAAAACTATTGAGTTTTGGAAAATTTTGAACGAATACAAATTTGTTAATCATAGTTTTTTCTTGCCAACAAAGCAATTCCTATACTTAAATCTTTAACCATTCAGAAGTAATAGGGATAAATCTTCACGGCATATGATAGCCTGAATATGACAAAATCGCTAAGCAAAATACGGTTTGTTTTTCTCGGTCTTTTGACGTTTTGACAGTTAACCGTACTTATTCTATACGAACAATGGGGCATTCTACTTGTTGCGTTGTGAATTGCAAAAATACAGGCAAAAATAGTAGTTGCAAATTTTATACATTTCCAACTGCCAGTTGGAAATTAGAAAACAGAGCGAAATGGATAGAAGCAGTTAAAACAAAAAAGTAAGTAATGTACAACCTAACTTTACCTTTTCTTATAATTAAAATATTATTTTTATAGTCTTGATGGATCACCGTGGATTCCAAAACCAAATGATTGCATTTGTAGCGATCATTTTATTGGAGATAAAAAATCAGAAGAGGAGGCAAGTCCGCGCATTTTCTAAATTCTTTCACTTCTCTGACATGATTTGCCCTTACCAGTTGTTTTCCTTTGTACAAAGTTTTAGGTTGAAACAATATCTCATGGGATATTGCCTCAAATCCTGTTTGAATAATGATGTTTATTGGCAGAGAATTTATTAAAACATATTAATAGTTTAAATTTTTAAACTAACCTTTTTTTGACAGTTAACTTAATACTATTCTTATGTTCTTCTTTATTTTTGGCCTTTATCTATTCAGTATTATTTTATTTAAAATAAAATGCATTTTATACTCATTAAAATTACTTATACTTACTTTTTTTAATCGCGATATGTAATATTTTCTATTTATTTAATATTTATCACGTATTACACTTATATTTCACAGCGATTTTCTTTTTATTTTGTATTTATAAAAATTTTACATGTAATTCATCATTGATAGGGCCAGATTTAATGCGGTCACAAGATGTCGCTTCCTTCGCGCACCCGGCGAATACTCGTAGATGACTAAGGTAAACAAAATATCGTGTTGAGTAAAATTGTTTTAAAAGTTGAATGTGGGTATTGGGTATGATGACCTATGTACACCTTATTAGCTGGTAAACCGTTTCAAGTGAACGTACTAAATTTGGCAACCATAAAGATTTGTCCTCTTACTATATCAAATAAAGAACCTCTGTCTAAGCGCTGAAAGTCATCTTACACGAATAATTAGTAATAAAGCATTTCTGGAAACCTTCTCTTCCAACTGTTTACATCATTATAACTTTCTTCGTATTTGTCGGACGTTTTGGATAGGTTTAGTTTAAATATTCTTATCTAACGGGATGGTCCTTTTTTCAATGCTTAGCCCGAAATAAGGTTTTCGTCAACAAATATAGTGCGATTTGTTACGACAAATTGCTTTAAAATCAATAATATTAAGCATCATTTTAGCTTACAAAAGTGCCTCGTCTAAAACAAAGTTGTTATATTAAGAGTTTTGTTGTTCTAAAAAATGTTTTCTGTAAAATTTGTTTTTTGATAATTATAACCTTGGTCGAGCATGTATTCAATTATTGCTATATACAGGGTAAGTTAATGCTTATAGAAGTCGCTAAAGTAAATATGTTTTTAAAAAACCTTTTTCAAAAAACTCATAAATTAAAAAGATACAGCATTAAAAAATCTAAATCCGGGCCTGGACTTGTGTATTAAAAGTTAAAATAATCAATGAGTTTGTGTATGTTTTTAAAGTGTTTCCGTTTTTCGTGTGAATCATGATTCAATGTGTACCGTTTACTGTAATTGAGTCGCGTGTGATTTCGATAGTGTGTGTATTTGAATTAGTTAATTTATATTGTTTAATATGGTAAATTAAAAAGTGTATGTAAAAGAACATATTTTAAATATTATCAAGGAAGATCCAACAACAAATACGTGGGTGATTGTAAATCAGGTGGAATAAGTCAAACAAAAGTATGAACAACATTGCGAGAAAACCAATTGTATCTCTTTCACGTTCAATGTCTTCAAGCACTACATCTTGAAGATTTCCCAACAGTTTAGTTTTGTGAATGGATTTTAAATCTCATGAATGTGATCAACATATTTCGACGAAAGTTCTACACATTATTTAAGTTAGTCCGGACCGTATTGGACACATTTTGGTATAAATAATGTAAGTTTAATATTTTTAAAAAGGTTATTTGAAAAAGATATTTAAAAAAAATTATTTGAAAAAGTTATTTGTAAAAGTTATTTAAAAAAGTTGTTTGTTTTAATGATTTCTATACACAGTTAAAAAGTATCAACTTAGGATTCACTGTATACTCATACAAAATTTACCTGTTATAATGCTGGATAGCTATGAATATTGAATTTGTAATAAGTTGGGCGAATTAAAAAAAACTTTGAAATTTGAATTATGGTGGGAAAATGTTATGACCGATTTACATAAGAAGGTGAAATTTATTTTATAGATCTCAAACACCGAACATTTCTCAAAAAGTACAATACAAGAAAAAAAAAACGTAATATACACATTTCGTCGTTGATAATTTTTAGTAGGTAGGTCGTATTTAAATATCATATTTGTAGTTATGAAAATATACTATTTACTGGACGTTGAAATTAGTTTTGTTATTTTAAAACGAACACTGCATATTATTGTTTATTTGTCTTTCGTAATCAATTTTGGATCATATTTTCATAATACATTTTTACCAAGATCAAACCATCTTAGCAATTTTGGCATTACATAATGATTTTAGGATAATTGTAAGTTATAAGTTTGAATTAATAATAAAATTTAAAAGAAATTTTTTATATAAGTTTATATAAATTTTGACAATAAGAAAATATAGGAAAAGTCCCTCCTTTTTAATTACACTTGTACTATAATTTGGACTTTAAATTTTTTTATTAATTTTAAATAATTCAATAAGGCTCTTTTGACATTTAATCATTTGCGATAAATCGTTTAAAAAAATTAAAAAACTTCTACTACCTTTGTAGTAATTTTTTAAATTTAAAATGTTAAATCTTCTATTAAAAATTATGGTGAAAATAATTTTAAAAATATTTTGATAATACTATTTATAGGTGACGAAAATATGAATTTTTTTTTAAAACATAAAAATAAAAATTAAAACAAAAATATTAAAAAATAATTATCAATTTTGATAAAGGTTCTTGTAATCTGCTGTACGTGTTAAAAAAAATTTAAATGTAATAATCAGTGAGTAGCTAACCAAAAGAAACGTCAAAACTATATTCACAATGAATGCCGTGACAATAATCAAAAGAATTTAAATGTTTTTGAAAATAACTTAAGGTTACTATGAAATTGTTGATCATGTAAATAGTCTTCCTATCCATTTTATGCAATCCTTCATCACCTCATATTTTTAAAAATTTATTGTTAACATAAAACAAAATGAAGGGTATTAATACGTTTATTTAGTAACCCCTATGTATTAGGAGTTTTTTTGAAATACCTTGTATAGGCTTTATTATTGATAGTTTTTTGATGGTTTTAAAAAGTATTATAAAAACACAATTTCTCATTTATTTTTGTTTTCTGTTAATATTGTACTTGACTAATTTATTGTGAGAGATACATGCCTTGAGCCACTTTTTAAATATAATTTCTCTTTACTAACAAAAGTAGCCAACATTATTCTGACTTCTAGAATAAGTCATTATTATTAATTAAAAAGTGAAATGATTTATAATATAACAAGGGATACAACAGGTTAAACATTAGACATAGCATATTGTATCTTAAGTTTTTGTCGAAACGAAAATTCTACAATAATTTATTAACAGATGTTAAAATTTTTTTTACATTTTGACTTAAAATAACCTTTATTATTGTGGCAGGTTGATAGTGAAGATTTTTAATTTTATAAAGTACCTATGTGTGTAATGTTAACATAGTGATATATTAATGGCACACCTACTAGTGTACTGCTTCTGTAGTAACATAATAATGGCTTACATATCTGTGTTATCTTACCATATTGATAGAAAAATGGCATACTTGACAGTGCAACGCTTCGATGTTGATATAACAATGGCATACCTGTGTAATAGTCATAGCATGTTGACATACTAATGGCATACCTGTGTAATGATATTATGCATACATACTTATGATAAACACTTATTAAGCAATTACTGAGGCCCTTCCTATGGGGCCTCAGTATTGCATCCGTGCAGACGAAAAAATTTTCTGACCCCCATTTTTTAAAACTTTTTTTCATGTTTCTGATCCTTCTGAATCCGAAAATAAAAAAAACGTTTTCGTCTGGTCGTCTGTATGTATGTATGTATGTATGCATGTATGCCAGCACGATAACTCTAGAACGAAAGTTCTGATTGACTTGCGGTTTTGATTTTCTTGAATAATTACTTCTAACTTAGAACCCTATTGATTTTCAGAAATTTCGGTTCAACCTAACTACTTTAATAACAATTTTCTTAAAATCCGCTTATGCATTCCTTATGTGAACAATTTTAGGAAATTTCAATTATTTCTGACGTCAAAATTCCTAAAATTCTTTACATTCCATAAATTGTTAAACATAGAACTATCCATTTCTTCGTGATAGTCTTCTGGTTTCTTTGACTCCAACATTAATAAACCATTTAGCAAAAATAAAATGTCTATCTCTTGAACCTGTGCAAATTAAATCACTACACTACAGGTATTATAAAAGCACTATAGATTTAAAATACAAAATATATTAAGAGTACTACTCCAGTATTAAATTAATAATAATCTTGTGTGCTTCTAAAGCACTTAAACAACATTTGCAAGTGACGAGGAATTGTATGCCTGAAAAACGTCGGCCGCCCGCCTGAACACAGGGATGCCGGCTGTGCTGTCTGACACAAATGCATTGCCGACACTTCAGTACTGTTCACATCAGAGATAACAGAGATATAACCATTCAATGAAAAAATATAATAATCACGATGACAAGATTAATTCGACAATCAATACGCTCCATTTGTAGGTCTGCGGCGAGGAGACGAAAGGTGAGAAGTAAGAGAAGGGATAAAGAAAATTATTTTTCCTACGACCACTTAGGAAAGTGACACATATCACACTATATAGACCTATGGAAAGTGCCCTATATCACACGCGTATGAATAAGAATTTACTTTCCACCCAAGTGAGAATATGCTACTTTCCGCAGTAGCTGTCAGAAAATGTCAAACACATAATTTCTATTTTGATCTATGTAATGTCCATATTAATACTAAAATCGATATGATTGTTAAATTATTGTAAATTAGATCCTAGATATTTATCTGTAACAATTATTTTTAAAATAATTTTAAAATAAATAAGATATATTTGCTTTTTATTCTGGTTAAACACATAAGCGATTAGATCAATCAATTACCGTAAGGCCTGTTAGCTCAGTTGGTTAGAGCATCAACTTTGCAATTTGAGACCGTCCAACGACCGCGATCGAATCCTGGCTGTGCCAGAATTTTTTTTTTTATTTTTTTTATTTGTTTAGAAATTATGAAAATTTAATAAATACGATTATTGTTGATTATTTTTTTAAATACATTTTAATTATTATAATAATCTGGTTTTACATTTTTTGATGAAATTATTTTGTGGTCGTAGGAAAAATATTGTACATCACTTGTGTGAAAAGTGATTTTCCACACTCGTGTGATAGTCGCACTCGGCTTACGCCTCGTGCGACAATATTTCCCACTCGTGTGAAAAATGTCACTTTCCACACTCGTAATGTAATATACTATTACGCAGATACAACTTTATTTTGTCAATGAATGAATGTGTAAGCTATGTGCGCTTATAATAAACAACGTATATATCTATGCCGGTGTAAGCTCTGTTGCCACTTCCAACTTAACACTACTAGGTTTTGGAATTTACTGAAAATTATTACATCTAATTTAGTAAAATTACAAATAATTTAGTTAAACTTATTCAAACTTATTTGGGTTCAGTTGCAATAAAATAGGTTAAATTATTTTAGCTTTTTTAATATATGTAAATAATTTTGTAAGCAAAACAAGATTAATAAAATAGGAATATTACAACAGCGGATATTATACCCTCCTGTGTCCCTTAAAATATGTCTTATTTAGGACCGCACGATATTTGTTACTAGTTACATCTCCTGTTATCTCTGGTTCATATGTATTGTGCGACCGTTGGGTCATTAATATGTGTTTGCTATGTACATATATATGTTGTTGGACTACCTGCCTACATACCTACCTACATACACACATACAAAAATTTCAATTTGTATTTCTTTAATTACTTATAATCCTAAATAGAAAAGTAAAGTCTACTTAAAAGGACACAAATATTTAGACTATTCCTTTAAAAAAATAAACCTATATTTTGTTGTAGGCTCCTTGAATATATAATTCTGCAAGTTTTTACATTTTTAGTCGGTACAGGTCAAACAACAAAACTTTTACTTAAAACTTTTCTGTTTCTTCACAATAATAATGAAAATAAGTAGTGGTCTAAATATATTGAAAACCCCTGTACAAAATATATAAAAAAATATTAATATTTTTAACTGTTTTTTTTTCCTCCCGACTGAAAAATCGAGTTACGTACATACCCCACACTTAGCATAAATTGTGACCGTAAGTAGGTAATAACTTTTATTTACAACCATATATGTAATGTTGTAATTACTAACGTTATTAAAGGTTGGGAAGTGTCACTTTACACACCTCTACTTCCCGCCCTCACTTCCCGCCTTCATTTTATCTATTCTAGATGAATATTTTTTATATTTAAAAAAAATAACACAAATTTTATAATACCTATTTAATGGCAAACAATAAAAAACAACAATGAACTAAAATATAACAAATTACTTATTGATATTTATTATTCGCGAATTTAATATCCGGCTTTATCTGATATTTGTTTATATTGGTGACAGTTGTTGTCTTAGTCTTGGATAGTCATTCCACCATTCCTGAGACTCTTTTTGCATCCATTGTTTAATGGATGCCTTACACAATGCCTTAGCAACTCCACAGAAGGGTTCGGGGCCTGTCATGACCTTATCTGAGCCTTCTCGAGCTAATTCGTCGGCCTTTTCATTGCCCTGATATCCCTCATGGCCTGGAACCTAGGCTAAGGTCATCTTATTTTGACTACCTAGCTCTTTCAGGTCTTCTAGACAGTCTTTCACCAGTCGTGATTTGATTTCTGGTAAGAGAATTGCCTTTAGAGCTGCTTGGCTATCAGAGTATATGGCAATAGTTTTGCCTAATACTTGTTGATTTAATATTTCTCTTGCACAGTGTTGTATGACTATTAGCTCAAATGATTTATAATTAAAGATGAAATAAAAACAAAAATTATATTATTTATCGATTCTACACAAGAATAACTCATTATAATGTATGTTTAATCTTAATAACTAAAAAATGTACTGACAATTAGTTTGACAGAATTGTCAAATGTAAAATTTTAAAAATAATGGCATTCGGTTGATCAAAATAATAATAATACTCTCTCTAATTCACCCCCTTACGAGTGGATTTCAACCCCTGAAGTCGACTGAACGACTTGTGTAGGGGAAGGAACGGCTATTATTATTAATTGCCGTGGCGCTCCGGGGCGACTTAAAGATGATTGATGGTGCCATTTGACTTACAGGTGAGGAAAACCCGAAAAACCTCACCCACCATCATCGAGACGGTAATGCATGGCGATTTTTTAATCTGCATGTCATATCAACAAAAATTGAATTTCTATTAATACGGCACACATCAAATCCTAAACCGAACCATGCAATTTAATTAAAAATCCACATGATCTGGTCTGGGATTCGAAGCCCAGCAGTCTCAGCCTATAAATTAATATAAGCGCGTTAGACCGCTACACTACCGACCCGATTCATTCAGTTGAAGGTAATAGCATACTTTTTCGTTTTGTAATCTGTGCGTAGATAAGCTAATATCCATGTGGGTGTAGAAAAAAATTTTTTTAGCTTGGGGGTTTTAATATTTAAATTTAGGTGCATAGTAGTTTCCTGTTTCTACAATTTCCATTACGTATCAAGGGAAGTTCTGGGTGAAATATTTTACCGTTTTTATTTATTTTGCATAAACTATTATTAAAATATAAGAAATATTTGCAGACAAATAAATATTCGGATATACAATGAGTATTATAGTTTAAGGCTCGGAAATGGACTAAAAATGGCGGCCGTTTCTGTCATTTAACAACGTGTTAGTAAATCATGCTTTTTATAATAAAGAAAAATTATAAGAATATTGCGATATAATTGTCAACAGCAATGTTGTAAGAATGAATTGAACATAAACCTATTCCATAATAACTAGTTATAATTTGACATTATCGTTAAAAACTTTAAAAAATTTATTGAAAGGATTAATAACAAATTATTTTCAATGAATTCTTTATCATTTTTTATTAACTTTCCGACAACATGATAATTATTACAAAAAGCATGATTTCAGTTTGCAAATTTTGACACATTTTTTAAAATTGACGTGTTCACCACCAATGCGATATGCAAGGCTGAGTTACATATCCAATGGTGTTGGGTGACAACTAATGGTTGACCAATCAGAAATGTAAACGGCATGTCAAATTATTTCAACGTACAATAACGAACCGTTGTTCAAATATATTTGCTTACGATAATACGAAGTTGCCGTTCTATATATTTTCACAAGGGTTTTAAAGATATTTATAGTGTGATAAAATGGGAAAGGTTTAAAGGCAGAAGAAATTTTGATTTTTAGATGAAAACTTTTCTGCGCAAACAGTTCGTCTAAAGGTTGACAAAAATAAAAAAAAATAACAAAATATAGTTTTGTTGGTTCACAAACTTGCATTATACAGTGTGTGCCATAAAGGTAGATCCTTATGTTTTTTTATATTACGATTTAAAAAAATTAATTCTGCTTATTAGCCCATATCAAATTTGACTACTGGCATTAGTTATCTGTGGGATTTTTATGCGATTTTTCAAATATATTGCGAATTTGATAGATAATTAATGCAAGTAATCAATTTTTATATGGGTTATTTTAAGTTTTTAAATAAGTAGAGCTGAATGCCCTATGACTTTTTTTCCAGTCATAATATTAAAACAAATTTCCATATATGGACTTAAGATTATGGCACTCAGTGTATGTCATAGACATGCCATAAAGACTAATGGATATTTTGCTGTAAGATTAATTTTGATTTTGTGTTTAATTTAAATTGTTATTAAATATATACTGAAAAGTAGTTATTATAATCAGGTTTATTAATGTTAAATGTATTGGTTTATGATCAATTTTGTTAAAAATTAATGCAAAACTTGCAAAAATAGCTATAAATATTTTTGTTTATTATAGTAAAATAATTATTGAGGGGACATGGGTGGAAAGGAAATATAAAAATAATTAGTTAAAAAACGATTAAAAAGTAGTTTATTTGAAAAAAGATGATGCATTGGTAATGACATAATATTAGGTTACATTAAAAACAACCTAAAATATAATATAGATTTGTCAAAAATATTGGAAATTAATTCTTAATATACCTTCAACATTAAATTTTTATTACATTTTTATTCAGGAGCATTGAACAAAATGATTTTTGGGAAAACACGATTTTCCAATTGTACAAAAATACAGTTTTTTGTTTGTTTTGTTAGAAAATAATATTGGAGACATCATTAATAATACATCCTTGGCAGTTACAATTTTGAAAATTAATTTTTTTTAAAAAATAAGGCCAATAAAAATAAATTTATTTAGTTTTGTTCAATTCCTTTCTACTCGGGACATTTGTATGATGCCCCATATTTTAAAAGTTTAAAAATTAATTACTAAAACGTACTACCACTATCGTTATATATATCCTTTAACTAATAGAAGAGTCTGAAGAGTCTGACAACCACAAATAACTAAAAAGCAAAAAATAATAATAAAACCCACTCAAACAAAAAAACTGAACTGTTTTTGTATTACTCTACGTTTTGTTTAGGTGTTTAGACTTCAACCCTTCAACAATTGACAGTTTTTTTTTTGGCTTTTCGGTTGCATAGTTTCGAAATTCTCATTATAATCGATACAATCGATTTTTAATTTTCACAAATTCTGCCTAATCAACGAAAGCATGAGCGATCATGTTTTTGTCAAATTTTATTTTTATATAACTAATATTATGATGCATTTTAGAGATACCTATTACTCAATAGGTAGGCATAAGAAAAATCAAATTATTTTATTATGGAAATGAATCGAGGAAACATGCAAATTATAAAATAGTCGATTAAGAAGTTTTGCAAATGTTTAGGTATAATGTAAACAAAACCCTTTAAAATAGGAAAAACAATAAAGTAATAAAATTTCTACCCAACCATAAAATACCATTCACTCCAACCCAAAAATTGCGAGGTGGAAAAGTTCAATTGTCCCTGTTCTTTAGGATTAAAATTATTATTATTATTATTATTATTTTTGTTTTTGTCACATTTAACCTAATTACTACTTACCAACTACGTAGAGTTTTGACAGATTAATTTTTCATGTTACAGTGCAATTATTAAATTGAAACTAAATATCGCCAAATATATTATTCTTCTAAAATATTTATTGGTATCTGTGTACCTGTCTACCTAGATTTGGATATAAAAACAAGTACACTTAAAAATAAAATTATAAATCGAGCTAGAGGTACAGTTATCGCCATCTATGCACAATGTATTGAATAGTTGCTTTGTAACAAAACCGCTGGCTCAAATGTCGCAGCCTTAAAATGGTCATAAAGGTCATAAAGTATGTAAAAATGAAAGTACGACATTTTGTATACTAAATAAATTTAAGTTTTTCTATTACTTGAAACTTTTTCTGTTAGAATTTACAGAGTAAATAATTAAAGCTTGAAACCTTAAGGCTGAGACACCCTGTGCATTCTTACTCATTATAAGTAGCCGACTTTAATATAAAAAGCTGGACATCGCTTGCATAAAGCGGACATTAAACAACCCCACTTTAATTAAATTCCACTTTCAATCTCGATACCCATCATTAAGGCACAAAACAAAATCAGCGAATACCAATGCATCCCCTCACTTATAGCCCAACAAAACCCCGGCAGTATTTCATCCGATTTGTTTTCCAGAGAGGGTCTCCCTATCTTGTCGATAGCGGCCAGAGATTTCATTGTGTTGAAAACGAGTGGTGCAGTTGAGTAATTGCCACTCTCGCTTCTGTGCCCTTCCTCGACTATTCACGCATGAACTCGTGGAGGTGACATTAGAGGGCACGAAAAGAGTGCAATGCGTTGGAAATGGTGAATAAGCACCTAGTAGGGGATAAGCGGAAAGTAAGCGATGCTGATGATATTGTAATGGGGGTAGGAGTAAAACTTATAACAGTGATTTAGGTAGCAAGTAAGGAAGTGATTAACTATAGGAGTAAACAAGTCTCAAGGCAATCTGGAGACAATACGGAAGTCAAGAAACAACATATTACTGAGAGGGTATAATATTATATACTGGATGTTTCATAAGGAAACGGATATATTCTTTTGACTTGACAGTTGTATATATGTTGTAAATAACAGCTCATGAAATTAAAGAGATCATTGAAAAAAAATCTACAAAGGTATGTGGATTACACACAATTGCTACGTTTAAAAAGTACCTTCCGAAGCGGAGTAGAGCTAGTAGATTTTTTAGTCACGTGATAATCGAGCAAATCGAGCTTATGTGGAAAAAAAGATCGGCTATGGATTTGTTTGTATTTCTCGTATCCGGTTTTCATTAAAATAACAAACTTAAACCTTCCTTTTAAATCAAATTTGATCTCTCGTCTAGAGATTTTTGTTGCAAGTTGCAAAATAAACTTCATTTTTAGCTGTGGTATTTTTTGCTTTTTTCTATCAATAGAAAATAAACCATGTTCTCATTTGCGTCTTACATTTTTTACACTTAATAACCAGTTATGTAAATAAGATAAAAAAGAATAAACTGTGACACAAGAAACAACGGATAACTGTCTGTACATCTCACAAAAGTACATCTACATCTTTAACTTTAACTTCAGTTGCCTTTTTTGGTGAACTGTATAGTTAAAAACAGTTCACTGCTTTTTCTTTGTCAATTGTCACAGAAATTACATTTAATCCGAAAGTTCTAAAATGTACAATTCTTCTTTTTCTTCTTCTTTTTCTTCTTCTTCTTCTTCTTCTTCTTCTTCTTCTTCTTCTTCTTCTTCTTATTCTTCTTCTTCTTCTTCTTCTTCTTCTTCTTCTTCTTCTTCTTCTTCTTCTTCTTCTTCTTCTTCTTCTTCTTCTTCTCTAGCGTTGATCATGAGCTTCCAATTAATTTAATTTATCAAACAAGTAAATGGTATTAAGGGTTTATTCAAAAAACAGAAATTCTCTATACAAAAAAAAAGATAACACATTTTGTAAAAACTGAATTTGATATCCTAATACCGCCTATCCGATAATAATAGGATACATTTAGGTAGGCGATATTGGGACAACTCACCTAGTCAAACAGAAGTCATAAATAAACATTTTTTTTCTTATTTGAATTGGAGCATTCTTCATGCTCCCATCTGAAGCACTTGCAATACCTAATCCACTTTTCTCCTTTTCTGTCCATTGAGAACAATCGCAAACAAAACATACACTCTGCGTTTTTATCATCAATATTTTTGGAACTGCAGTTCATGTCAAAATCATCATCTAATTCCACATTTACATCTGACTCACTAGACTCGCTCACATATTCCGCTTCTTTAACTATCTTAGTTTTATTTGACGGATTCTTGCGTTTAGAAGGGCCAGGTTCACCTTCTGCAAACACTTTCTATTTAACTGCTTTCTTCTTATTATTTATATTTGCCACGTTATTTTCTAACTCTTCCTTATTCTGTGGAAATACATTCAATATACATTCAACGTTACACTCAATATACATTTGGAATTTATAATTTCCGGACAACCCCTACAGCCTTCCCTTTAGCATATCTCAGCCGATAAGGAAGTTCTATAACAGATGAGTAAGTCATGCGCGTCAGTCACTCCTTATTGTTTAAAAATTACTACGTCAGCCTCAAGCTCGCTTGGCTGCTGCCCATCGTTTTCACTGCTTCATGAATCGTCAAGCACACCACATCCGTTTTATGTGATGGAAAGGGACGCTGTGACCGCCATTATTTACAATATATAATAATTGAACCAACATGGCTTAAGATAATACATTTTCGAAAACAACGTATTTATAATTAATGTAAAAAGTGTATATTTCAATGTCAACACACACATGCAAAGGAGTAAAACAATTTAATATACGTCAATTATATTTTTTAAAATTGCAGTGAATTATCATACTGAACAAATATTTCACAAACAAAACCATCCATATAACACACTCACACTCAATACCGAAAATCCAAAAATCAATTGGTCAACGATCATTTATCTATCTTTTTATGTAACACACTGGTGACATTGGGGGCGTTTAGACGACGCAACAGTTGAGTATGGTGACTTGTTGGGTTTTCTGAACGTTACTTGTTGAGTTTGGGTTCGTTTCAACCGTTGCTTAACATCGGCACCAAGAAAATTCTTTGGTGACTTTTGTAAACGAAGTATTGTACTCAGTGTTGCAAACTAAAGGAATTTTTCTTTGGAGATTTCTAGTGTTTTTTTTATTAATTTTTAACCACTTTAGGAGGATAAAGCTGATTGATTATATGTGATTATAACCGCACATTTCTTAACTTTGAACATAATTTTTGTTGTTTCTAAAATTCTTATGTTAAACCATGATAAAATATGTCCAGTTATGCCTGATTATGATTTAGTATATTTTAACATGATCCTAATTTGTATCCGAAAATGATTTTATTTATATCATCACTAAAGGTCACCACGTGTATGTGTATTGTCTAACTGCTGAAGCAACTTTACCGTTCAGGTACTTTTAATTGTTGACTCCCACCATATCAGAAACATGTTTTCGGTTTTAATCAACTGTTGCGTCGGCTGAACGCGCCCATTAATTTAAGAATTTGAATGTATATTGTTAAACTAGATCTTTAGATAAATTTGGTGAAATAAGTTATGAAGCAAATTTTTATTTTTGCATTAAAAAAAAACCTTGAAAATATAGTGAATTGTATAAAGAAACAATAGTATGTACAATATATTTAAAAGTTAAACGAAATCAAACGGCACTTTATTGACCAATGTCATTATTTTGTACTTTTTATTATTTTGCTTTGCAATTGCATTTATTTACTATTTTCTGGAAAATATTTCACAATATCATCAAAGTTTTATTAATTATCATTGAATGGTTACTAACTTAGGCTTAATTGAATATACTTCTGTTTATGTTTTGGATAACCAAGAGCAAGAGGATGCTATATCTATATATAAAGAGTTCTAAGGCTTTGGATAAGGTTGATCATAGAAACATGGTCTTATATTTGTTTAGTTTAGGTTTTTCTAGTAGAATTAATATTTTATATTACGTTTACTTATTTAGGTATCTGACGCATAATACAATTTGTAATTTGCTAGGTAAATATAATTATCTCCATTCCATAATTTCACTAGTTACTTGAGTTTTGCTTACGACAACAGACTGTTTTTTTCTGTGATGAATATGTCCTTATTATATTATTTGACAATTTTTATTATTTTTTTTTTGATTAAGACCTAGTTGCTAGAAAAGTAAGTAACATCAACAATTTTTTTCCATAATATCATAACACCGAAATAAGGTAAACAAAATAGAGGATGTTAGAAACAATTTTAAAGAAAGCTCAACATTAATCGCAACATAAGGGTAAGTGCAAATGTTTCCAACTATTGGCAACATGTTGACGGATATTGGCAACATATTTGTTGGATACAACTTGTATCCAGATACATGTTATCAACACTGTTGCTCGTCAAAACCAAAACCATTTGCGTTTCCAAATTAAACTCAGTATTTAGAAGAGGCACTTAAAAATGGATCTATCTACTGCTGCTGGTGTTAGTAATGCTTTCATCATAATTACTTCCCATGTCCAAAAACGAAAAAACATATTGGCAGCGACAGTTTTCAAAACATGGGACAAGCTATGGTGACAACAGTTACCTTTGAATGATGGTAGTTCATTCCGCAATTTGGCACATTCGAAGAAGTTTTTTGATAGCCCCTAAAATATTGAAAAAGAATACCAACTCTGCGATATATCGCTACAGGAGATTCGTTTACGAGTTAAAAAAAAATATCGCAACAATTAATCTCCTCAATTGTACCCGAAGTATGTCAAGCCATCATTGAAGTGCTCAAAGGATATTGTCAGGTAAAGAAAAAGTAAACAAGGAAATTATTAATTCATAATTGTCTTTTGGTAAAAGAAATTCGCTACATGCTGCCAATTAAGTGGATCGAGATTCTGATGGCATATTCAAATACTGTTTCTACTTTGAAGTTCTCATAAAAAAATTCCACGTCGAATCAATTTTAAACAAACATAATATTTTTTTAATAACAAAAAAGAGTGAAATTAACCACGTGGCCTATGAAAAATAAACCTATATAGTTATGTGAAGCTAATATTAGTAAGCGTTTAAGAGCTCTAATACATCAATTTTATATTCTAAGAGACATTTTATCTAGAAAAAATTTGATAATTCTTTATAATTCTCTAGCCGAATCCATTCTAAGATATTGTATTACTGCATGGGGAGGCACCTTTAATACCACCCTACAAACATTACAAACAATTCAAAATACACTATTAAAAATTATATTTAAAAATAATAAATTGTTTTTTACCGATGACTTGTACAATGAAACAAAAATAATGAACATAAGATTACTTTTTACTTTTCAGTGTTTAATAAGAATACATAACTCTACTGAAAAATATCAATTTAAAAATACAGGTAAAACACGAGCCGCTACTAATATGGAACTCTGTGTCTCTCTCTTTAAAAAAGCTGTCACTCAACGATCCTATTTTTATTTCGGTCCGAAATTTTTTAATGTTCTTCCACCAAACCTAAAAAGTATTAAGTATAGACAAAAACCTGTTTAAGAGGCAAACTAAGAAGTATATAATAAATTCCCCAAATACTTTTTACTACTTACTCGCATAAGCCTACCAATATATCTAGTCACGTGAAAATCATTCTATACGTATAGTCATGTGCAAATAGTTTTATACGCATAAACATAACTTACAACGGACTGTCCTTGTTTGTTTATTTAACAAAATTTACTTTTCTTTTGCTGATCTTCTCTCCACATTGTCTATTTTTGTATATAATTAATATTTAATTTATTTTTTCTTATTTTTATCATATTTCTTGCTAAAAAATATGTATCTTTCAAACTAGGTAGAATTTTGCCAATATAAATAGTAAATAAATTAATACATAATTGAGAAGGGGTCCGGAAATAAACAAAAAGACAACACAGGCACTTCACCTAGGTTTTTAGTTTGTTTTCGTGCTCCTCATCTAACAGTTTGTACTATTATATAATGAAAAAATGTAGACTAATTACTGTATTACTAAATAAATTGAATTGAATTTAACGTACCGTCTATCTGTAGAAAATAAAATAAAGCAACGAAAGTTAATCTCACTATTACACTGTTTTTGCGTTAATTGTTGGCAACACCGTCCAGACCGAGCGATGTTTAATATTTCAGATTGAAAACATGGATACATACAACATCGGCACTATGTTGCCGAGTATCTGTCAACTTATTGAGAGTTGATGGGATACATATTGGCAACAGTGTTGACATATATCCGGGCGATTGTTGTCCGGTCTGTACTTAGCTTAAGGTTTTTACATTGCTAGCTCTGATTTTTAGAAACAATTCCGTGTCACCTTTAATTATTGTTTGAAATTTGTTTGTTAAAATAATAATTGTATCAAATCAAACATTAGTAACGAAATGGGAAAAATAAACGCCTGCTTATATCATTTATTAAATCCAATATGTAAATGTGTAACCCAAAGCTTTAATACACACACAGCCACAGTAATCAATCCCACTTAAAAAAGTAATTATTACAAAAGCATAAATATAGTTATAGCGCTAAAAAAATGTATATTTGTAAACAGTATAATATGTCCCTAGGACAGAAATAAAACTAATAAGATTATCTCCGATGGGATTAATAATTCCCTAACGCACAAATAATTAACAGGTCATAAGCGTTGATACCAAGGCGTGTGACGTTATGTGCTAACCGTACAGATTTGAAGAAAATTCAGTTTGTATCATCACTAAGATTTCTGCCCTACAATTACTATTTCCTAAATAATAAATAAAATCCCATTATCTAATAAAAAACAACAAAGCATATAACAGATGACAATTTCCTTTCCCATATATTAATGATAAAGAATAAATTCAAATATATACCACGAGTCGGTGTCCTCTGGCGATAGATTTGACGATTTTAAATTACTCTTCCGATGTATAAAAAGTCCTCAGCTAGAGGCGACTAAACGGGGCCTCTGGCTTCACTCTCAATATATATGTGGAAGTAAAATCGGACATCATAATCAGATGGTAAAATCAGTCATTAATGCCAGTCAGTGAAATCGGTATAGTGACCTAATATACCTATCCAAAACACTTTGGTCAAATAGTCCCGAAGTAATTTGACAATATTCAATCCTACACTCTAAATGAACGCACCTAATGAAGAACGTTTGTATTTAACTTTTCCCAACGTTCAAATTCAAACCAGCCAATAGAAAAATATTTTTAATGTTAAATAAATGATTATATTTAATTACCAAAATGATTGGGGTTCTTAACAAGAAAGACAAAGTAAGTAAAAATGACAATTAATCTATAAATTATACAGGGTGACCCAATTATAATAGTCCACCTGAAGAATTTTCCAAGAAGTGTTTTTGGGAAATTAATGTAAGACATTTGTCACCATCGGTAAAATAAATCGAAGAAGAAAGTTTCCAAACAGGTTTTAATTAATCAAGTTGCAACCCTTTACTTACAAACAATAACAAACTCTTTGTAAAACATGTTCCCGAACATTTCGGAGCATTTCAGGGTTACAGATACAGATACTATTAAAACAAGTGCGACAGTCAAAAGTTTACTTTCTTACATTGTAGTCTGTCAAACCCAGTATAACACTGAAAAGTGACTTTTTACTGAAAAACACATCAAGCCATTAAAACAAGAAATAATGTAATTTAAAATTGTTTCTAATTATTAAAAATCGGCTTCCGAGATGAAGTCTTCTACAAATGACGATGAAATTAGGTGTATCAACTAAATTTTTGAGCGGTTTATTTTAACTTATTCTATTCTATATCCTAAACTACTTTAAACTATTCTTACCTATCCTATTTACAATCCTGCCCTACCCTACCCTAAATTAGTCTAATCTATTTTATTCTACACTATCCTAAATTATTCTACTCTAAACTATGTACACAACTCTATCTCTAATATATTCCCTATAATATACCTATAATAATACATCCCTTCAATTTTATTAGGCAGCCCTTTGACTGTTAATTTCGTCAACAAAACCTCATGTATATTACATGGCCTAGTTCGTTAGTCTCCACCTTTATTTTTTTCTTAAAAATCTGAAATGCTAATTTTGTTTTTATCTTCTCGAAATTTGTTCAAAATTTAATTATCCAAGAGGACTTGGCCGCTAGGTGGTATTGTAGCGTTGCCGGTGGATTATAATGTAATGCAAAAGTTTCGTCAAGTAGGGAAGTTTGAAAAATTTCCTAATTATCGTCAGTGGTCTTTGTTCATTAAACACTCCCTTAAAAACTTATTCGGGATTTCTATTCATATATGTTAATTACAATTTAATAAGTTTGTGCGAAAAAGTTTTGTGCTTTCAGGATTTTACTAGCTCTTAGAATCAATAATTCTTTCTTACAAGATAAAAATAAACCAAAACAAGTGAAAAATTATTTTTTTCTACGAACACTATCCAAAGTAATCTTTTGTACATTTAAATCCAGCATAAATTGTCATAATTTTACATTATTGGCACACGCCTGTCTATTTTCATTTGAATTAAATAAAGAAAAGCTAATCGGTATTTTAATACAAAATGAAAGCTAATCTAAAATATTTTAATTGACTTCCTAATATTTTAAATCGTCGAACAGTATTTTCCGTACATAATTAAATTATTAAATCATAAATAATTACCGACCATAGCCCTTAGAAAGTCTAGATTCATGCTAGCCGTCATGATTAATAGAGTACGATTATGTTTTGACTACACTGATTTTTAGTTTGTGTGTTCTGTAATACGTGAACACCGAGAGTCTGCACTTTGTTATTAGTTATAAGTGCGATTGTCAAATGAACTATTTAAAAGGGGGTGATTGATAACAAGTCATTCACTTATGTTATAATATGACAATAAAAACTCAAACTTTATAATTATTCTTACACCTATAAGGGAAAGATATACTTACATCGGTAACAACGTATTTTTAGAAAAACTGATAAATACTCTATTTCTATAGTTTATTTAAAAATAAATGATAGCAAATTATAAAAAAATAGACATTTGCCATAAAAACTGTACTATCATGCATTTTGGAATAAACTATAGTGATAATTTGATTTAATAGAGTGAGTGTAAGATCACACCTGTTAAAGAAATTGGGGCAGAGTAAAGAGAAGATATTATGAAGCAGGTAGTCATTGCAAAAGATAAATATATAGAAGTTATTTTAAAAATTTGATAAAAAAAACTAGTGGAAACAACAAATGCAGTTGTCGCTATGGAAGATCCAGTCAGCAAAAAGTTAAAAAGGAAGCCTTGGGAATGTTGGAAAAAGGGCACACCGAAAGAATTCCTTGGTTTTTTTAATAAATATAATCTTTTGAGATGCAAAAAATACTGCCCAAGTGGAGAAGCAGTATTGTTCCAATACAGAAAACACCAACAATAGGCGAATTCACTGAATCATATAATAGTCACATCTCGATTTTATTTTTAAACATTTTTAAGAATACATATTATTATTTTTGTTACATTGAGTTTATTAAAAGCCACAGATTTCCAAGGTATTGAAAGTTATTCAAAGAGTTCCCATAAATACAGGGTGTCTCAAAATTCCATGTACATAGATCTACTGTATGTTGGTGAGATCAAAATAAGTCGATTGAGTCAAAATTACCTATATCATAAAGTCCATCGTTTGCCTGTGAGGAAGCTTCAAAGTTGGAAGAAAATTTCAATTTTTTTTTTTATAACACAAAAACGCTTCTTTCGATTTTTATAAAATTTGGTGTGTAGCTATTTTAATTGAAGAGCCATTGTTCAAAGCAAAAATGACACCAACTGAAATTATGGAAGGGTAAAAACCACCCTAATCCTACCATAAATGACATCGTTTTTTTTTTCAGAGCCGCCTCTGTTCCCTAAATTTTTTTTGTTGAGAGCTGTTTTCATTTGTAGCATTTTTCTCTCTTGCAAAAAACATGTATCTCTCATGGTATTTGAGTAAAAAAAAAAATTATGGACTAAGGGTTAGTCACTTAAAATTTTCAAGAAAACTAAGTTGGTGGTTGTCAACGTTACAATAAACAATTTGATAATTTTGACAGATATGTATGTTGTGGAACTGTAAAAATTGTCGATACTACTCATTTTATGTATGTATTGTATTTTTTCTGTTTCGATTTAAAGTTTTTGTGAAGGAGTTATTTCAAACATTTTGTGGTTGGTATGGAGTACACATTCAATGAACAAACTGATATGTTGCTAGTGCTTGGTTTCTGTAATGGCAACTGCCGTGAGAGTGTTCGGGTATACCATGAAAGATTTCCAAATCGACAAATTCCGAATCACCAGACTTTTACTTCTATCGAGAAGCGACTTCGAGAAATTGGTCAACTGAAACCGAACAGAAATAATGCTGGAAGACCTCGTCATGTTAGAACTCCTGCTGCAGAGGAGGGAATACTTGAAATAGTTGAAAATAATCCCGGAATTAGTACCCGACGACTGGCACGCCAAACTAGGATTTCAAAAAGCACATCCAACATAATAATTAGAGAACAACTTATGTATCCCTTTCACATTCAAAGTGTCCAGAAACTCCTACCTCCTGATTATGAGTCTCGTTTGCATTTTGTACAAGTTATTCAAAAGCACAGAGCGGCCGATCCAGTATTTCACAGAAAAATTTTGTTTACAGACGAGTCATGCTTTACACGACGTGGTATAACAAATTCACATAACGAAAATGTTTACGCAGATGAAAATTCACATGCCATTAAAGAGAAACACTTTCAACGAGAGTTTAAAATTAATGTGTGGGTGGGTATTATTGACACCTACTTGATTGGTCCATTTAGATTACCAGATCGTCTTAACGGTGACAGTTACTTGCATTTTCTACGTCAAGATTTGCTTAAGTTAGAAGATTTACCGCTCAATTTACGCCGTGGCATGTTTTTTATGCAAGATGGTACACCACCTCATTTTTCCGGCATTGTAAGAGATTCTTTAAACGAACAATACCATGGAAGATGGATTGGCAGAGGTCGGGATGCTCCTATTCAGTGGCCACCTCGATCACCGGACTATAATCCTTGTGATTATTTTATCTGGGGTCACTTGAAAACCAAAGTTTATGAAGTTCCTATCGACAACATTGAACAATTATGGGGTAGGATTCATACTGCTGTGAACTCTATGCGAAATGATCTAGGCATTTTGAGAAGGGTACACTTCAATTTCTTGCGCCGAATTGAAATCTGCATGAACGAATGAGGTGGTCATATTGAACATTTATTGTAAAAAAAATTTATCCTTCTTTTCGAATTGTTATTTTTCAATAGATACCTATGCCTAATAATGATTGTTTTATTGTAATAACGTTAAAATCGTGTTCGGGTTGCAGTAGGAACCGCCAACTTAGTTTTCTTGAAAATTTTAAGTGACTAACCATCAGTCCATAAAATTTTTTTTACTCAAATACCATGAGAGATACATGTTTTATGCAAGAGAGAAAAATGCTACAAATGAAAACAGCTCTCCACAAAAAAAATTTAGGGAACAGGGGCGGCCCTTAAAAAAAATACGATGTCATTTATGGTAGGATTAGGGTGGTTTTTACCCTTCCATAATTTCAGTTGGTATTATTTTTGCTTTGAACAATGGCTCTTCAATTAAAATAGCTACACACCAAATTTTATAAAAATCGAAAGAAGCGTTTTTGTGTTATTAAAAAAAATTGAAAATTTTCTTCCAACTTTGAAGCTTCCTCACAGGCAAACGATGGACTTTGTGATATAGGTAATTTTGGCTCAATCGACTTATTTTGATCTTACCAACATACAGTAGATCTATGTACACGGAATTTTGGGACACCCTGTATATATAGAAAATATGTTTATGACTAACTGGTTTTATTAATCTGTTTTTGGGGAGGTAATTATAGTTTAAATAATTTACAAACTTCTTTTGAATAAAAGACAATATATTTCTGTTTTTATTAACTGAACAAATAATATTTTATACGAACATAATATATACCTATTTGAAAAAGAATATTACATTTTATAAGTATCGCATATTTACATGAAATAACTTACTTAATAAGCCAGAATGAAATTAAACAAATTGATGAACAAAAGATATGAAAAATTGTTTTAACAAATTAATCATTAGACAAACTTATTCTTATTTATTGCCCTAATCAATTTATTCACTATAAAAATGTATTTCTTATCAGTTATTACATGTAATAAAATGAAGTATAAAACATACAAACTAATAGGGACCTACTTAGAATAGAACTAATATTTAAAAGAAAAACCTGACCAAAAGATGTGCTTTTAAAATTACGACTTTTATACCATTTCTTTGGCAGTATATGTCCAAAAGTGTACTAAATTTCTAAACTTAATGCATCCAAATAGTTTTTTAAATATAAATAAAATCTCACCAAGAAAGGTTAAAAAATTTAAAGTGATTTAATATATCTATATTGTGTTCATGGGCGTCGTTACACAATTCTATAGGGGGGGGGGGCAAAATTTTGAAAAAATTTAGAATGTTTATTATTTGAAAAACAGAGAAATTGAAAACTAAAAGAGCAATACAAATTAACAAAAGTTTTTAATAAATAAAATAACCCAACAAAAAAGACAAAAACTAAAATAAAAAAAACAAGAAACTTAAAACACATATTTCTAAAAAACAAATAGAAGGTGTGAGATAAAAGAAAAATATGGACAAGGAGACAGAGCCAAACATAATATATAAAAAAAATAAAATATTTATAGAAACACAAAAACAAAAAAAACTCACTCAAACACGTCGACGCTAGTGTTCGTTAATTTTTAATTTCTTCTTCCTCTACCTAAAATAATCGATAACAGAAAACATGATTTCTTTTTAGTTTTTTGCTATTATTTTTGGATGTACGTTCATCATGCAAAGCGCAATTAGCCTATTTTCATTCATTATTCGCTTTGTGCGTGCCATCAGCGCCAACTAATTTATGAACTAACGGACGATATTTGCGTATACTGACAATACAATTTTTAATGGAATTAAAAAATATATATGTTGATTTTAATAAAAGTATATAGATTTGTAAAACAAGTGAAAAAATTAATTATTATATATTTTTATTAGGTACTTCAGCTAAAATAAAAGTAGTATAATCAATAATAAAACATAGGCAGGCTACGGTGGTGTAGGTGTCTACGGCGCAGCATTCATTTGTCAGCCAATTTTCTGGTAAAACGAGACACGGTTTCAGATCATACGGAAGATCATGTGAATTTATTTGCATGGTTCTCTATAGTATTTGATGGATGGCATATTAGCAGAAATTTTATTTCTGTTGATATGACATCCAGATTAATAAAATAAAATTACCATGCATTACCGTTTTCGATGACGGTAGGTGGGGTTTTCCGGGTTTTCCTCACCTGTAAGTCAAATGTCACCATTAATTATCTTTAAGTCGTCCCGGAGCGCCACAGCAAATAATAATAATAATAATAGCCGTCCCTTTCCCCGCACAAGCTCAGCTTTTGGAGTTAAAATTTACTCATAAGGGGGTGAATTAGGGAGAGAATTATTATTATAAGATTATATATTTACGAGAAAATGTATATGTTGCCTAAGCCTAATAAGTTAACATTGTAGAAAAGGTTAAATAATGTGAAAACAAAAACATTACCATTATATAATATCGTAGTCTCAAAACGTATTACCAAAAATAATTGGTAAATTTGCGATTGTAATTCATATTTTCTTTATTTTTATTTCGAAAGAACCCATAGAAATTTCCTATCAATAAGTCACAAGATTGCATTTCAGCCACATACAATAATCAAAGGCAGAAATCTAATCCTTGCTCAACATTTAAGAGTTAAGGAATGTTGAACAACATTGTAAAATAATAATTTATTGTTTATTTAAAACCTTTCAATTTTCTGATGTCTACTATTTCCAATATTACTGTTATTATTACAAAAATAAAGGTTTTTCTTCTTATTGTACAGCTATCCATTTATTTCTTTGATTTAATTTTCATTTTGCTACAAAAAATTTATATAATTTACACTATTTTTCTGCTAGTATTTTTACAATTTACAACACAGCAACTGTTATTGCTTTATCGCCTTGGACAAATTTCGCTTGTGTTTGATTTTGTAGGTTTTATTGTGTTTTTTCGTGGTTTTTAGTGGCATTGCTGCATTTAGTTAATTAAGTCAATTAGTGTCAAAGTCATAATAAATACATCTCTTAATTTTATTCTCTTATTTACAAAGAATATTTTATTTCTGTGCTAATTTCACGTAATAATACGTCAATGCGCGTGCGCCCATACTTAATTTAGTACTAAAAATTGGTATCGTTGCAAAAGGAAAAAAATATTTTTCGTTCTAAATTTAGTACTAAATTAATAACTTGATTTAGGGCTAAATTTAAGTACTTAATTTAGTATTGTGACATACAGCCATTACGCGTAGTATAGTCGTAAAAGTCATGGGGGGGGGGCAACGGCCCCCCCTTGCCCCCCCCCCCCCCCAAACGACGCCCATGATTGTGTTTAACTGTTTACACTTATGTTGTTTAATAACAATTAATAAATGAGGTGGTAATATTATTAATAATTTTGTTGCCAACAATTTTTCTTTTATAAATTAAATTAATAATTAGATATATGACATTTATAACTAATATTCATTCACCCGAGAAATAAAAAACCCATTTTGTTTATTTAATAACATTAGATGAAAGGATGGTAATATTAACTTTATTGCCAACAATTTTCTTTCAAAATTTTTTTTATTAAAGTCAGCATTTTTATTAATAGTATCTACCAGTATTGCTGCATTTGATGAATTAAAAACTAATTTTGGATAATGCTTTTAACTCATTTTCCGCACCTTTGCATTACATTTTTACGTCAGTGTCTAACTTAAGATAGCGTAGCTAGTCAGTTTTGATAAAAATAAATACTTTTTTCTTTTAATAGTTTCATATAAATGATATAAAATAATTTTCAATCCGTCAGTTTTCAAATATAAAATTATTGACTCCAAATATATCAAAGTACGACTCAAGTCGGCATTTTCATTACACTTTTTCGTCAGTTGAAGTGCGCCCATTTGTCATATCATAAAATAGTGTTTATGCCGTCTCTACTTTATTCTATCTCGATGTTTTAACCAGATAAAAATAGGTTTAATTTTGTGTGTTGGCTTGTGAGTTAAAATGGTTTTTACTAAGAATAATCTACAAAAATATTAGTAACGGTGGAGAATCAAGTTGACTTTGTAGGATACAGAATAAATATTACTACGATTTGGTTTACTTAAAAAAAAGGGTTAGCAAAGAAGCGAAAAGTTTTCGTATCTACTAAAGCAAGGGAACCTAATACATTGGAAAACATATGAAAATTAATCAGGTTTTGTTGTTTGGTTCATAAGAATTAAACACATACTAAAGTAATAATGACAGAAAATACTTACTATGTTTATTATGTCAAATATAATATGAATAAAGAAATAAGTACTGTAGGTACAATAATAACAGTCACTACACAATAGCGAAAGCAGACGACCTGGTCATTTTGCAAATAGGAAATTTTGAGAATAATTGTGGAACAGTACTGCAAGGACTATTTGCTGTCTATTAATCACAAGAAGATAGAAATAATCTTTTTTAGAAGGAAAATGATGAAACTGGAATTAAAACCTACAGAGCTCTTAACATAACAGGAGCCATGAAAACCACACGAACTAGAGCCATGTAATAAAGATAATGACACGCCTCTACAGGATTGGAATAGAATCTGATATACGATTTGGTGAGGCGAGGCGTCGCTCTTGGCAAAAGGCGCTAGATACGCTTCCACTGCTTCAAGAGAACATGAACTTCATCTCACCGAGATATATCTTCGATAAGCCATATGAAGTTATAACAAAACAAACAGAAGAGCCGAAAGTGGCAGATACGATTCATATAATACCGACGTTCTAAAACAGAACAATTCTCAGGATGTGGAATATACTCAAATTCCTTAATCCTTAGCATAAAATAGACTGTGAGCAATAGTGCCAATGTAGTTCACGGAGGTTCTCATATCGACAAAATAAATTACCAGAAACAATATCATTGGTAGGAACATGTTCATCTATACAGATAGCAGATAAGCACTACTTACACTAAACAGACTAGGAATTTACTTAGAGATCAAAGGTGACGCCACATCGAAAGGTAGCCTTCTTGCTGATTCACTAGCCAAAAAGGTGGCCAACCAAATACTTTTTGGACCTGGCCCTTCTATTGGACTGACATCATCGGTAGTGAGAGACCTAATTAAAGAATATTCCCTTTCCCTTGTGAAATTAAGATGGGATGAAACAAGAAACTGCTGAGTTACCAGGGAGCTTTTAAGTTATCCTGACAAAACTACAACAAACAAATACTTGACTATGACTAGACAGAATCTGCGTCAGGCATTCTGACTGGTCATTGCCAAGTATGGAAGTATCTCTATATCATAGGGCTGTCAGAATCCGCACCCTGCAGAGGGTGCTAACAAAAAGATCATTCAACATATCCTCTATGATTTCCAGTCGCTCTCATTTATTAGAAGATTTGTTTTCAGTGAGTATTGGCTGAGACCGGACGATATAAGAGAAGCACCTCTTGGCGACGTTGTCAACTATATTACATCTATAGGCTGGCTCACGAACTAGGAGGTGCCTATCATTTTAGGACGATACACAATAGGCCTAGAGAGGCCTAAGTGCCGTGAAGTAAACTACCCTCTACACGTTACATATCCGGAAGTACTGTAGGTAGCTGTAAATGCATTTCGATTGCATCTTGATAGAACTTGGTTTCTCGAAGTGAGTTTGTCATATATTTTAATTATTATTTTGTATTACTGTTTATTTACTATTTTAATTGGAATGGTTTAAAAAACAAAAATATAAGATATTTAAATAAAAGACTAAGAAATTAAACTATGTATAATACGTAGGCGTAAATTATCTTTATAGCTGATTAAGGAATTAAAAAAAAAAACATTGACAGCCAGATGCAAGAACGTTTAAAAAAATTTACGAATAATGCAATGTATATTTTAAAATTATCTAATTTGTAATTACTACTTAGTTAAATACAACCACTTAAACCTCACTGCAATTTTCACAAAACGATAATAATAATACACCTAAAACACTGCGAAAACTTGGCAATTTTTTGTCCACGAATCGCCTATTTATTTTCGCTTCTTGGGTGGGTATTCTTTGGCGTTATTATTAAAATTATCAAATAACCTCAAATATTTTTAATTTGTCAGTTACGGGGGTTTGGCTTATGACGGCAGCAGTTAGTTATAGGAAATTTGTTAGTACTATATTTTCATTCAAGTTGTTTTAGGAATTTGGGTAATTTGAGTTATTTATATATTAATATAACCATTACTGCAAATAAGTCTTTTGCTGATAGTCAAATAAAAATTTTCAACACCTTAGTTTATCATAAATAACTCCAATACTTCACAAACCTTAAAATGTTTCTTCCCAATTGTCTTTTGGTCTTCCGTTTAAAATCAAATAATTTATTTTATGCTACGAGTTTGATTGTAGGGCTTTAGTCCTTTTAATGTCCCTCGAATTTAAAATTTGCAACAAGACTTCCTTAATAGAAAATCTAGTCTCAGATCAAGGTATTAAAAGTAAATAACGGTTTAATTATTGCCCCTGCGATACATCGAGCGTCCAATTTAACACACTATTTAGGTTCAAGAGGTTTTGTTGCCGGCGTTTCAATTTCCGTACTCAGCTTGTATTTTCAGAACGGGAAATTGTGCATTAAGGACTTCAGCATATACACATTAATTTCGCAATTTATGATATACCTATGTAGTATTGCTTCGAATTGATTTTCGTTCAACAGACCCAAAACTGCATTTCTTACGATATTCGTTACTGAAAAAGAAAATATATGGCATGAAGTTTCAATTGTATTTCTAATTTGCAGTATTATAAATTGCTTCCTCCATTATTAAAAATTTGATTTTTTTTTTAAACTTACTGATATTAATAAACAAATTTATTGGATATTCTTAAATACATTTTTTTAAATTGTGGAGCGTTCGATTCTTTTCGGGAACAGAATTTTATAAATTTTTCAATAAATTTGTTTATACTTAAGGGTTTAAAAATTATTTTATTTAATAATGTAAGAAAAAGTCACATTACATTTAAGTCCTGGAAATGAAACCCTACGTCATTACTGTTAATGAGGCGATTAAATAAAGTAAACGTCTTTTAAAATATAAAAAAGTATTAATAACATACAATAAAAAATATATTGACATTAAAGTGTTAACAAGAATTAATTCAGGGGTTTAATATCAAAAACAGCAAACTCTAAATTTTACGATTAAAGCTTTTTGTGTCGTACCGGTTTGGAATGTTGGTTTATTAAAATATCAGATCTTATTTTGTAACAAAAACAGAATTAAGCCGTTAAAACCATTCAGCAAAGTTGTAAGTTTGTATCAGAAACAGCAATATCCAGATTGGTCATAACAAAAGTAGCAAAGTCACTTTCAGCCAACAAGTAGTTTAAGCAAAATGGTAGCTGTAGTCGGTTTGTAACAACACGTGCATACTTAATTAGTGTTTTTAGTATATATTAACAAAATAATAAGAATTGTTTGGTGAAAATTTATAAAATGGAGGTCTCTTGTCCCCCTGTATAAAAAAACAAGCACAAGCAAGAAAGTGTGTTAGAAATGCCAAAAATTGGAGAGCAAATAAGCCGAAATGATTGAGATGAGCAACATTTTTTCCAGGTCAGGTCCAAAAATTATTTGGTTTGCCACCTTTTTGGCTAGTGAATCAGCAAGAAGGCTACCTTTCGATGTGGCGTCACCTTTGATCCCTAAGTAAATTCCTAGTCTGTTTAGGGTAAGTAGTGCTTATCTACTATCTGTATATATAAGCATATTTTTTCTGGTAATTTATTTTATCGCTATGAGAATCTCCGTGAACTACATTGGCACTATTGCTCACAGTCTATTTTATGCTAAGGATTAAGGAATTGGAGTATATTCCACATCCTGAGAATTGTTCTGTTTTGGAACCGTCGCTATTATATGAATCGTATCTGCCACTTTCGTCTCTTCTGTTTGTTTTGTTATAACTTCATATGGGTTATTGACAATAAGAAAAACATATAAATTTGAAATGGCACAATACCAATATAAATAATATACAAATTACTATTAATTTAAGTTTATTTAATAAATAAAAATGATTTTATGCAATAAACTGGTGGGATGATGAAACGGCACAAATTAAATTAACAGTGTACAAACTACTTACCATCTTATACTACCTCGAATAATATAATATCTAGTAAGTGACTGAAAGACGGAGATGTCAGGTCAATATAATTTGTAGCCGTCACCCATATTTTTATATTAGAAGACTCCCTTGTAAAGCATCTTTGAATTGAGACAACGGTAAGTGTTGCATTTTGATTATAGAATAAAATTTAATTGTGTTATTTTCTTAGTTCATGTGGTCTTGTTCAGAGAAGCTAAAAAAAAAGCATAATATATCTTTCCAACTTCGGTGAAAGGGTAGTTTGGAAAGAAGATACTTGCCGAAGATACTCTACGTGCGTCGCAGTCCAGCGGCTTATATGCCATAACACGAAGCTGTTGTGGAACTTAATATTGAAGATCGATCAAGTCCGATACTCAAGTACAAAGACATAACATGGTAAATTGTTTATTAACCAGCGATTTATAATTAGTTTAGATATTTAGTATAGTTTGTTTTTAGATAAGGTATTTTACGGTTTTGTTAGTTTTTTTTTGTAAAAAAAACCCATGCTGTTAAAATAAAATCTGTTATTTAAGAATCATTTTATTTCCCACATTTTACAAGTTTTTTTTTTAATGATAGTCGAGGAACTGTTACATTGGCGCCCAACTAGTGGTTCGGTGATTCAATAAATAACAAATTTTATTCTAGTTTTTTTGTTTTAACGCATTTAGTTAGCATGACTACTAGGTCAGGTTTACAATATTCCCATGGGTTACTTACAAGAACAAATAGTTCGTCAGAAAAAAAATCAAACATTATTTTACCATAATACCCCAATTAGTTCAGTACAAACACAAGCTAGACATACAGGTAGTCTCCCTACAGCGTCTAACATAAATTATTTGAGAAATGGAGCAACATTAGATACCATTCCTCGAAGAAATTTATTCTCTCACAACAGAATTCAGTCAAATAGAAATTTGTCACAGGGAGACGGAAATCACATTATAACATCTGCAGTTCCTACTGACATTATGCAATCTACAAATTATATTCAAATCAATATTCCTGTCCATAATCCTTTAGGAACTCAGATGGCTTTCAGTAATGCTCAGGGTACTCAACAAAATGCCGAAACTCAATCGGAAATACATTATGCACCAGAAACACTTCTTCCTCCTCAAACATATATATCACAAATGTATCCTCCTCAAACATATCTACCATATATGCACCCTTCTCAAACATATCCATCACAAACATATCATCCACAAGTGCATCCAGCACAGACACGTACTCCGCAAAACCAACCACCACAAACATCTTCAACACAATCATGTCCTATTCAAACATATGTACCTCAAATGCATCCACTGCAAAACCATCCGCCACAAACCTCTTCAACTCAAACTTTTCCACAACAAAATTGTGCGCCGCTATGTCACCATTCACGAGAAAATATTCCGAATGAACTAAAGACTGTAGACTTATTTAAATGTCAAAAATACTTACCAACTTTTGGAGCGATAGAAAATGAGTTCGGAAGAGACTTTCTGTATAACTTAGAAAGATCATTAGAAGATCTAAATATTCCGCCGGAATATAGAACCAGACTAGCTGAAAGCTGTATGGTAGGTGATGCACAAAAATGGTGCTCAATGTTCGTTTCCAAAAATTGTTCTTTTGATGAATTTAAACAACTGTTCTTGGAAGAATATTGGGGAGAGAGTACACAAAGAACAGTAAGATTTGAAGTAGATAATGGTTATTATAAAAGGCAGGGTGAATCAAAAATTGCTTTACATTTTATAGAGATAATGAACCGAGCTAAATATGTAGACAATATAGGAACCGAAAGACAAATCATCTACAACGTTGCTTCTCATTACTCTTCAAATGTAGAAAACGCCATACTAACAATGGAAAACCCATCTACGTTAACATTATATAGATTATTACAAAGATTTGATAATGCAGAGAATAAAAGAAACAAAAGTGGAAGCAAATACGTGCAGGAAAGCAAAGCTAAACAAGAGCATAGAGAAGAATCAGTAACATGGAGAAATAACCATTCCACAAAAAACAATTACGTTACTAATTGGAAAGAAAGAGAATTTACTCCAGGAAAAATTGAAAATCCGAACTTGAAACAACGTGTCAGAACAATGGAAGTTGATGATAAATATTTTGAAAATCCGGAAAACTAAACAGGTCACATTCTATCAGCTCCGAGAACATGACCAACGATAATGGAGGAGCAAAAATAAATGAAAAATTTTGTGGTACGGTCTTCAAACAACAACAATTCCCATCATCGCCAAATTATAAACCTCCTATTATTGACATTTTAATAATGCAAATACCAGTTGAAGCGTTATTAGACAGTGGTTGTTAAGTGACTTGTATATCAAATGACTTCATGATATCACTAGAGAAACAGGGAATAAAAATTCCAAAACTACCTGTTACAGGAATCTCAGTACTAGGGGCAATTGGCAATAAAAGTAAAAAAATTGATTTTCAAGTGTACCTTCCTATATCTATTAGCAATAAAACAATTGAATTTGTTTGCTTAGTAGTTAAAGATTTAATTCACTCAGTGATTTTAGGAATAGATTGGCTTATAAAAACGGACGCTAATTTGAATTTTCAAGATAATGTATTAAAATGTAAAATAAACAATTTACCTATAATTAAAGAATTTAAAACAGGAAAAAAATTAGATAGAGATATAGAATTACAAAGTAATTACATCTCATAGGAAGGATTTTCCCACATAATAGATGACAGCAAAGCTACATCTACGGAAGAAGAAAAGAAGCAACTAATTTCTCTCACATTAAAATATTCAAACGTATTTTCAGACAAACCTGGCTTGACAACAAAATATGTACATACAATTGAATTGAAAAAAGATTCATCGAAAAGGCTAATACTTTGTATGTTAATGGTTTGGTTCCGGTTTTAAAGAAAGATGGAAAAATCAGAATTTGTTTGGACACCAGACAATTAAATAAAGTAATAGTAGAAGATTATGAATGCCCAAACCTACCAGAGGAGCTACTATGTAGATTTGATAAACCAAAATACATGTCATCTTTCGATTTAACAGCAGGATACTGGCAAATACCGCTAGCAGAAAATTCAAAAAAATATACAGGATTTGTATATAATAATAGAATTTATCAGTATAGAGTTATGTCATTTGGAATCAGCTCAGCAACCGCTGGAATGACAAGAGCCTTGGACGCAGTATTTGCACCCGGTTTTTCATTTGTTAGCGTGTATATAGATATGACGTTAAATATAAACAAATGCAAATTTATTCTACCAGAAGTAAAATTCCTAGGTCATATCCTAACACCTCTGGGAATAAAAGTTGACAAAAGTAGAACAGACGCAATTACAAATTTTCCAAAACCCAAAAACATAAAACAATTACGGTCCTTCCTAGGTTTGACAAACTACTGTAGAAAATTTTGTGAAAATTACGCTACAATGTTACAACCCCTTACAAATCTATTGAAAAAAGACACTAAATGGAATTGGTCTGAAGAAGCAGATAAAGCATTTACACAAATAAAATACGATTTACATAATGAAACCATGTTATACCATCCTGATAGAAATAAAACATTTTTCATACAGAGTGATGCATCAATGCTTGGTATTGCTGGGCGATTATTTCAAATAGACGAAAATAATATGGAACACAATATAGCATTTGCTAGTCGTATGCTAAAACCAGCTGAAATTAATTACACAACTACAGAAATTGAAGCACTAGCAATAATATGGATTCTAAACAAGTGGAAGAATATGATACTGGGTTTAAAAATCGTAATTTAAACGGACCATAAAGCTTTATCATTTTTATTGAACTGTAGACTATTAAATTCCCGGTTAACTAGATGGATTTTATCGATTCAAGAATTTGCTTTTAATATTATGTACATTTCTTCTAAAAGGAATAAACTAGCAGATATACTCTCTCGAAACCCAATAGATTCTGAACCAAACAAGATGCTAGGACCTGAAATAGTCATAGCCGAAATTAACATCAAACTTTCAGAACATTGTAGGAATGTCTTGACGAATATTTATACGCATCAAAGAAATGACAATAAAATTGAAAGATACTTAAATAACCAAAAACCTAAAGGACTGATGTTGACCAATATTGATAATGTAATATTTGGTAGAAGAAAAAAAGAAGATAGTTGGAAACTTGTATTGCCTAAAACTTTAGTACCTCTAGTTGTTCAAGAATATCACGAAAACTATGGACATTTCGGAATAACAAAAACATTATGGTTATTAGAAAATCTATATATTTGGGAAAATATGAAAAGAGATATTGCTAAAATAATTAGAAGATGTAAGCTATGTCAACAGGCTAAAACACCAAATTGTATTTATACGGCAAAACAATTGAGTGTCATACCTGAAGGTCCACATGACCTATTAGCAATTGACTTTTATGGTCCGCTTTCTACTGGACAATATGGCATGAAATACATACTGGTAGTACTCAATGTTTTTACGAAATATGTCGTCTTGTATCCTTTAAAAAATGCTACGACAAAATCAGTAACAAACAAACTACTGAATGATTATTTTATAAATGTTTTAAAACCTAAACGAATCCTGTCGGACCATGGAACCCAATTTACCAGTTCTAAATTTATGAATAAAATGGAAAATGAAGGTATTAAAACTATTTATTGTTCGATAAAATATCCAGAAGGAAATCCATCTGAAAGAATTATGAAAGAATTGGGAAGATTATTTAGAACTTTCTGTCACAATAAGCATAATTCATGGGTGTCGTGGGTAACAAAAATAAACAATTGGCTAAATCTCGTTACACATGACTCTACAGGTTTTACACCCTATGAACTACACACAGGGAAGAAATCCCAAGATGAAATTAAAAAGATTATTCGCTTTCCAGAAGATATAGATAATCAAAACCTAGAATACAAAATAGAATTAGCGAAAGACAAGTTAATTTCAAAAGCCGATAAAAGGAAGAGATTTAGAAAAAAAGGTAAAAGTATTAAATTCCATAATTGACTTAGTGTGGTTGCGACAATCAAACTTTTCATCAAAGGATCACAAAGAGATTGAAAAATTTTTCTTAATTTTTGAGGGACCATATGTTGTTACCAAAGCTATGTCTGATAATGCGTACGAGCTAACTTCCCCCGAAACAAATAAAATCAGAGGAACTTTCAATATAACTAAACTAAAACCATATATTTATTAAAAAAAAATATATATGTTTGATGAGACGATGAAAAACTAATAGTTTATTTTATAAAAATACTTTTATTTTATACAATAAACTGGTGGGATGATGAAATGGCACAATACCAATATAAATAATATACTAATTACTATTAATTTAAGTTTATTTCATAAAAAAAAAATTATTTTATGCAATAAACTGGTGGGATGATGAAACGGCACAAATTAAATTAACAGTGTACAAACTACTTACCATCTTATACTACCTCGAATAATATAATATCTAGTAAGTGACTGAAAGACGGAGATGTCAGGTCAATATAATTTGTAGCCGTCGCCCATATTTTTATATTAGAAGATTCCCTTGTAAAGCATCTTTGAATTGAGACCACGGTAAGTGTTGCATTTTGATTATAGAATAAAATTTAAATGTGTTATTTTCTTAGTTCATGTGGTCTTGTTCAGAGAAGCTAAAAAAAAGCATAATATATCTTTCCAACTTCGGTGAAAGGGTAGTTTGGAAAGAAGTTACTTGCCGAAGATACTCTACGTGCGCCGCAGTCCAGCGGCTTATATGCCACAACACGAAGCTGTTGTGGAACTTAATATTGAAGATCGATCAAGTCCGATACTCAAGTACAAAGACATTACATGGTAAATTGTTTATTAACCAGCGATTTATAATTAGTTTAGATATTTAGTATAGTTTGTTTTTAGATAAGGTATTTTACGGTTTTGATAGTTTTTTTTTGTAAAAAAAACCCATGCTGTTAAAATAAAATCTGTTATTTAAGAATCATTTTATTTCCCACATTTTACAAGTTTTTTTTAATGATAGTCGAGGAACTGTTACAAATTCCTACATTAAGTACATTCAAATACAAAGATATGTCGTTTGTAGAGAAAAATGGAATTTCACCATATTCTATTAGTAACTTTTTTGTTTTTAAAAGAATTTTTCTCATTTCCCAATAACCACAATAAATAAAAGAAAAAAAAGGGTATAGCGAGATTCCATTTTTTATGAGCTTTTTAATGACCTACACACGAAATACCTGTGCATTTGAAAAAAAAAGTTGGGTTGGGTTGCAGCAAAGGGGTTTTTTTCATTTTATTGGCAACAAATACGTTCAATGTAAAATCAATTCAGGTGTTTCGGTGTTTTTTTTTTTTAAGTTACTGGTTGAACAGTTAATAATTTTATTCCGTCATATGCCCGTGGGTGTCCTATTTTTAACAGAGTTGATATCCTACCTTCTATTTTTTATACCATGACTGCCTACGTTGTTATTTTAGTTTCTTGCTTGCACTAATAAACTGATAATAAAATAGTTTCTCATTTGTGGTCAACTTTAAGGGACACATTCATAGGCACCGCCACACGAGGGCAAGCGCCCTTGATGTCCGATTTTGCTAATCACAGTATAAATTAGTAAGCAGAACTGTGTTTGTATTCAAAACAGTCATGGATGTTTTCACATCCCAGTTTACTAACATAAACAGCAATCTCCTTTCATGAACAAATCATATATAGCAAACTCCAACCTTAAATAAATATCAAATACAGCAAACTCCAATATATACAGCCAATTTAAAATATTATTCATAATCATACGGCGATTTTGATTGCAATTTACATAAAATAATTTTACACTTAAAAGACAGAACACTAATTTTATGTAACGTCATAATATTTTTTAAATAGTTTTTGTTGTGTAGTGGAAAATTTAGAAAAGTGGACTTTGCTACATTTGAAATTAGATGCCTAAATTATACCTGGTAGTATTTATAGTACGTATAGTACAAACTAGTAGATAGCTTACACGTGGCTTACACTATTGTCACATTCTACGTGTTCTTTAATAAAAATATCACGATACCCGTGCTCTTCAATTATTATTACAAAATATATCACTCTGGGCCTATATAACGTGAGAACTCTATTCCCTTGAACTTGCCTTCGTAGCCCTTAACTGTATAAGGGTTTTACTTTTGATATTAGAACCCAAAACGCCTCTGTAAAAGGAGCTGAAGAAAACAGTATTCTCAAAACAAATTTAATAATATAATTAAAACAATTATACAAAACAGGTCACAACTGGACATACACAAAATAAATATGAGGCTGTATATAATTACAAATATATAAAACATCAACTTACCAACTCGAATATCTGAGGCACATGTCACAACCCTTGGCTAACTATTAAAACCGCGATTTCAAACACATAAGGACTATTAATTTTCACGATGGAAATTCACGTCTAGTCGGAGTCTCAGTGATCTGAAGTCGCTACTGGAAATCTCCTATGGGGAGGATTCTGCCTTGTCAAAAAAGCCAAGTGCATCCCCTCGAGATTACCTTTATTACTTCTGCATAGTTTATTGTTAATTAACTAATGTTTAATAATTATTAAATATTTACTCTTGTACATGTTTGCAACTTAAAACAAATTGTCGATATACTTAAACAAAATTTTATGTAGAGAATATTATTCAAATAATTAATTAAAATAAAAAAATATGAATTTATACGAAATGTGACACTTTTAACAATTACTTTACTTTTTAGTACTCTAAATTAAGCACTAATTAAATTCTTACATTTTTCTTCTTATAACTTAAACAAAATTATTTATTAATATTATTAGTTATAGTACCGTTTATACCTCAATTTTTTATAACAGGTACATTATTTGTATTATTGATGGTAGTAGATGATGAGAATAATTCTTGACTTTGCTGCAACATCTGTACAAATATTTAAAAATAAACTTCAATTTTGTTTCCTTTTACTGCTTTCTTCTTTTTTCTCATCCTAAAATATAAATAAGTTGGTAACACTGTCATTATTTAAGTTGGTATCTTCTGTCATCTAGCAATTTTAAAATTTGTCCTTGAGTTGACCAATTAAAATTAAAATCCATTAAAACTTTAAAAACCAACATTTTTATCATTACTATCAGACTATTGATTTTATCGCTAGTTTCATTTTCTTTTGAACTTAGCTGCACCGTACTGATGGAGACCAATAGTCAGAAATTTTACGGTTTGCCTTTAGGCATTTTTTTTTCATTTTTTTGCGGTATTTGCCCAATAATCCTTTTATCTTTTATATTTTTCACCGCATTAAAACTTCTTCTATTGTTTAGTTTCCCTAGGCTTGGATGCATCTCTATAGCGGCTATAACTGCCTTCGTGGCGACGCTAATATTTTCCTAGTAAGCACTGGGAATGTTAGCAAAGTCCACAAATGTGTGGTTGGCTTTTTAAGTGATCTCCTGTTGATTTGATTTCATCGCTAGTTCCATTTTCTTTTGAACTTGGCTGCACTGTACTAATGAAGATCAATAGTCAGAAACACGTGTCTACGGTTTGCTTTGAGGCATTTTTTTAATTTTTTTGCGGTATTTGCCCAATAATCCATTTATCTTTTATATTTTTTCACAGCACTAAAACTTCATCTACCGTTAAGTTTCCCTGGGCTTGGATGCATCTCCATAGCGGCTATAACTGCCTCCGTGACGACGCTAATATTTTCCTAGTAAGCACTGGGAATGTTAGCAAAGTCCACAAATGTGTGATTGGCTTTTTAAGTGATCTCCTATTGATTTGATTTCTTCGCTAGTTCCATTTTCTTTTGAACTTGGCTGCATCGTACTAATGAAGATCAATAGTCAGAAACACGTGTCTACGGTTTGCCTTAAGGCATTTTTTTAATTTTTTTGCGATATTTGCCCAATAATCCATTTATCTTTTATATTTTTTCACCGCACTAAAACTTCATCTACCGTTAAGTTTCCCTGGGCTTGGATGCATCTCCATAGCGGCTATAACTGCCTCCGTGGCGACGCTAATATTTTCCTAGTAAGCACTGGAAATGTTAGCAAAGTCCAGAAATGTGTGGTTGGCTTCTTGAGTGATCTCCTGTTGATTTGATTTCATCGCTAGTTCCATTCTCGTTTGAACTTGGCTGCACCGTACTGATGAAGACCAGTAGTCAGAAACACGTGTCAACGGTTTGCCATTAGGCATTTTTTTCATTTTTTTGCGGTATTTACCCAATAATCCTTTTATCTTTTATATTTTTTCACCGCACTAAAACTTCTTATATTGTTTGGTTTCCCTGGGCTTGGATGCATCTCCATAGCGGCTATACCTGCCTCCGTGGCGATGCTATTAAGGTCGAAATATTGTTTTGCAATTTTTCTGTACACATATTAAATTTTGATCTAAAACTTTTGATTGATGTCGGAAATTATCGAGGGTGTATATTATATGTCGCAGACTTATGGTAAAATCAATCTTATTATAATACGCCTAGGCTTTTTCAATACGACTAGGCGTATTATAATACTACCCAAATAATTAAGAATCTCACAATTTGACTGATCATTTTAGGCGTATTATAACAAGCATGTCACTTGTTAGTCTTATTGTTAAATTGAATAGATGCGAAAGTATTTTAGAATCCGACTAGATGAAATCCGTCGTATTATAATACGACTGACGATGTGCCAGACGAATCGTGTTTATAATACGACTGACGCCGGACCGTTTGCCATGCGAACTATACTCAATCATTGATTTTAAACACTCTAAACTATTTAAAATAAAAATACAAATAATAGATTAGGATTATTTATTACAGGATGGTCCGCTTTTATGACATTTGCTAGTACATCTCCTATGAGCTTTAAAATATAAACATTTATTGCTATGACACTGTGTCTTGCTTGGCTTGCAAGAACACTTTTTAAATCCCTATTCATCGAATTTTGAAAATAACCTTAGAGCTTCTCGCTTTTCCTTGTGGAATGTAATTATTTCATTAGTTTGGCAGTCAGTTATTTCATCCTTCGAAAACCATCGATTAAACAAGCCATTAATATTTTGCACAAATATAAGGTAGGTACAAAAAAATTAAAACATTTAATCAACTCACCAACAATGATGACTGCAATTCGCCTAGCACCTCGTCAGTCGTATTATAATACTACGGATTAAATCTAGTCGGATTCTAGAACACATGCGCGTCGGTTCAATATAACAATAAGACTAACAAGCGGCAGGCTTATTATAATACGCCTGAAATGATCAGTCAAATTGTGAGATTCTTAATTATTTGAGTAGTATTATGATATGCCTAGTCGTAATGAAAAAGCCTAGACGTATTTTAATAAGACTGATTTTATAATAAACCTGCGACATATACATGCATCATCTTTTCATCCGACTACATTACATTATAGTGCTGACTATGAAGCTCTCTCCAGTTCATTTATATTTAAAAGGTTAAATTAAGCTTTTATACATCCTTTGTAAGATATATACGTAGGTACCCTTTTTATATTACATGAATATCTTAATTTTTCATGAGACATTCCCTTGAAAATCGTCATATTGTTGGATATCATAAGCTCACTTTTACGTTGATACTTTGTGCATTATGTTTACTATGTAGCGAGAGTCTTCTTCTTAGTACAACATTTTCCAAAAGGGAGATAGCGTCAATGCCCTTAGGGAAATACGAAAATTATGATATAATATATATCGGGCGGCTTAGTTTACAGAAACAAACTTATTTTAAAGATAATACCTTTGTTATTTCACTCTATTTGTCATGTGTCACCATATTAGAGAGAGATATACTTAACTTGTGGAAGACTTCTATACAGTGTAGAACAGCCAAATGGACTAAATTTGGTAATATATAAACGTGTTCGAAAAAACGTTCGGACACATCGATTGGTATTTTTAGTTATACATGGTGTGTCATGTAACAGTGGCCAATACCAACTTTCTTATTTTAGTAGACAACACGTAATAAGTGTTTAAAATGGCGGAGTTTTCTATCTCCTTTTAAAAGGCACTCAGAAAGCTGCGCAGTGCGACCATTCTCCGTATAGTAAGAGAAAATCGAAGTATGAGCTGAAATGCGATTCGCTGTACCGGAGAGTCGCGTTCGTTATTACTTATAAGTTTGTAGTTTTGAGAATGTTTAGTAAGCGCTAAGAGGTTTTTATGGCAAACGGTCTTCGTAGTAATAAATATTTTTATCAGAAGATCAATTCCAAATATTGTTTTATTGTATATAGATATTATTTTGTTTATGATATATTAGATAAGATTCTCGTAAATCGTCCTTAAGACATATTGGTAAATAATCCATAGGATGCTTTCTAAACCTACTCGGCCTTGTCATATTAAGGCTTTAGGCAAAACAGCATGGCGAGTTTCTTAGTTAGGACTTTGACAGTGGAAAGAAAGCAAGATACTTTTGGTTGTTGTCGTCTTCCTTTTTAGTTTTCTTTTTTCTTTATGCTTAGATAAGGTTGTAAAAACAGGTTAAGAGATTCTGGAAAATGTCTTGTTATATTTGGAGATAAATTTCCATAGGTTTTCCGCCTGTTTCTTAGCGGTTGAGGCAATTGTATCCGTCGTTTCCGGTGCCATATGAATGGATTTTCATTCCAATCTCACGAGTAGCTAGAGAAGAGGTAGTCAACTATGACAGAGCCCTGCATTACCGTAGTAAAGCTGATTACTCCAGTGGGGGTCACCTGGTATTCCGGAAGCTCCGTTCGTAGTGGCGCTCCCTCGCCACTATTCATCCTTTCGGAACTGATCGTATGACATCTTTGAATCAGGAGGTTGGTCAGCGTCACTTTATTAGATATTCGATGAATAACCGCAGGATGAGAAACAGCTGCATTCCGTTTGGCTATCCCCCACTAGCCGACGGTCTCAACAGCCACCCAAACCCTGACGTTTTCATATGGATAATTCATTGTTTTCTTAACAACACAGATTTTCGAGTTAAGTAACACCGCTGTTTTCTTTACTTAAAAACTGACATTAAAAAAAAATAACAAAAAGAATTTATTCAGTCACAAAACATAACAAAAATTTATTAAAAATTGGAAAACAAACATTTATAATGAGGATGTAAAAGATAAAATAAATGCTGTATGTGTCAACCCTCTTGTTCAATGCACATACGCAAGCGAAATTTTAAATTTTCAAACGATTTTTCTAACTTATCTGGCGGAATATTTTCGACAATGTTCCTAATGCTTTCTTTTAGTTCTTCTACGTTGTTAGGCTTAGGACTGTAGCATTTATCCTTCACATATACCCAGAGAAAAAAATCTGTGACAGTTAGATCAGGAGATCGCGGTGACCACTCAATCGGTCCAGCTCGACCTATCCACTTTTGATTAAAAAAATTATTTAACGAATATCGTGCTATCATTTAAAAATGAGGTCGTGCGCCATCTTGTTGAAAGTAAACGATGTCTCTAATTCCATCTTGAACTAATTGTGGATAAAAAAACTGTTCCAACATATCCGTGTAATTTGTACCTGTCACAGTTGGTTCCGAAAAGTAAAAAGGACCATAGATTTTCCTACGGGACAACCCACACCAAACGTTAAATTTTGGACTATCTCTTTCAAATTCATTAAAAGAAGTGGGGTTTTCAGAACCCCATATTCTGCAATTTTGTTTGTTACACATTCCACTAATGTAAAAGGTTGCTTCATCAGACATGATTAATAACGTATTAGGTTCATTCCTGAATAAATCTAGTAAAGTCTCGCATACCCTTAGTCGTTTTTCATAATCTGACGGGTACAATTTTTGGTAGGTCTGAATTTTATATGGAGTCAGTTTTAAAATTTTTAGACACCTTTTCACGTCACTTTTGGAAATTTCTAAAATTCCAGCAATCTTTCTAATCGAAATTATGTAACTGTTAGCTTGCAGCACTTCATTAATATACAACAACTTTTTAAAAAGAGCATAAGCGTTTCTGGGTTTTTTAGGTGCGCAATGCAACCAGTTTCGCTAAATTTTACATGCCACTTTTTAATAATATTCACAGAAGGGGGATTTTTACCAAATTTTCTTTTGAATATTCTCCTTGTTCGAGAGATAGATTTAGTTTCTGCATAAATTAACACAGTTTGAGCTTTTTCAGTTACTGAATAAATCATTTTGTAAGTGACAGTATATTAAATTACTTCTGTTTTTATGAATTGTCAAATTTGTTGATTTTGTTGTCAATTTGTCATAGCAAGAGTTGATTTATTTTACTATGTATCAAATTATGTTCAAATAAATCTGCCTACGAGTGTTTTACTCTCCTATGAAATAGACAGATGTATATACTTTTAATGAATTTGAAAGAGATAGACCAAATGTTAATGTTCGGTTAATTTTGTGTGTGTTAAATTTCAATTACGCATGTGTATTGAAGAGGAGGGTATAGATAGGCACATACAGCATTTGTTGTATCTTTAACATCCTTAATTATTAATAATTGTTTTGTAATCTATATTTAATTTTTGTTATGTTTTGTTACTGAACAAATTCTTAATTTTATTTAATGTCAGTTTTTAAATAAAGAAAACAGCAGTGTTACTTAAAAACTCGAAAATCTGTGTTGTTAAGAAAACAAAAGATACCAAACTATACATTTTTAAAAAGTAGATGAACTTCTCTTTTAAATGCCATCAAAATATACAGGGTGTTCCATTTAAAATAATACATATTTTTTCCATTCAAGTTAACCAACATTGGTGGATCACCCTGTATTGATGTGATAAAATGTGAACAAGCCTTGGAAAAAAACTTTTGGATAAACTAAAGCAATTAGTGAAAACCCCATCTCTTTAGAGCAATTAATAAGCTGTGCATTTAGGTACATTTAAAATCGATTACTCTTATTTGGGACACCCTGTATTAACGTATGTGAGTTTTATTTGTTTAATTTGCTAGATATAAAAAATATTCAACCAAATTCATAGAGAGCAAATATTTAATAGAGTCTATAAAAAAATCTTAAATAATTCAATTAAGAGGGATTGTATTTACAGGGTGTCCCGAAATTAGACGGTCATATTTTAACAGCATAATCTTCATCCTAAAATGGGAGTAAAAGTTTTTATAAACATAGGTCCGAAAACGTTTCTTTTCCGAGATACAGGGTGTTAAAAGTGAAGTCCGGATGACACTCTTTTGTAAATATTTTCTTAACGTTTAAAGATAACTAAGTGAAATTTGATACAAATGCTAAACTCTTTACGCTCTATTTAATGGACTAACCCCTAGTTTTTGATCATCTTCATAAGTGAGTAAATTAGGGGGGGCTTAGGGTAAAATTGCCCTATTTTTTTTTTGTTGACAGTTTTTAACATTTTTGACTATAAAATTTAAAAAACCAATGTTTTCTTTATAATAAAGCTACTTCTGTTGCATCTCGCTAGGACGCACCATTTTCAAGAAAAAAGCATTTGAAAATTTCATGATAAATTATTCGAAAGTGTAAACAATAATTAGTAGGCCTGTGAAATCAGAAATTTTATTTTTTTTTTACTTTGGAAAACCGGTGACTAAAGAAATTTTAGAAAATATTTACAAAAATGTGCCATCAGGACTTCACTCGTAACACCCTGTATCTCGAAAACGAAACGTTTTATTCCTATTTTAGGATGTAGATTACGCTGTTAAAATATGACCGTCTAATTTCTGGACTTAAAACTTTTCACAAAAAAAATACTTTCAAAGCAAAATTAAATATTAACAGCGATGTGTACTAACAGTATTTTGTGTATTTTTGATTGCTTATTTTTAATTACAAAGCAGATATAGTGAAAGCTATCGACGAAAAACTACTAGACCGTATAGTTCAGCCAATTAGCAGAAAAGTAAAAAAAATTAAACCGTTGAAACAATCCTGACGTACCTAACCCAAACCTACAAAAAATTCCCATTCTCTGAAACAACGAGAAAATCTGTTTTCTCTGGCGATAGAAAATTGATAGGGTAGTCAATTAGAGCCACAGGCCGAGGACCTAGCCAGGTCCGTCTGCTGTGAAAATCAAGAGAAAAAAAAAGAATATGAGAAGGATAATTTTCTTTTTGGAAATTATTTATCAGGGCTTTCAATATTTCAATTTCCTAATTAATTTATAATCTTAAGATAATAGATTAATGCCTACAGATGAACATGCCACATTTTTTTAAAATAGGCTGTTAATTATTACCAATGGTCAAAATTAGACCATAAGCATTATTGAAAATTCAAGGAGAACATGCATTTGTATATTACTAATATTTTTTTTATTTTTATACATTCGTTCATTGTATAAGTCCATAAAATTTTATATGTTCCTACAATACAATATAGTTCAGTACCATTAAAATTAAATAAAAAATAAATTCAACAAGATACCAGTAACTCACATTTTAAAAGCGCTTATTTATTGATATGAAACACATTTTTGACACAGATTTTTGCTAAACCGATTCTGACTAATAAGCAATTTCTTCTTCTTGACATTTCTTCTTCACATTTATTTTTCTTGACATTCTTCCTGACATTTCTTCTTGACATTTCTTCTTATTGATATTTCTTCAACTTGACATTTCTTCTTCTTGACATTTTTTTCTTTTCCTTGAAATTTCTTCTTCTTTCCGTTTACTTTATATTATATTTACTACACTTAGCCCCTCCTCCAAGAAGGCAATATAATACTGTCCCAATTATTAACATCGCTTATAAAATCAATTGTTAACTTTTTTGTGGGAGGGAAGGGAAAGTAGTAACGAAAATCGGATGAAATCGTACATTTTGCTCTTCCATATAACCGTAGTAGGAGGGAACAAAGGGGGAGAGATCGAAAATCTTTAGAACCAAAAGGTGTGCGAGTTTAAAAAAAAATTATTTTAATTTTTTTCATAAAGAAGGGAAGGGGTAGGGTGTGAAAGGGTGTGGAATTTGTTTCTCCTGAAAAGTCCAATCCATATTTCTCGAAGCTCATTTTTCTAAGTCTAGCGGTTCTATATATCAATATCCCCTGGGTGAAGGAGTAGAGGAGGAGGAGGAAGTTGGACGGTTTAAAATCGTTTCAGATGGGGTCTATGGCTGTATGGCTCGGCTATTAGTTATTTTCTATCCCTTACCGTGTAGGCGTGACAGAGGAAGAGGAGGGGAAGTTGGAGAAGTGGGGGAAGAAGTAGTTTACAAAATCCTCTATCCGTCCATGTAATAGTGTCCATGTTGTTTCAAAATTAAAGGGTTCTCATGTTTACTATAGTCCAATATAATTCATAGGTTGGTAAAAAACTATTTTTAATTTGTTTTATTGATAACACTAAAACTCGTCAATAGCTACTAAACATCATTTAAAAAATCTGATGTTTCCAACACATGACTTTTCTATATAGTTATTACAGGCTTTTTCCGGTTATTTTGTACAACCTATTGCAGCACATCTGTAAATGTTTAGAGGATCAACTAAATATATGCAATTTCCACATACATCTAACTCGAAACATTTTTCTATATATATTTATTGAAAACGAAAACACCAAAAACTTTCCTCAAATTTTTCAATGACGGTCCATTTTAGAGAAATGTAAAAAGCAAAAATTATAGATATCGATATCGCAAACAACTTTTAGTTTAACGATTTTCTTAAAGATCAGAATTTTGCACATTTTGTCAAATTTCTCGAATACGGACCATTTCAGTAAAATTTGCTATTAAGCAAGAATAATAGAGGAGTAGGAGTAAATTTTATTTGAAGAATTTTCTTCTCCAAACATAAATAACAGGTATCTTCCATAAAATATAAAAACGACCTCCCATAAAGTACTTCCTTCCCCAGATGTACAGACTCTGCATAAAAACCAATCAATTCACCACAGGCCGGAAAAAAGTTTAAGTTTAAAATTGATTGTTTTTTTCTTTATCCGTTTTTGAGTTTTCTTAAAGATTCTAAATTTACACCTTTTCTCAAATATCTCGAATACGGTCCACTTTAGAGAAATTATGTATATAACAAGAAATATAGCGAATTATATTACAAACAACTTTTATTTAATCAATTTTCTTAAAAAAGTGATTTTTTTAAATTTAGTAAAATTTCTCGAATACGGACCATTTTAGGAAAATTTGAAATAATACAAAATTTATAGAGAATAATATATCAAGTAATTTTTATTTAAACAATTTTCTTCTTCAAACATAAATAACAGATATATTCCATAAAAATATAAGAACAACCTCCTATAAAGTACCCCTAGATCAACCATACTCAACCTTTTTTCCTTCGGGCCACATTCGTATATATGCTATGTTACACGAGCCGCAATATTTTTGTCTGATGACCTTTTTTTAGGACATCTATCTGAAATTAGTTAGTGGAGACCTCTAATAAATAAAACACAAAACATAAATATATCCCGTTGTGTTACTGCAAAAACAAGATAACTTACCTTTTTAGATTTTCGATAAAACACTATTCAAACGTTTAAAAAAATTAGTAAAGGTTTCAAACCATTTATTAACTTTAATGAAGAAGGCATTGAAAACATTGTTCACAAAGTATAAACTAATAATCTATCAATAATTGATAAAAAAAGAAAAAACGTCACTTATCTTATTTTAGCTCTACATACAAACCATAATTCAATGTATGTGTCATTATCTTCAGACGAAGTTTCAGTAACATTATTGGATTTTCAAAACTATGTTTCATCCTTTCATGCATCCCTCTGAATAAATACTGTGCGAGTTTGGCATATAAAGCCGAATGTATTTAGAATAGCTGAATCTTTCGATACGTTGTCTCTTAGAAAGTACTAATACTTTTATTTACGAATTTTCACATAAAGATTCGCTCGTTACGGCTTGACGAATCACTCGTTACAGCTTGACCAATCACCCGTTACATCTTGACCAATTACTCGTTCACCACGGCGATTCAAACATCACGTGTTATTATGTAGTGGTTGTTTAAGGTTAGCTGTATCCCGGGAAGAAAGGGTGACGTAATCATCTCGTGGATTTCGGAACAATCGAGAAAGACCAGAGACGGCTCTGCTCATAACAAAACAAATGGCGTGGGCACAATGTTGTAATATTTCAACAAACACATTCAACAAAAATAACTAGCGGCAAACCACTCCCGAAATACTGGTACGTTTTCACTGGAAATCACCGAAATTACTACACATTTTCTCTAAAATTCCAAAATCATCATCTAAAATCATGGTCGAAATCAATTCGTCGCTCACAACCCGAAATGGCGAGGAAAAAAAGATCATCGTATAAATTTTTTAAGTGATTTCCGAAATGCAGGTACGTTTTGACCTTATTGGTTTCCACTCGGTTCTGGTCTTTATCTTGTTGGCAGGAACACTATTCATTCACTGGTGGGTGCTAATTAACAGTGTCCTAAAGTGGTGCTGGGAAACAGTAACAAATCCTACACTGAGCACTAGGTGAAATAACCCTGGTAGTTGAAGCCGATGACATAAAAAAAAGAATCGGACTAAATTTATTTAGCAAAAATAAGTTATATGCTTATTATCTGGTTTTGGTAGACACATTTATCAATTGAACACAATGTTATGATTATGTTTTGGTATAAATGCCACTCCATCTTGTTTGTCCATATTGTTAATGTATTAAGATACAGTTAGTTTTTATTGGCTATTTGTTTATCATGAATATAGACTTCTTTCGCACTTGTAGAAAGTGTACCTACTTAAATCAAAAATTCCAACAATGTAACTATCTTGTTTTTGCAGTAACCCCACAAAATTGAGTATCATGAGTTTCTTTACTTTAATTTATGGACACCAGACAGTTGATGTAACACAACAGAGACAACAGAGACGTGTAACTTAATAGGAAAAAGTGTTCGGTGGTCCATTTAAATTACATATATGACTTTCTTTCTCTTTTACATTGATCTTTACATATATTTATCTCCCTTCAATAAAACTAACACCAATTTAAGAGGTCGCTGATGTTGCTGGTTTTTTGACGTTGACGTATCGATTAAAACTGACAACTGACAATGTTATGAATGTTGTTATGAACGTGTGCATTTTATTAAAATTAATATAATTTGGGCCCCGTTTATTTCTTTGAGTCTGATTTTGTTGTTTAATTTCCTTTGGGGGGGGGGGATTGTTTATTTTTGCATAATATTTTTTGCATAAAGCAATTTCTGGAACCAAACTCGCGTCTTTGTACACAATTCTTTCTAGAGGTAAGTAATTTCCAATTTATTAAGAATACCACTGTATAATGTGTGTGTTTAATAATATATTACAAAATGGCTATAATTATTTTAAGTGAATTGGAACAGAAATCCATTGTTACAGCTACTTTTGTTCATTAACTAGGTAGATGAATGTCTGGACAGCTTTAATGGTAGCACAAAGTTCCTACCTACTAGAAAAGTAAAATGTATACGGAGTAAAAAATCTGCACATGTAGTATTGGCAAAGGACTTTTGAAATGATTAGACATTGGCTATTTCTTACATACACCTACCTCTAATAGCCACTCTAAAGGAAGAAAAAAAATTGAATCACAAAAGGGCAGAATTTTAAATCAGGATGCATTGGAAAATAAATTTGGGGACATCAGGTCGGTTTTGGATTTTAGAGAGAGATCAATCTCAAGAAAAGTTTAATTTATCCCGCAGAACAACCAGTAGTTTAAGTAGGATTTGCTATAACTTTATTAGAAGATATCCTTGATAATAAATTGTAATATACCAATTGTTTCAAATGAAATTGAAAAGGAGTTAAATACGAAATTAGATTTTTCATGGGTAAAATGTTATATTTATTCAAACATTGTAAGGTAATCTGTAATTAAGGGAATGTGGAAAATAGGTATACCCTGGTGGTGTAAGAGACAGGTAAGGGGCAATGACAAAAAAAATTACAAAAATGTATTCATCTTTAAATAGTGTTTATTATTATTATTATTTGCTATGTTTGAAAAGTACCTCCTGCTGCAGAACAGATCGAATAGATTAGACTACTAGTTGGAAAAGGTCCACCTAGTAACCAAATTAGGAGACTAGGAAAACTTTTACATGACTGGGGACACAACAGGAATGCACACGCATAAGATACACAAACAAACGAAATAACAGGGGTAAGCCTTCAGCAATGTCCTGTTTAAATGATGATAGTATGTCATCATTCATTCCCTTTTAGAAGGCATGGCATATAAGTCTATTGATCTTGATGACCCTAAGAGGAGTTAGCAGGGGGTGTACGGAATGGGTCTAGCAGGTTTCGATCCAGTTTACAGGATTGGAACTTACTCAACTCGGGCCTTATACATTTGTGTTGAGTGTATGTGTGTTTGTTTCGTTTCCATGGTTTTTATTAAAATAAACAGTCATAACATATCCATACCTTTTTGCCGCCAGACTATGTAAGCGACATTTTTGTTCAAATGGCACTTATGATAGTCTGGCAAAAAGGTATCAATATACTCTATACTTTATAAAATATTTGTTACATCAGTTTTTAAATATATTTTGAATATATAACAACTGTTACTTTCTTTGTAATTTGTCACAAAATGATAGGAGGTACTTTCTAAATGAAGCAATCGTAGTTTGTTTTTCTGTACCTTATAAAAATATAATTTATAGAAAAAGAGTGGTGTATTATTTTTCCAAGTTTAAATATTTAATAATCAATAGAATTTTCAAGTTTTTTTAGCGAAATTTACAAGAGTAATAAAAACTATGTTCACTGCTTATATTAAACTGATTAAAACTTCCTTTATTAAAATGATTATTTATATGATAAAAAATTGATGTTATTGGAAGCTTTAATATTTTTTAATATCAGTGAAACAATAGTTTTTGTTTCTCCTGTAAATTTGTATAGAAAAACTATTTATTTCTGAATCCATGTTTGAATTTCCCGCCCTAAAGCATTTTTAATTTTCCCGCTATTTACTAGTGGCGCCATCATATACTGGTTGTGGTTACAATCGCCCAAATAACTTTTACCGAACAAAAAAAATACATTGAGTTACACGTCTCGCTGGATTGTCTCTGAACACAATAAATAGCAGTCTCATATTGCTCTTCAAAATATGATCTAGTGTGTGTCAAAAAAATGTATTTTACCCGTATTAAAATTGTTGAAGCATTTAGCCAATATCAGTTAGGCACTTTTATATTAGATAAGTTGATTTTTAACTGTTGTCAATTTTTAATAGGTATATTTTATTTTTAATCTGTTCATTCACTTTAAATTAAACATTTTGAACACGTACTGACGAGCCTTATTTCAACTGGATATTCCTACCCCAACAATGTTGCTGTAAGAATATTGTAAAAACTAATTTATATAATAATTTGGTTTTAGAGAACAAAATGCTGGTTTCTGCAATTTTAGTATAACAAATTAGCATTCCAGAAACAGCAATATAATAACAATAAATATAATAGACATGCAAACTAAAAATTAAAAACATTTTTTTTTAGTTGGGATATAAACTCTAATTAACTCTACAAATCAATTCAACTCAAAACTTATTAAAAATTAATAATTTTTTTGACAGGTTTGAGGTTGAGAAAAGAAATCGTAAACAAAAATGGTCGTCCACCGTCATATCAACCGCTTATGAAACGTGTTTCTCTGATTTTAAAACACGTTTGTCGCCTATGAACACGGCCATTGACTCCAACAACTGATGAGATTTATTTCAAAAACGAATAAAAAATCTTAGCTATTTAAATTTTATTCTTTTTAAATTCAATGTATAACAGCGACTATACTATATGATTTTTAATAATGCATGGCCAGTCTTTTGGAAACTTGTGAAAGTTCACATTTTCTTAACCAAAGCTTTGAAACGGCCCTGATGCTGAAACAGATAGCTCCAGTCAAAGATTGATGGTCACGCCCAAGTGGCTCATCATTGTCTTGTTACGGTGATTTACTCAGGCGATTATTTGTTCCAGTCTTTTCCAATTTCCAACTAATTAAAAAGGTGTGCGTGTTACGGGCGCTTTTCAACTTTCAACGTTACTCTGCTTGATTTTTCTTCTCCATTATTCCACTGTCGATGTCTATGCCGGGCCAATTTAAGTTTTCCGATCTGGTTCCCGGGAGTTTAATCGACTAGGTCGTGATTTGAGGTTAGGTCGGATTGGGTAATTATTGATATATCTTTAGGAACTATTTTCCTATTTAGAGGAATACGTTTTTCAAGTAAACGTTGAATTCCCAAAAAACTAAAATAAAAACACTTTATGATAAATAGTTGTTGGCCTATAGAAATTGTAAAAGTAGATCGGGGAAAGTGTTCCACAATGAAACACAAATCACATTCGATTTTTAAATTTATTTTCAAATTAATTTTAAAACTGTAACTTGTCAAAGCACTTAATTGAATATATACTCTACCTTATTCATCAATTAAAAAGTGAATTTTTTCATTGACTAGTAAATAATAGCTTTTATTAAAAAATGTTACATTTGTCTCATTGTGGAACAAACTTGTTCCACGATGAGACATGCATTTATTTAGAGCCACGAAAATAATATTAAAGAAAAAATTTGTCTACACTAAACAAGAACATTATAACGAAAATTCAAAATTAAAGTAAGTACAAACACAACCTATTTATCAGAGACGGTACATTAGGCAATTACCTTTAATTTGCAATTAAAATTTATTTTTTTCTTATCGAAAAAGTAAAATTAAGAGGGAATAATCCCCAGCTAAGTTCGTCTTCATCCGTCTCATAATGAATATAGTAAAGGTTAATTACTTATTAACATAAATAAAGAAAATTTAAACATGTGACTGTATCTTAATCATCAAATTTAGGAATTCAACAAGTGACCTCCTGCATAACTTGTTATGCCAATGAAGATTTTTATTACAGAATTCAGGGCAGGAAAATATTAAAGAAAAATGCAATTTCAGTAAATTTCGGTAAAAGAAGTATAATAATCAATCCTGTCTCTACTTCCTCACCATATTCATCTGCTAATAAAATACTAAAACAGCAATTAAAGCAGAGAAAATACAATTTCTTTCAAAAAGAATGTTTAAGGAAAAAGGCAATGTCCCTTTTTTGTTGACAAATTTTTTTAAAAACTGTAATTTTGCGTATTGATTACATTTTCATATTATGTACTTAATTAAAGAGCAAAGAAAGGTTTTAAAATTCTTAAGAAAGCTATTCAGAGCTAAAAACATAAAACAATTATTGAAGAGGTTGAGTGGTGTGTACACACTGGGTAATAAGAAATGAATCGAGAGAGTATTTAAAGTGTGTAAAATTGAGTTTTATTCAATAAAACTCTATAAGAAATTTGTCTGAGCACTTTCAACCTCTTAAGCCATCATCAGAGACTCTATAAAAGAGAATGAAACGGAGCTATAACAATATAATCAACTCTAATATTACTAAAAATAAAATAAAAACAAAAACTTGTACATGCTCAATTCTGTTGTATTTGACTTGGCACCTTTTTAATTTTTTAATAATTTTTATAAAACAATATGTTTTTTACCTTCATTTACTGAATATTTTATAATTCTATTTAATCATTGTAATCTTTTGTTGTTTAAAATTTAAAAGTCCCGTTATAACTTGATCTTGCTTGCTCTGTGGTACCAACCCGCTTTTATCGTTTTCAATATCAACTTTTGACAATTTTTCACGAAATTCATTTCAATTTCTCAAGTTGGCATTTGTCTTGACAACTTCATTGTCAAATGTCAATTGTCACTCATTCTGTTTTGGTAAATTGTCAAGATGGTCACGTTTTTAAAAAAACCGTGTGCATATTTTTTCTACCCCAACTTGCCTTCGCCTCACGTTGCAATTGGCAAAATCTTGCTGCCTTCATGTGGAAGACTAGCAGTTTCTTTTTCTCTGAATTGTCCGGAGTGTTTTGTTCTACATGGTCGGATGAACCTCCACTTCATTTGTTAAAATTTAATCACATTTTACACTGGGTTAGTTACGGAATTTCGGTGTGGTTTTTCTATTTTCAACTATCTAAGCTGCAAGCTATGGTGGGGACTTGGGACTGGTCTGTTGCTGTCCCTTATTTATTTAGTTCACTTTTCATGTTTCTTCTAAAGTTTTTGACGAGTAAGTGTACAAGTTTTTGTTTTTATTCTATTTTTAGTAATATTGGAGTTGATTATATTGTTACAGCTCCGTTTTTTGCTCTTTCATAGAGTCTCTTATGATGGCTTAAGAGGTTGAAAGCGCTTAGACAAATTTTTTATACAGTTTTATTGAATAAAACTCAATTTTCCACACTTTAAATACTCTCTCGATTTATTTCTTATAAAACAATTAGTCTTCGTGTCCGAAATATAAAAATATAGGTACAAATATTTGGATATTATGAGTGATTTTTATTCTATAAATAAAACGTAATTTGTTTCTAAATCACTAATGAACTATATTATGTAGTAACAAACTAAACGAGTATATCGCATTATTCATGTTTTTTTATTTACTTAAAAACGTCCCAAAAAACATTAAATGTTTATTGGAATTCATATCGCTATGCTCAAGCAATACTAGAAAAACTTAAATAATGTGAATTTTGACCATTTTGAATTATTTTTTTAGATCATAGTGACATATGATCTAAAAAAATGTCTTTCTGGTGCTATATTCAGGTATAAAAACATTTATTTATTAGAGCACAGTTGCAATATACATTTTAATTAGTTTTTAAGTAAATACCTAGTAAGGTATTCTAAAATGTTTTTCCGTTCGATGTGAGATTCATTATTCTACATTTTTGTTGGTGAAATAGGATATTTATAGTTTTAAATGTCCTACTGTTTTCTCTAATTATCTAAAAATTACAATACAAAGACTGTTTTAACAAAAAAGAGATATACCTTTAATTAAACACAAAAATAATCAATTCAATTATACGATAACGTAAAGCAGAAATCCAGAAATCTTCTAAAAATGTGTTTAAATGTGTTTTTAATAGAACAAGGACATCCCACAAAATAATTACTAAAAAAAGTTGGCATTTAATAACATTAACGATAGGTTTTTATAATATATATTATACAAATCACAACGAACTACACAAAATGACATTATTGATCATTTAAGCAATAAAAAAGTTAAGTACAACGATAACATTAAGAGTTAATTTTCTCGAAATTACATTTTTTAGATTGTCCCAGTACCTACCTACTGTTGTTCTAGCACAATGGTATTATATGATTGTGCATTGCGTGATATCTTATATAAATAATATATTTTTCTGCAGGTTTCTGTTAACAACGAATCCAAGAACTTTTCAAAATATTATTAAAACGGCCCTCACAAATATAGCTTTTGACCCAATATTAAATTTTTATTCTCCAAAAGGTTTCCATAATGAAATTCCTACTAAAATAAAAGTGGCAGAGGCAACCCAAGAAGGAAAAAAGTATTTTGCAAAACAAAAACAAGAAATTTGTTTAAAGTTTTGCAATTAATAATTTTTCATAACGATATTGTATTTGCTTCCTCATATCCTCTACAGATGTTGCAAACACAACAATAACCTACAAACTCGTTTCATGCTTTTTCTAGTAGTAATTGCTCAGAGTGAACTAATATCGTCTTCGAATCTAGTGCACGGCTTGCACTGAGTGCATACGAAAGGTGGAAAATATGTCAATACCAGTTACTTTTTAATCTGAAATGTAACCGGTATCGTTATATCGCTCATCTTTTATGTGCACTCCACGCAGGCAGGGCAGTGGAATCGAAGACGCTATTAGTATAGCAAATTATGAAAATTGTATAAGCATCCCTTATATATACAAATATCAAGCATTTAGATATTTTACCTCATTAAAAATAAAATAAAAAAATGTGATAGCATTAAACATCGTAACAATAAAATTGTATTTTTTAATGGCCAATAAAAAACATAATTTTTATATTATTTGTTATTTTGTCATAATAAATTTTCAATCAATACCTACTAACTCTTTGATTATTGTATGTTATATCAGTTTCGGTCTAACATAACAGTTATGTTTAACCATTAGATATTAAATGAAATTTTTTAGACTTTATTATTCTATAAAATAAAAATAAAAATGTAGGTTTGGCTTTTATTCAGAAAAGTCCATATCTGGCGGATCGGCCATGTTGGGTCGACAACAGCCATGAAAAGTGATACCGTTTTGAATATTTGAAAAAGATACTTATAGCGTCTCCCTACCTTGTAACTCTATGGCTTTCTCCAACAAGTAGCCTGTCATCAACGTAAATGTCTAAAAATATAGTTCCTTTTTCGTTTTTTAATATAAATTGTTCAGATTTTAATTGTTTCAAGCCGCTTTGTTTCAGGAAGTTTCTAAAATGTTCATTTCATCTAAGTGGTACTTGTTTTAGTCCGTATAAGGCTTTTCTCAAACGACATCCTCTATTTTCTTTCTTTCGTCATTCATGTAAAAATGCCGTTTTTATGTCAACTTTTTTAAAAATGTACTTCTTCTAGACTGTTTTAAGCTACTAGTATTATTAGCGAACTTATATTTGCCACTGGACTAGACTTTTTCATAATATAGACCTCTGTGTTGTTGAAATCTTACAACTAGCCTATTTTTGTACTTTTTATTCTCCTTGATTCTAAAAACCCAGTTGCTAGTCAAGATTTTTCTCTCAATGGACTCTTTAATAATATCTACATAATCTCGAGTTTCATTTCTTACTTTTGAGTCTATTTTATCTTGTATTGCTTCCATTCACTTAGATGTAATGGCTTCTTCATGTTAACAGTGCAATTTCGTCATTTTTTAAACAGTAGAGAATCTTTTAAGGTTATTAATTTTTCGTCCATATCTCGTTCATATCTCATTTTCTTCTGCGGTACCGTTACCTTCTTCTAAAGGAACAGAAGTTGTTATCAGTTTATACGATACGTTGTTGTCGTCTTCTTCTTTTTCTTCTTCTTTGTCCTGATATTCTTTAGTTTCCTCATTTTTATACATACTTAGTGTTTACATTTTCAGGGCATTTAAAAACAACATCCCTAAATGTTTTAAATTCTCTGTTTTCTTTTCCCCAAAGTCGGTAACCATTTAGTGTAAAATCAACTAATTGGTATGTTTTACTTCTTACTTCGTTTTTCAATATTACCTAATACTTTAGCATATGCACAGGACCTAAAAATTTGTAAATTTTCTAAATTTGTTTTTTTTTCTGTCCAGTTCTCTCTCTCTCTCTCTCTCTCTCTCTCTCTCTCTTTCTCTCTTAACATAATTAACATTGTTTAAATTTATTTATAATGACATGAAAGTGCATATTTACAACTTTTATTATCAGGATTTTAAATTTCCCGCTGCGTTATTTGTTTGATATCGATGAAAGCGCCACATAGTGGGTCAGATGTTAACTGCGTTCGAGCTGGTCGTTGTTAGGCATGTGCTTCATATGAGCGTTTCCTATCTTTATGTCCCTGATCTCTGATATAGGCCATTTTTTATATTAAAAACTTGGAGTTTGTTTTTTATTTACCAGTTATTGTAAAATCATTTGTGATTATTTAATAATAAATAAATGCTTTTTAATTTTTTTGCCGGACCGGCGCAGAGCCGTTTTAATTGACTTCCCGCGCCGGTCTACGGGGACTCAACCGCCCATGTCAAAGGATGTAACATTTTTCAACAGTATTTGCAACTTTGTGCGGATGTCACGAACAGTTTGATAATAGACTGTTATAAAATGATTTCTTGAAACGTACTTTAAAATCAGATTTTAGATTTTTAATTGCGTCCCGTCCTATGTAAACAATTTAATTCTGCCCCTTCCAAACAAAGGGTTGCCCAATATGCTTGCTTTACGGGGAATTTGCACCTCTAGTCTAATCCAGGAAATATGTAAATGTTAAAACAACGTTTTTATTAGGAAAATGTCATATGTATAAATGGCTACTTTTATGAGTGGTAGTATATACTACATTAAGTTGACTTTTATAAATCAACGTAAAATAAAATTCGAATTATACTTAGGAGATTATTCACATTATAAAACTATTACCATCTTAACAAATCCTTTATAATGTTCTATTTTTGGAAAGCATACTTTTAACTAGTCGCCTTTGTCCTCTTGTTCCTCGAATGTATCAGATCTCTCCGGAGAGAATATTGTCAACAAGCAGCTTTCCCTCTAGTAAATTGCGCTCTTTTGTTTGAAAAACATGCTCTTTAGTCAGTGAATGGGTTCATCAAAAATTCAGAATTAACCTGCCCTCTTGACTTTTCCTTTGCACATTCATGTGGAATTGAGAGGAAGCGGAAAATCCATGAAAGAGATTGTTGATTGCTGCGGTAGCCATGATGTTTTTGCATTGTACTCTAAAGATTTGTGTATAATGATATCCATCTGAATGAAAGAGAGATAAGTATCATGTTATACGAAGTCAGATGATAAAATAATGAGATTGATGCTCAAAAAAGGATTTGAATAGATTTTTTTTTATTCCTTTACTCAACACGAAAGGTATAAAATCAATTACTCTTCGATTAAGTATTCTTGTTCTTATTTTGTTTGTATAATAATTCGGGGAGGTTTGAATATTGATTTATTTGAAGAATCCCAATGTAATTAATATATTTTTCAATAATTTATTTGATTAAAATCTTGTGTTTCACATTTTTCTTATTAACCAAATACACCGAGAAAAAACTTTGTTAGTGGGTATTAAATTTTTTAATACTATATGAGACAGATAAACTGATTAATAGCAGCTATTAAACTTATGTTCTTGAATCAGTGTCACTGTCAGAGCAACTAATAAAAAACTTTGCTTAACGTTAGTAAGTAAATTAATAACAGGTGTTATACAATTTAATAAAAATACGAAATACTTTAATATTCATTATTAAATAGCGTAATGATAGGTATTGAACAGCCTATTAGCGTTATTAATAATTTAATAACTGTTATTAAATAGTTTATTGATGGGCATTTGCAAGTTTTAATACTCCCTATTAAACCACTTTAATTGTGGTTATTAAATAGGTTTATAGAGGTCAACCAAACCACCTCCACTCGAAATAAATTGGCAATTCTTTGTTATTTAACTACAATAGGAAATATAGCCATATGTAAACTTTTGATAGTATACCCACTCTTAAAGTAAATACGTTGTACAGATTAAATATGTGTTACTTTAAAGCTACTTTTCAAACATTTTATTTCGTTTTTATGGAGAAACATCATAAAAACTTTTTTTAACGATTTTTTACCATTTTCTTTTAGAAAATAAACTTTTTAAAAAAATGGCTTTAAATGATTTGACATAATAAAGCTTTATAAAATTAACTTTAAAACTGGGGTACTACTAAAAGTTTGCATACAGATTTATTTCATATTAGAGACATTTGCAAAAACCTTAGAAAACATAAAACAAGTTTATCTAAGTAACTTATTTCTGCATCGCGTTTTAAATATAGGAATATAGATAAAAATATATAGAACAGGTGAGAAAAATTAAAAAATGTAAATACTTCTAAACAATTTAATGCATCACTAGAGAATTCTAAAAAAAATAAATAAAAACCAGGGGCGTGCAGTCCATGGAAGCGGGGGAAGCACCACTTCCCTACACTTTGAGGTTTAAAAATAAATATTTTTAAGTTTACAATGCATAGAAATTAATATTAAATTAGGTACTATATTTTCTCTAAAACATTACGTAAACTTCGTAAATGTACTAACAGTTCATTGGTGTGATGTGTAAACGCACGCACCACTCATGAGAAAATTGTGTAAGCGAACACGCCATATACTTCGAGTCCGTCGGTGGAAGCGCGTCTTGAAAAAGCCGGCTCATCTTCCAATTGATTTCGCTTGGTGTTATTGACCTTGCTTTGCCGCAACAGTAGTCAGTCTGTTTAAACAGCTAAAATACGGTCGAGAGGCAGCGATTTTTACGTTGCCTTACGCATATTGCAATTCGCACCGCGAATCGACGTGTGAGAAAGAAAATCGTAGACTTGTGCACTGTGTCTGTGCACAAAAATAATATGGTAAATTGTGTCTGTATTGTGTGCTCTTTATTGAAAAGATTTTCAAGTAGAAATTTTGAAGAGAAAACGGACATTATTAATTCTAGTAGACTTAAGGATCCTATCAATTTAGAGACGAAAGTAGAAAAGTCAGCAAAGACATTTACCAGGCATTTTCACGTAGGGTTCTATAAAAAGTATGAATGGTTAACCGGCTGCAAAAATTTGAAAAAATTGTTATGCTGGCCTTGTCTACTTTTTAATATAGCCGAAAAAACACATTGCAACTCATTCGGTATTACAGACTCGAATAATTTTCACAAAAGGTAAAACGACATGTAAATAGCAAAATAAAAGTGCTACAATTAAAAGAAAAAACATTCGGGGCCTATCGCATTGAACATAGTTTGGACAATCATTTTAAAATAAGCAACAAAATTCACAAGGAAAGAGTAAAAAAAAATAGGGGCGTCTTACAACAAATAATAGATATAACAACTTGTTTCTTGGGAGAGCATGAACTAAGTTTTAGGGCTCACAATGAAGCAAGTGGATCCGCCAATCGAGAAAATTACATGGACCTAATTTTTTTCTTATACTTTCTTATAACAACTGGTTTAAATAAGTCTCTTTTTGAAGTCGTCAAGTTGTGTGAATTAGTACTAGCCATCCCAGCCACAAGTGCGTCAGTTGAGCAAAGTTTTTCAGCTTTAAAGCGCATTAAAAGATTTATACGAAATTCAACAAGTGAAGACAGACTTTCTAATTTTGCCCCAATATCCATTGAAAAACAACTTGTTAAACAGTTTTCAGAAAATCCTAAATTTTACGACGATGTTATAGACAAATTTGCAGCCATTGAGGATAGGCGAAGTAAAAATAAATGACAACTGCTGTGTCAACTGTGCCAAAAATGCTGGAAAATATAAAAAAACTTCAGATAAATGTTTTTTTTACGTTTAAATAAACCAAAGAAGCTTTTCACTAGTTTTTTTATAGCTTCTAGAACGAAACTAGGTAACAAAGTAATAGTAGCACTTTAAAAATCTCAATCTCGAATATCCATAGTACTGAGGAAAACAAAAGCAAGATTTAGACAAAATGGTGAATGCGCCGCGAAAAATTTTCGCCTACGGCGCTGTGCTTACTGGCCTGCTGTATTTTTATACAATTGCTTCCCCTTCCAAAAATGTCACGGCATGCCACATATAAAATGGACCTAAAAAGTGTGCAAAACATTAATTGGTCAATGTATGGGCGATTGTTTCTTATATTACTAACCACAAAATGAGTAATTAATTTGTGTATTATAATCCATTCTGTGCCTGGTAAAATGTACATAAAACACACACCGCACTACGAACACACAACCGGCTCAGATATCACAATACAACCATGCAACAATTAAGGCACCTTTTTATTAACACAAATTAAAAGAAAATGAATGTAGTTAGGTTAGTGGCGTGTGGCGTGTGGCGTGAGACGTGTGGCGTGTGGCGTATGGCGTGTGGCGTGTGGCGTGTGGCGTGTGGCGTGTGGCGTGTGGCGTGTGGCGTGTGGCGTGTGGCGTGTGGCGTGTGGCGTGTGGCGTGTGGCGTGTGGCGTGTGGCGTGAGACGTGTGGCGTGTGGCGTGTGGCGTGTGGCGTGTGGCGTGTGGCGTGTGGCGTGGCGTGTGGCGTGTGGCGTGTGGCGTGTGGCGTGTGGCGTGTGGCGTGTGGCGTGTGGCGTGTGGCGTGTGGCGTGTGGCGTGTGGCGTGTGGCGTGTGGCGTGTGGCGTGTGGCGTGTGGCGTGTGGCGTGTGGCGTGTGGCGTGTGGCGTGTGGCGTGTGGCGTGTGGCGTGTGGCGTGTGGCGTGTGGCGTGTGGCGTGTGGCGTGTGGCGTGCGGCGTGAGGCGTTTGGCGTGTGGCGTGTGGCGTGAGACGTGTGGCGTGTGGCGTGTGGCGTGTGGCGTGTGGCGTGTGGCGTGTGGCGTGTGGCGTGCGGCGTGAGGCGTTTGGCGTGTGGCGTGATCATTGTGATCGTAGATCTTTGACCTCGCACGAATACTAGTTTCCTTGAGTCCTCAACGAATGTAAGGGATAAAACCGTTAATATTTACTAAGGGTTATTAAACAAATACTAGAACGTAATAAAGACTTTATTGAATATTATTAAACAAATTTAATAAAATTAACAATACTTATGGATATTAAAGTTTTTAAATTGTACATTGGCTATTAAACAACTGCTTAATTACAGCAACTTCAGGTTAACAGATTTCTAGTAACCTTCGTTTAATTATTAGTATTAAATGAAAATAAGGTAATTTATCAGTGATTATCAGTTTTTTTTTTTCTATTAAACATGTTTAATAGACCTCGTTTTCTCCGTGTAATTCATAATAAGTATGGTAATCTTTTTTCTTTCTTTCTATTAAAGTTCCTTTGATGTTTGTGTAGTTCTAAAGTCTCCAAGTACAATCTGATCGAGTAACGTCTTGATGTTACTAGAAAGTCGGTGTTTTCGAAAAGGATCTTGTGTTTTTCGTTAAATAATGTGTGTTTGGCGACTTCAGACTTTTTATTTTGTCCTAAACGTCAACTTGGTTTGTATACTGTTATTCGTGTACCAATGCCTCTCTTTGTTTGTCCTTTGTATATTTTTCTACAAGTGCATGGAATTCTGTAGACCCCTGCTGATGTGAGGAGGTATCTGGGGTCTTCCGCTGTTTTAAGATATTCTCTTATTTTTCTGTTGGCTTGTAGACAGTGCTGATTTTCTTTTTCTTTGGAATTTTCCCAATTCGATCAGCGACACCTTCTACTTACTGTATATAAAAAGTTTTGATCTTCACTAGACTTGTTCTTATTTGCTTGGTTCACATTATGATTAACACTTTGTTTACTAAGATGTTGATAACCATGAACTTCTGTGTTGGATGATTGTTGGATCCATTGTGTAGATATCAATTAGTATGTGTCTTCTTTCCGTGTATCTTTACGCCTAGTTTTTTTTCTTCTCGGCTGACTAACACGCCTTGGAAAAATTTTAGGGATATTTTCTACCGTGGCTCCAGAATATAAAAGTGTCATCTATATATCTCAGCCAATGTTTTCTCGAAGAAGTTGTCAGCTACATAGGGGAGTTTTTCCAGTACTCATCAACCTTTTCCGACACTCGCTCACAACATCATATTTCCAGTGGAATCAAACATTCTATGAACAAATTGACGGAGTCGCCATATTGGTCAGCACAGTCAGCCCAGTTGTAACCAATTTTTACAAGGTAAACTTTTAAGAGCAAGCTATTTCCACTGCTAAGGTATGCAGTTGACACATTTATAATCTGAAGCATTGGGAGAAAACATTTTCAGAATTGTATAAAGCCCCTGAACAGTTTTCATCCTAAAGTACCGTTCAACCATAGAAATAAAAGAAAACCGACAACTTGCGCTTGAAACACGACGCTATTGTTCTTATAATTCGCACGCCACTGTGTAGAAGTAAACTTGTTTTAAATCGTCTAGTGTTTACATTAAGTTTTAATGGTAAATAAGTTTTTGTTATTTCTAAAGTTTACATCATTTAAACCAGGATACTAAAAGCTATCTGAATCTCTACGTATTGTTTTCAATTTCTATCAATTTCTTACGAAAATGCAACCTACATGCAAAATATGTGTCCAGCTAATTCCAAAAAAAAATTTCAAGGTTAAGATTGTATGGATTTTTGTGGCAATAACTATCATTTAAAATGTGTTAAAATGAGTACAGAATAATACAAGATAATAATGTCAACTACCGGTTCTCAATAGAAATTTAACTAACTGTAGGTCGATTGATGATGCAAAAACTACCTCTTTTATTTACATTTTTGTAAAAAAGGTATTCATAATATTGGATTGGCCTATAAAAATGGTGTGCCACCTGCCCTCATGAGCTCATCATGTAACTGATAAAAATAAACGTTTGGAAATGCATTTATTAAATTTAATAGTAATTTAATAAATATTTTTTTAATTAAACAATTAAAAAAAATTAACAGTTAAAAATAATCACTTAAAAATAATTATTATACATATTTTTATAAACTATTTAATTTAGTAAATGTGCGACATGTCCTCCTCCTTTTTGAATACATACCCTACATCTTTTTATTAATAAAAACCGAATATTTTAAAAAATAGTAGGTTTGCCCCTAAATCTGTTAGCGGCAAACAATATTTGGTTCAAAAGTTGATTTTCATTTTCAATATTAACTGAATATTGTAACGTGATCTCTAGTTATTCTATCTACTTGTTTAATGTGTTTGAGCTCAATTGATTGGTCGTGGGTTAGGTTATTTAATAATTCGAATAACGTTGAAAAAGAAGTTGGGCACCACTATATTTAAAGCTTACTATACTTACTTGATTTTAAATTAGTGATAAAAATATAGAAAATCACTAACCACAAAAAAATTATATTTTAACCATGCTAACAAATTCTAATTCACATATTTTTACTAAATTCAAATATAAGTTGATTTATTAAATAAAACTAACTTTTTGGTAAAAGGAGGTAATATAAGGAATGTTTTATCGCATCGTATATCCTCAGGCAACTTCCTCTGAGGGATTCGGTATCCTTATTCGTAATTCTGCAACGTGAATGATCTCGTGATATTTGGTATTCTAACTTAAACTCGAAACTGTCTAGATCTTCTAGAGATGAATCAAACAACGGTCTTTAGATTGTACCAAAACCAAAATAAACTTTTAGGTATAAAAACCATAAAACATCTTGAAAGGAATTCAAAACCGTCTAGATATAGCCATGCTTATAAAATCAGACGGATAATAAGAATATTAAAAATCATCTTATACATAGGATGACTTAGATTAAAATGAATGTAATCTATTTGATATCTTCAAAATGAAATTAAATATTAACTTTTGGCACAAGGCATAAACGACAAATGACATTTGAGTAAAAGGTGATTGTGTCGAAATAACGAATAACGGTTCCAACCGTTACAATATACGTCCTTTTTCATAATACCTTAAAAAATAAAAACAATTGGATTCATGTCCGGCGAACGAGCAGACCAAGAAATAGATGCATCTGCACCCTTTTCAATTTATTACCCTGGATAATTAAAAAAAAAAAACTGCCTTCCAAATTGACTGAAATGGGCTAACGCTCCATCATGCAGAAATCACATGTATTGCCTTACGTCTACATTTATGTGTTCCAAAGGTTCCGGTGACTGGTCTCTTAAAAATTCTAAATAATTTTCTCCGTTTAAGTTATTTGGCAAAATTACTGGTCCAATTAAATTATTTCCAATTATTCCCGCCCACACTTTTATTCTAAAATTGTGTTGGTGACGACTGACTTTTTTAACTTAGGATTTTCATCTGCCCAGCTATGGATGTTATGAAAGTTAGTCGCACCGTTTTTAGTGAAACTTCCTTTATCTGTAAATAATAGTAATAATAAATTTATATCACGCTGATTTTCTTCCAAAAACCAATCACATAATCCGAAGCGTCTTGGGTAATCTTCAGGGAGTGGCTCTTGTACAGGTGTTAAAAGAAATGGATACAGCTGTTGACTTTTTAAAATACGCAATACTTTAATATGACAAATTTAGCAAATTCGTTATCCAAAATTCTCGTTCTGTTTCTCGGATGATTCGCGATTTCTTCCATAATTTGATCATCATACGCATAGTCTTTATGACGACCGCTATTTCCTGCAACCTGTTTTTCAACGAGCCAGTTTCTCTCAACCTTAAAGCTCTCTGCCCACTACAGCGTACTATACCATGACCATAACAGGAACGTGTCAGTCACGAAAGAAAGCACTCCGGTCACTACTGGGCCCACTGCAGCGAACCAACAGCGTTTTTTCCTCACATACAACATAGCTTGTAATGGACGGTGTGTGTCGGTACCTGTAAAATATTTTCGCCGTGAAATTGTTGACGGTCCTGTCATGGCACGCTACGATGTTGGCCGGTGACGGAACGGTCTAGTGGGCGTTGTCGCATATGAAAACATGCAAAGAATATTTGTTTGTATGTGTCGATACGGTTACGGTCCTAGTATGGTAAGGTGTAATGGGCAGAGACCTTAAATCAACAGTCTACGATCGGGTACACGTCTGTTAAGGTATTTCCCAGCGTTACGTCTAGCGGAATCAGCAGAATTTTCTTGGCATTCACCTTATAAAAATTATTGGGATCAATTTATTCGTATAAATTAATATTTGCACTTCTACCAAATTACCTAAGACTAAATTCATGTCAGCCATTTCGGTAAAACTATTTTGGAATTGCCGAATATTCATCTCGTAATCTTGTTTAAATATTTCTTTTTAAATCAAAATAATTAATTTAAAAAACTAACAGATATCTTTTTGGCATTTAGTTTAGCTTTGTTTTTCATTTCAAGGCCTCCTATTAATTTATGTGCGTTCTTTGTACGATAACTCCTGACCTTTTCTTAGTGTTGTATTTAAACTCCATGTTGATAGGTTAAGTCCAGGACGGACGAATTGCTCTAGAAATTTAGTTAAAACATTGCAAATAACTCGTTAACTAAGAGAGATACAAAGTATATTTTGCTATAAAAAAAAATTAAAATTTATATTTCTTTTGATTTTAAGATCGATAAAGCAAGTTTCTTTATGTAAAAAAAAATACGGGGGGTTAAAAGGTAACCAATCTCTTAACGTTTTTTAAGTGGGTCGCTTTAAATTATTGTTTTCGTTAGAATATTGGGACTTCCAATCTACAGCACTGGTCAAAATTTAAAAAAAAAAAAATCGCAACAGCAAACTTTTTACTAAAAAAAATTTTTGAATGTTAGTTTAACGCCCTGTAACTTTGTTGAGGTTCATTTTTTAAAATAGGTAAATATAGCCAAATCCACTTTTTTTTGGTAATCTATCTAATGAAGAATTTATGACATACCTTTTTGAAACACTCTGTATAAACGTACATAATTTATTATAATCAGATTAAACAATAAATTAAAATAGAAAATGTTACAAATGAAAAAAGTCTAATATCAATATGGCCGACGTGGTGACACTTCATCACGTGATTGCGTCACCTTTCCTATTTTACCTCCATGGTTTGGCTTATAAAAACGGTCGCATATTAGAGATCGGAGTTACAACTCCCTTCTCATTCCTAATCTAAGGTTTGGTGACCATATTAGTATAATATAAGTGTGTCTACGTATTTAAGAAACCTACTCTTACTGGATATCAATATATATGGAAGTCGGTGTTAAGGTAGTTGAATTGCGACACCTATAACCTTATATATACCGATACCGATACACTCCCATATAGCTATTATTTTAAGAAAAATCCATCCGGTAACGTAGCAAATAAATGAATGATGGGCTATTAAGTGAGTGTGTATACCTATAGAAATTTGTGACTTCTTCATACCAATTTTTGATTGTCCTAGTGCAATTTAAAAGGCCGTCAACTAATAATTTTTTTTTGGTATTCTAATTTAAAAAAAAAATAATGAAAATGCGTAATAATGTAATTATTTGGATAATATGTTAACCCTAAATCACGTTAGTGCTCACAAAGGGTTTGTTTTAGTTCAAACAGAACCGTCGATTCCAGTTTTTAAATACAGTGGACGAATTAATTTTTAAAGAACACGTCGCGAGGTTACAACAACCTCTTAGGTTATCGAGTGCAATTCAGTGATTCTGAACTAGTTTTCAAAAGAACTAAAACTACCCTCAAGACCACAGTACCATCCCCAATATTCGTAACATGAACTAATTTTGATAGATGTCATTAATGTGTCATAAATTAAGAAGCCTTTTGTTCAGCAAATTGAACAATATTCCATATTTAATAGTTCTTTTATGCAACAGATAGCGTATTAATTTTATTATTTCTAAACAGTAACTGTTATAATTATAAAATAACAAATTCATCACCTCTAGCCACTACGCGATGATAAGTAAACGAGTTCTTGACCTTGACAAATATTTTAGATGTAGCAGATACCTAAATTAAAGTTTTGGATTAGATTCGACACATCAGTATATTTACTTAGTAGTTCGTTCATTCTTGTGTCCAAAGGACAAAGGTCTTCGTATCAATACGTAGGGACCTATTAAGGCAATTTTTTTAAATTTTTTTTTCCTGGGCTCGTCTGACTATGTGTCTTCGAATAACACTGAAGCCTATTGGCTTATAGTGTTTTATCCCATGTCACCTTTGTATCTTGTACAAGTTTATACAGATCCTTGGGTGAGTGGGTTCTATACGTTGTTGGATCAACCAGGGGTTGTCCACAAAGAGCCTGTCTTTTGCGATCTAGAGCTTCGCATTCGCACAATATATTTTTGGCTGTTTCTGGTTTCTTGTGACATAGTCGGTACATGAGTTTCTCATTGTACATGCCAATTTTGTTGTACCTTTACTGGGGCGTACCCAGTCATGAACCCTGTTATCACTTTCAACTGGTTCCTATTCATTAAGAGTAGTTCTCCAGTTCTTTTGGGACATGGTCTGCCTATGAAGGCTTTTCCATGTGCCTGTTTTGGGGTACTTCCCCAATAGTTGATATAACACTGCGGTGTTTCGTTAAGAATGGGACATAGAACAACTGACGATTCTCCGATTAAAAATAAGACAACTAAATAAATCATGCTTAGATAAAATGTTTCTCGTTTCCGAATTACAGTGTTAAAATCCAAAAAATATTTATGACATATTACTCACAACAATTTTACTAAATTTGGCAAACATTTTTGGTGTCATAATATCCACCTATCAGCTACCTTAATTAACTTTTTCAGTGGCGTACAGCATTGGTACGTAATACCGCATCCCTTCTAAATTTTACGTCATTATCCAAAAAGTTATTTGGAAATAAAATTTTAAATTTTTTGATGTTTTTCTTTTTAAATAAATAATGTATTCTTCTTAGAAATTTAATAAAAAAGAATCGAAATTTAAAAATTTGTGCGAATATCTCAAAAACTAACTCAACTTTATTTGAAAAACATCAAAAGTTTTTGGACAGTGGACTAAAATTTAGAAGGGAAAAAGATGTTACTTGTCCATGACGTACGCCACTGGCAAAGCTTATTTAACTTATTTTGTTGCTGATAGGTGTATTTTATTGCACCAATAACGTTTGCCGAATTTAGTAAAATTAAATTGAGTAATAAAAAAATTCATAATTTTTGATTTTCAACTTTAAAACCCTGTTTTTCGGAAACGAGTAATGTTTTACCTACGGATGTTTCGTTTAATCGGCTTATTTCTAATCAGTTATTCTTTAGTTGCTTCCATTCTTAATGGAATACCCTGTATATACCGAAAGATCTTACAGCCAAAGAACCAAATAAAAAAAAGGAAAATGTAATAAAAAAGTGTTTTTATTACCTCATATACTTTATTTAGATCTGCATCAATAAAAAGTATTTAAAAAAAATTTAATCTCATTTATATGTAAGTTGGCGGCATACGGAAATTTTTTTAAGAATTTTAAGAAAAAAAAATTATTTTTCGTAAACAATTGTGGTCTATTAATTTTAGAAAAAAAGTTACTTTACATAAAAAGTTATGCATGGTCTAAAACCTAAAATTCAATCATCTTATATCAAATAAATTTTTAAAAAAACTAATTCGGCTCAGCAGACCCGACCACAACATTTGCTTTGGCAGTCAACGTGTTTTAAATGATTTTTTATTCATTTGTTGTTTAATTTGTATTTAGTTATTAATATTTCAAAAATGCTTATTTTTCTTACTGATAAATCTAAAATACACGCGTAATTTTTATTAATAATTGTAAATAGTACTGTAATTCTGAATTGATAAAAAAAGTGGAAATATGAAAACATAAATTAAGACGCTACAAATGAAGTAAAATTTTATGATTAATTTCTTTGTGCATATATTGTGAATAATATATTCAGGTTGTCTCATTAGTGCGTGATTGTTCAATATTTCAATTTGTGTTGTAGACACGTAAACAATTTCTAAATAAAAGTTGTATGATTTCCAAAAATAGGTATTTTAAAGATATTTTTAGACATTTAGCGTTTTTGTCTGACAAATAAAAAGGTATATTTTTTAAATAGAAAACCCTGTATTTTATTTCAGTTTTAGAATGCTTTGATAATACTGTATTTAATCCTAGAATTTTATTAACAAATATTGCAGAGTTGCCAATAAATAAATTTTTTTATGAAATTAGAGAATGATGCAGACCACAAATTAAATTGTCATAATTTAGGTAGGTTTAAAATAATTTCAATTTTTTTTTAAATGTAGCAATAAGATACTAAGATAGTTATACATAGTTATACATAGTTATACATATTTGATTGTTTTCACATCGTCAAACAATAATTTCAATTTCATTCATTTGCTATGTTGTATATAGAGTGTGTCAAAATGGTTACGATTTTCTCAATTTTCTAAATGGAACAGCCTGTATATTATGCCACCAATTAATTAATATAGGGTATTCCATTGAAAAAAATTTAAACATATGTAACCTCTCGTGTTGACACATCCTACATATAACATAGCAAATGAATGAAGTAAATTAAAATTATTTGACGACGTGAAAACAATCAAATATGTATAACTACCTGCAGGGTTGTTTGATTTAAAAATGTATAGGTTTAGTCAACATCTTGTTTATATATAAGTATAATTTTTAAATATGGTCATGCAACTTTTATATTAATTTTTTTTTCTTATTTCCAATAATAAAACAGCTATCGATCAATTAGGCACTCAAGGGACACTCTGTGTATATGTTAGTCTTTATGTTGGTATCGTTGGATATGCAATTTATAAGGAATTGTATGCTAAAATATTATACCGGATGCTGTCTTTGAAAAAATTGAATAATTTGAACTTAAAAGTAACCATATTTAAGACATATTTCAAAACACTCGTTATAAAAGAATCCAGTACTATCACTACTATTCGTTATCTTAATGTGCTATATTAAACAATTTTGAAATCAATAAAATCCTAGCTAAATTGTGATAATTTAATTTTGGGTCTGCATCATTCTCTAATTTCATAAAAATTTAATTGCTTGGCAGACCTGTAATATTTTTTTAAAATTATTCTAGGGTTGAATACAGTATTACTAAACCATTCTAAAATTGAAATAAAATACATGTTCTATTTTGCCAAGCAAAATTGTAACACCCTGTATATCCAAAAATATTTTTAAAATATGTATTTTTTAAAACCATATAACTTTTATTTGAAACATGTTTGCGTATTTTTAACATAAATTAAAATATTGAACAATTACGCACTAATGGTACCTTAGATAAAAGAAACAACAGATGATGCATTTCATTCTTAAAGTATGTTTTGTTTGGTCCCAATCATCGGAAAAGAGAAAGAAGATATTTTATGCGGATCGAAAGAAGACAGACTGTAATCGAAATCTCGTCTAGCAACGCTGCTGTACGTAACTAAAAGTCTGTTAATACCAGTAGCGTATCTTATTAAAGAAAAAATCATAACTAATTAAAAAAAAAAATAATGAAATACTAACCGATATGGTGGTGTGCCATAAAATTTATAATGGTTTAAACTTTAAAACCGATTGGATTTGGTATAAGGGTATGAAGTTCAGTGGAATGTAGGAAAAAAGCTTAAAAACACTAATTTTTTTCTAAGAATAATACATGCATTATATATAAAGATGTTAAATAAAATAAAAACAAGATAAATAAATCAAGATTTATTTTAAACAAATTTACGAATTCAATTTTAGGGTTAAAATTTGAACAGTTTTACAAATTGGTAAATGAGAGATTTTTAAATTAAAATTTAGATTTTTAACACTACTAAATTTATAAAAGTTATTAGATCAATAAATTTACCATACTTATATACAAGGTGGGGATTTTAAATGGAACGCTTCTTATCTGGATCTGGTAATAAGAATTTTGTAAAATCCGAAAACACGTAGAACTGTACAACAATAAACCTATCCATTGATAGATTTTAACTCGTAAAACTAGGCAGTAAACTAACTTACTTATTATCATCCATAAATGTGTGCGGCATAGATAAATTATCTTCTGGTTTCTTACTAGAGCTGTCAAAAATACTGATACTGGAATCAGAGCTGTAACAGAGTATTCAGAACTTCTAATGTAAATGTAGGTATACATTTTGAATAATAATAAGGTAGTTCATAAAAATAATTAAAGAAAGAGGCATGTAATATGAGTTTATAAAAAAGTTTGTCCTTGTAATCCACCTACAAAATTTAAAAAACTTACAATAAAAAAATGTCTTTGTAAGATAAACTACCAACTTTCATCTTAAAGGATAAACACTTAAATGAACATTTCCGAAACATAATTAAGAAAGTTTTTAGTTACCTAAATGAGCTTTCTCGAAACAATGAACTTATTTTTGGCAGTGCTCCAGGCTTGAGATATTTGCTTTTTGAAGAATATCATTAGGATCAAAATGCTCCGAGCATAACAATCTTTTTTAGATACCTTCATTTTCTTCAAGTCCTACAAGTGATAGCCAAATATTTCTTGTATGCCTTTCAGTTGGAAATCTAAAAATAGCATATTTATTTTACCACTAAAGTTTTTCTATTAATTACAATTTCTTGATAAATTAATAATGTTGAAAGATGAAAGAAAATAACAGTAATATAAAAGTAGATAATACATGTGATATTACGGCAAAAATATTTAAATCTACAACAGTGAACTATGCAATACATCATCACCTAACCTTACTTATGAAAAGATACTTCAGCACCCACATTCTCCAGTTTTTTGCTCAAAATGCACTAGGAAACCATGTTGTTAGCTATACACAAGCCGACATTTTTAAAAAAAAGTCTAAAAGTTAACAAAAACACCCAATGTGCAACAATTTACTGGATCGCAACGTCGCAAACTATCGATGGATAAAATACTATACGTGACGTCCGTGACGTATAGTATGAATGAAACAAAGTTATTTTAAATTGCGGGGATGTCACGTTTAACGCTTTTAAAATCCTTGCATTTATTTGTAGGAATAATAATGGTGTTTGCCATAGTTTATCTCAGTATTTGTAAAGTTGTTATTTAGCAAGCGTATGTATGTAAAAACGATAGGTACAAAAATGCCCTGCCTAATAGTGTAAAAATAGGTGTTGCTAAAATATCAAGCCTGCTGACAGCAATTAAACTAGATAATCTACTTTGTACACATTTTATACGTTTCTTGTTTTATTTTTTATTTAGAGATTTAGATTTAGAGATTTACTATTAGAAATGTTTCGGGAAATATTGCAACATCTCCGCCCATAATGCGTCGGAGTTGGAAACACTGCACTAGGTATGAAAATGAATTGGTGGGGACTGTTACGTTGTAATCGTCACTCCCTTTTAATAATTACAATATTTAATTAGTTCAAATATTCCAATATATCCTAATACTTTTTGAGCGCCCCTCGTATTTGGAAATATAGATATTATGTTAAAACGGGAATTTGTCTCTGTCTGAGACATTCGATAGCTCAACCAATGATGCGCTTTCTCTAAAAATCAATAATTACGGTCAGATGTTGTGCGAACGCCTGGCTTACTTATGGATTTGAAATACCCACGTTTCATATTCGATCGGCTCCTGCTTTTTTTTTTCAATTTGGCTGCGAAATAAACCGGTTGGGTTTAGTGTTGTTAAGTGTGTCCGAACAAACTAAGGTAATCAAATCACCTTTTTTCTTATAATGAATGATAGAAATTAATTTTATTGTGTGTGTATATTCTGCTGAAATTATCTTTGAGATATTTCATTCATTAATAGTGAGCTTTTCGCGTAATATAAATTCCAAAATGTACAAAATGGCTGCCATTAATTTTATATTTTTTTTTCTTCTCAGTTATTTTAAAAAATCTTTCCATTCTTTATGTGTTTTAAATTAAATACTATTGCAAATCTCTAATATTGTTGTAAACTTGAAATGTTCAATTTAAAAATGTTTAATTTAAATAGTAAGCTTTTATGGCTGACCACATGTTTTGTTTTTTTTTTTGAAGCAATGGAAAGATATGTTTTTTTTTTGTTGTAACTGACACGATTTTTCTTTCTTAAAAATTAAGGAACTGGATCTGTAACAAACTAAGGAATTGGCCTTTATAATCTAGAACTGCAGAATCTCTTAAGTCATTGTGGGCTGAGTTGCGTCTGAAACTGCAGAGAGTTTTGAAGTCATCGTAGGCTCACCTACCATTAAGACACGGACCAGACCAGTTCGACCGTTGAAATCCGGAAACACAAGATAAGTGTCGGCCAGGACCACACACACAATTTTTGAGTCATAGTCATACTAGTCAATTTTAATTTTAAACTCATCATCAGTCAAACGTAAACCGTAAAATTTGTTAAAATCAATTAATTTTATTTTCTTTTATATGTACTATCAGTCATCAATCCAATTCGAAATTAAAGCTGATTAATTGTTTTGAAGTTTAAGTTCTTTATTTTTTCCCTACTTTTAACTGACAAGTTAATGACAAATTTACTTTTATTGTACATCTAAAGGTATGGCGCCCAAATTAATTTAATTGAATTCTTTTAAGTCTTTTTAATTAAAGACCTTGTCATTGACTTGAAGGTAAATTCTAAACGAATCCCACTGACCTATTTTGATCTGAGCTAGGCCTGAGGCTTGTAAGAAAATTATTATAAGGATTTTTACAATGAGACCCAGGTAAGGGTTAGAAACTTATCATCTGGTGCAAAATATGTTTTTATAACGTAACTTTGAAAACGTAACATTTAATATAATAAACGTAACAGGACGCTTGATGTGTCGCAATATATCTCGAAACTATTTTAATTAATAAAACTGGGGTGGGTTGGCTCAGTGGTTAGAGTCATGACTTTGAGATCGGAAGGTCTCAGGTTCGAATCCCACCGTTGGCCGGGATTTTTTCATTTAATTTAATTATTTAAAATTAATTCTGATGCCTTGGTAGGATTCCCCACTCGACCATTCACTGTTGGGTTCTAATTAACAGTGCTGTTCCTAAAGTGGCGCTGGGAAACAGTAACAAAGCCTACACAGAACACGAGGCTAATGGCCGTAGTAGTCGACGCCGATGACACCAAAAATAAAAAAAAAAAAAAAAAAAAATAAAAAAAAAAAAAAAAAAAATAAAAAAAAAAAAAAAAAAATAAAAAAAAAAAAAAAAAAAATAAAAAAAAAAAAAAAAATTAATAAAACTTGTTGCTATTAGTGAGTTATAGGTAAAACCTATTTTTAAATATGAAAGGGATAAACTACACAGCCTTATAACAGCGCACAAGGAAACGCATGTCGGTTCATTTACGAAATAGCTACGCGATACGTTTCTTTGCAATGTATGACCGGGTTTTAAATGTAAATAGAGGTGCTTTGAATGGTACATACACATGGGTACATACACATAGCAGTCAACGTGTTAACTCAGAAATAAGATTTCTTATAAAGATAAAATAATATTCAGAAGTCCGCAAATATTACATGGGTATCATACAGTGATGCCAGGTCATTCAGATTCAAATTACATCGGAATGCAATAAAGTTCCTTCACTTTCCTGCATTTCACCATTGTATATTTCACCCACTTTAAAATGAAAGAATTGTGAAATTATCGTATAAATCGATAATCTGGCAACGAGGCCAACACTTGTTCATACACAGAGAAAATAAATCGATATTTTGGAACCAAGCAAGACAAATATACAGTGATACTGCGGCCTTAAGTAACATTTGAGTTTACCGCGCGTTAAGTGTAGCGATTGCAATGTTGCCAAGTTGTAATCATTGTATCTCACAACGCGGTTGACTGTTTTAAAAATATTTCTGTTTTAAAAATCTATATCTTCTTACCAAAACGGTCAAAAAATTTATCGTTTTTATAGAAAATTTTATAACTTCTTGATTTACATTACATTAGTTTTTAAAAATATAGTAAGGACCGTTTTCGAGATATCTTTAAATAAAGTGTTAATTATTTACATTTTGATTGTTAATATCTCGTTTCACAGTCATAAAATTTATTTTTTTTTTTTTAGTTACGTAAAAGACACTTTTATTAACCCTATATTTAAATTTTATTGAATTTTTAAAAAAATCTGTTTTACGAGTGAACTATTTTAAATATATATGGTCTTCCTCTCATTCATACACAAAGTCTACTTAAAAAAAAAATAATAGTCACCTCCTTTATTCACCAGTTCTAACAAGTCTTGACGTTTTCCGTTTTATTTTGTTTTGAAAATAGAAAAAAAATTCCAGGCTAACATTTAATATACATTCAGCGCAATCAAAGCATTACTTGATGTTTTGTAACAATTTTGACGAACTCACGAAAGTCAGCCAGAAAAAGTCGCACACAAAACATGACAGATTGTTATTACTGTTTTGTCGTTGTGTAGAACATATCCCTGATTAATTCACATAAAACTCACATAAAACTAGGTACCTTTTTAAATGGAATATGAAACATAGAAACATGTACAAAAGCCTTTAATCATATCATGAATGGTTGTGCGATGCTTTGTTTCAAATTTTTGGATTTATTCCATATTCTTTTTTAATTTCAGAATACAGCAAGAGACTAAAATAATTTATCTTCACCCACATAAATATTAGCTAGTCCACGCACAGACTGTAAAAGGAAAAGTATACCATTGCATTTAGATAAACGAATATAGGTATTTTATGTCCATTTTAGATAGTAAGAACACGCAGAAAAATTAAATTCACTAATTACACATATTTTGCTGACTTAGATACTATTATTTTTTTTTAATTTTAGGTAAGTGACAACTAATTGTTAGTATATTTTTTTGTTATTAAGATTAAATATGCATTTAAACAAGTTATTCTTATGGAGAATCAATAAATATTAGCATTTGGTCATTTGGTTATCATGCAGAGGTCCAGGAATAATTACATTAAATCTTTCTTCAAGTTTATTTTATTATATATGTTACGGTTAACGTGTTTACTAGGCTAGTTTATAGACTAGCTGGATAGTATATAAACTATCCAAATGTCCTGCTATTTGGATGGAAAATCATATTTCTACTAAAATAGCTATGACGATTGGTTTGTTTGTATACTAACCAGCTAGTTTACAAACTATACAACATTTATCGTCAAGGTACAAATCACAAGAAAAGTACACAAATTAACCGGTATTTTCGGCTAGTTTACAAACTATCCACAGTATTTGGATAAAGTGTGAACTTAATAATCGTAGTAATACATAATAACAAACTCGTCGGTTAGTATGTAAACTAACCAATCCTCTTTGTTTAATTTATTAGAAAAGTGAGGTTATAGCTATGGCAAGTGTGTTATTATTATTATATACTATTGTGTTGTCTTGTGAAATTTGTCTAAGAAAAGGTTATTAAAAATGAATCAACAGCAACAATTTGAAAACCTACTTTTGGAAGTTTACGAACAAAAGTCGCAAAATTCAAAATTAATGAATGACAGTGATTACAGTAAACTTTTGTAATGTATAAAAAGAAAACGCAAAACTGGACCTAACACGAGTAACAAAAATAATTATTACTTGGTAAATACTTATGATTTACAGAGAATAGAATCATCCTATGTAATTTTACATTAAAAATCTGGAAAGATTATTTTACGTTTGAATGAATGGTATGACGCCTATAAGCTGCCCATCAGGGAACTGGTCATGGAGGTCGTCAGGCAACAATAAAATTATTAAATGAGAAATATTAACACAGGAAATGGTAAATTTATTTATTGAAACTTGCGAAACCTGTCAGCTCAAACGGAACAAAACTAAAAAAGGTATTGTTGTGAAACCAATTATTTCAAATCATTTAAACTCTCGTTGCCAAATCGATCTCATTGACTTACAAACTAGACCGGATGGTCACTTCAAGTTTATTTTTGTCTATCAAGACCACCTAACGAAATACGTCAGGTTGAGAGCGCTGAAAACAAAGAAGGCTAGAGAAGTAGCTTAGCACCTATTAGAAGTATTTGCAAACCTAGGGGGCCCTTGCGTGTTGCAAAGTGACAACGGCCGAGAATTTGCAAATGAAGTAGGTAGTTTTCCAATATAATAATAATGATAATAATAATAATAATAATAATAATAATAATAATAATAATAATAATAATAATAATAATAATAATAATAATAATAATAATAATAATAATAATAATAATAATAATAATAATAATAATAATAATAATAATAATAATAATAATAATAATAATAATAATAATAATAATAATATTAATAATAATAATAATAATAATAATAATAATAATAATAATAATAATAATAATAATAATAATAATAATAATAATAATAATAATAATAATAATAATAATAATAATAATAATAATAATAATAATAATAATAATAATAATAATAATAATAATAATAATAATAATAATAATAATAATAATAATAATAATAATAATAATAATAATAATAATAATAATAATAATAATAATAATAATAATAATAATAATAATAATAATAATAATAATAATAATAATAATAATAATAATAATAATAATAATAATAATAATAATAATAATAATAATAATAATAATAATAATAATAATAATAATAATAATAATAATAATAATAATAATAATAATAATAATAATAATAATAATAATAATAATAATAATAATAATAATAATAATAATAATAATAATAATAATAATAATAATAATAATAATAATAATAATAATAATAATAATAATAATAATAATAATAATAATAATAATAATAATAATAATAATAATAATAATAATAATAATAATAATAATAATAATAATAATAATAATAATAATAATAATAATAATAATAATAATAATAATAATAATAATAATAATAATAATAATAATAATAATAATAATAATAATAATAATAATAATAATAATAATAATAATAATAATAATAATAATAATAATAATAATAATAATAATAATAATAATAATAATAATAATAATAATAATAATAATAATAAATAATAATAATAATAATAATAATAATAATAATAATAATAATAATAATAATAATAATAATAATAATAATAATAATAATAATAATAATAATAATAATAATAATAATAATAATAATAATAATAATAATAATAATAATAATAATAATAATAATAATAATAATAATAATAATAATAATAATAATAATAATAATAATAATAATAATAATAATAATAATAATAATAATAATAATAATAATAATAATAATAATAATAATAATAATAATAATAATAATAATAATAATAATAATAATAATAATAATAATAATAATAATAATAATAATAATAATAATAATAATAATAATAATAATAATAATAATAATAATAATAATAATAATAATAATAATAATAATAATAATAATAATAATAATAATAATAATAATAATAATAATAATAATAATAATAATAATAATAATAATAATAATAATAATAATAATAATAATAATAATAATAATAATAATAATAATAATAATAATAATAATAATAATAATAATAATAATAATAATAATAATAATAATAATAATAATAATAATAATAATAATAATAATAATAATAATAATAATAATAATAATAATAATAATAATAATAATAATAATAATAATAATAATAATAATAATAATAATAATAATAATAAAGGCTAATGACCAAGATGTCGATGCCAAAAAAAAAAAAAAAAAAAAAAAAAAAAAAAAAAAAAAAAAAAAAAAAAAAAATAATAATAATAATAATAATAATAATAATAATAATAATAATAATAATAATAATAATAATAATAATAATAATAATAATAATAATAATAATAATAATAATAATAATAATAATAATAATAATAATAATAATAATAATAATAATAATAATAATAATAATAATAATAATAATAATAATAATAATAATAATAATAATAATAATAATAATAATAATAATAATAATAATAATAATAATAATAATAATAATAATAATAATAATAATAATAATAATAATAATAATAATAATAATAATAATAATAATAATAATAATAATAATAATAATAATAATAATAATAATAATAATAATAATAATAATAATAATAATAATAATAATAATAATAATAATAATAATAATAATAATAATAATAATAATAATAATAATAATAATAATAATAATAATAATAATAATAATAATAATAATAATAATAATAATAATAATAATAATAATAATAATAATAATAATAATAATAATAATAATAATAATAATAATAATAATAATAATAATAATAATAATAATAATAATAATAATAATAATAATAATAATAATAATAATAATAATAATAATAATAATAATAATAATAATAATAATAATAATAATAATAATAATAATAATAATAATAATAATAATAATAATAATAATAATAATAATAATAATAATAATAATAATAATAATAATAATAATAATAATAATAATAATAATAATAATAATAATAATAATAATAATAATAATAATAATAATAATAATAATAATAATAATAATAATAATAATAATAATAATAATAATAATAATAATAATAATAATAATAATAATAATAATAATAATAATAATAATAATAATAATAATAATAATAATAATAATAATAATAATAATAATAATAATAATAATAATAATAATAATAATAATAATAATAATAATAATAATAATAATAATAATAATAATAATAATAATAATAATAATAATAATAATAATAATAATAATAATAATAATAATAATAATAATAATAATAATAATAATAATAATAATAATAATAATAATAATAATAATAATAATAATAATAATAATAATAATAGTAGTAGTAGTAGTTTATTGACCATAATTATACAGGTTTGTATCTGAAAAGTCACAATGTTACATATAAATCACGTTAAAGTATAAAACAGAGTACATTGAATTTTACATACATGTCATCGACAAATAAAAACAGGAATTAACAAACAGTACTAAATAAAATATCTTTAAAATTGATAGGAGTAAATTATTTAAAATAAGAATAAATTATTTAAAATAGTTGAGGTAATCTGTTACATTATAAAAACATTCATTCTGTAAAAAATCTTTAACAACACAATAAAATTTTTTACAAGACATATCTTTTATTTTCATATCTCTATTGCCATTTAAAAACACATTATATAATTTTATATCCAGTTTATTTACTTGTGATATGCGCAGCCTGCTTTTCGGAAGTAAAAGACTCTCAGCATTCCTCGTACTGTAATCGTGCACATCAGAGTGGGTATCTAATTTATGTAGATTTTTATGGATTGCTACCATGGTTTCGAGAATATAAATACAAGGTAATGGGAGAATCCTGTACTTCCTAAAAAGAGGCCGGCATGTTGCGTCGTATGCAACTGTTGCAATAATTCTTATTGCTGCTTTTTGTAGAGTAAAGACTTTCATAGCAGCATGACTATGTCCCCAAAATACAATTCCGTATCGCAGATGACTCTCTATGATAGCAAAATATACTGTCCTGATTGAAGTGTCATCAAGAAACTGGCGCATTTGTCTGAGCGCAAATATTTGAGAAGAAACCTTCGAACAGACACCATCTATATGAGGTAGCCAGGTCAATCCCGCGTCTAATGTCATACCTAACGTTCTTACCGGATCTGCTTTTTCTACTAGTTTGCTAGCTGTAAAGATGATATTTTGCGTTTTGGTGTCATTTAATTTGAGTTGGTTAGCGTCAAACCACTTTTTAGCTATACTCATACATTGTATTTTTAAAGTTTCATCCCCTCTACTTAGGATAGTGGTATCATCGGCGAATAAGATGCTTGTACCAGGCTGGATATTTTCTGGCAAATCATTAATGTAAATCAGAAATAATAGGGGCCCCAGGACTGAACCCTGTGGTACACCTCTAGACATATGAACTATATTTGAATTAATATTACCATAAGTGACATATTGTTTTCTATTCGCCATATAGGAAGTAAATAGACCCAACTCCTTTCCTCTTATTCCATAGAATTCGAGTTTCATTAATAACAGCTCACTGTTGACACAGTCGAAAGCCTTAGTGAGGTCACACATTATTGCATATGTGTTTGTACCCTCATCAAAGCCCTCAACTACACCCTCAATTAGAGCTGCAACCGCTGTAAAAGTAGACCTATGTTTCCTGAAACCAAATTGAGAAGATGATAATAATTTTTTATTTTCAAAATAACTAATTAGTTTTTCTTTGATGATAATTTCAAAAACCTTGCCTATGATAGGTACTATAGCGATGGGTCTGTAATTATCCGGACTTTCAGTGTCACCTTTTTTATAAATAGGGATGACTTTACTTATTTTTAACCCATCAGGCCAAGTACCTTCATCAATGCATTTATTGAATAGTAGATTGAGTGGTTCAACCAGCACATCCACGGCAGGCTTTATCATGGGACTACTAAGACCGTAATAATCAAGACATTTAGAATTTTTTAATTTTAAGATTGCTTGTCGAACATCTGAATCAATAATGAAAAACGAGTAAGACGGTTTATTCATTTTATTTAAAAATTCTTTCGGATTTGTATTTGAATTTTCGATTGTAAGCGATATTTTATCTGCTATAGTAGCAAAAAACGAATTTAATTCATCCGGTGTCACATCAGGTATTCTATTGACTTTTGCATTAGTTTGCCTTTCGGCGTTTACTAGTTTCCATACTGTTTTACTACGATTTTCCGAATTATATATCAAATTTGTGTATGCTTTACGTTTTGCACATCTAATTTGGCTTCTGTAATAACGTTGGGAATCGATGTACTGTCTCCAATCATCAAACAAATTTGTTTGTCTAAACAGGGTTCTATTTGCATAAACTTGCTTACGAAGTCTCCGCAGCTCCTCGTTGAACCACTCAACCTCTCTAACCCTATTTCTAAAAGTTTTAACAGGAAAACAAAGTTCCACTTCGCTGCATAATACATCAATGATTTTGTTGCAAGTATTATTTGCATCCTTAATTCTAAGATCCTGATCCTTCCATTTAATTTCTTTTAAGTTGTTTGCAAATTTATTTATTCGTATATCATTTATTAATCTATTTTTGTTATATTCAATATTAGTAGAACTTTTAAATTTATTTAAAATCATATAAATCCCAGAGTGATCAGAAATGTCTGGTTCATGAACTCCTACATTTATATCACTTATACTATAATTTGTGATTACATTATCGAGGCAGGATCTGGAGTTAGGTGTTATTCTCGTGGGTTCATGAATGTGATGTTTCATTCCAAACATTGACAGTATATTTCGCGTATCTTTAGAGCTCTCGGTGTTTGCATCAAGGTCCAGATTTATGTCACCGACTATACTTATATATTTATATTTTTTAGAAAGATTATATAAAATATTTAAAAGCTTTTCCTTATAGATTTCTATGTTTCCATGACTAGAGGACCTATAAGTGGTAATTAAAATGGAATTTTTGTCAACAAATTCTGCTGCACAAAATTCTGCGTGTTGCGGCACACAGAACTCAGTGCAGTCAATATTTTTCAATTTAATATTTGTTTTCGAATATATAGCCACACCTCCATGGGCTTTTAGATTTCGACAGTAAGAAGATATTAACTGAAAATTGTTAATTTTAATTAAAGGCAAAGTATCATTTGTGAGCCAGTGCTCAGATATACAAAAAATATCAAATTTAAGCTGATCCAACAATAAATTTATTTCTACTAATTTATTTGACACACTCCGGACATTGATGTGAAACACGGAACAAACATTATTTGATAAATTAGATTTTAGCATATTGAACATATTTTGATTTTTATTTGTTACATTTAACCCCACAACTGGAAAATTTTCTCGAAGTAGAAAATCTTTAACATTACAATGGCGAATGTTCTCTGGATTCTTAAAATTTTGTCTATTTAATATATTAGGGACGAAAATTATTGTTCATATTATTTGTCTGTTGGCGAAACCTTGGTGACGTAGCAAATTCATTTATCATGACTTTCTCTGGCCATATTTCTGGTACTAATAGTTGGTGATGATCATTGATAGGTGCCGATACTTTAAATGAAGCGTAATCATCTGGAAAGCGTGAATTCAGTTTTTCCACCCTAATTGACGGTACAACACCTTTTAAGTACGTTAGCAATTCTTGTTCAGAGGTCGCCGGATCCATATTGGTAACGTGTAGATGTTTGTATACGGTACGGATAGCTGCTTTCAAAGAACAGTCGGTCGTATTTCCACTACCTGTGATCAAATTTCTGTTTCTCCTTCCACTTCTGCCAGAAGTATAATAATTGTTGAAATTATCAGCTTCAGAGTGTAGCGAATTTGTGGGTTGATTCACATATCTATCGCATAAGGCATGACCTTGAGCGTTGTGTACAGCTAGTGATACTGTACGAGTAGATATTTTGGCCATATTTTTACTATTTAAATTTGGATTGTTAGCAGCAATAATAATAATAATAATAATAATAATAATAATAATAATAATAATAATAATAATAATAATAATAATAATAATAATAATAATAATAATAATAATAATAATAATAATAATAATAATAATAATAATAATAATAATAATAATAATAATAATAATAATAATAATAATAATAATAATAATAATAATAATAATAATAATAATAATAATAATAATAATAATAATAATAATAATAATAATAATAATAATAATAATAATAATAATAATAATAATAATAATAATAATAATAATAATAATAATAATAATAATAATAATAATAATAATAATAATAATAATAATAATAATAATAATAATAATAATAATAATAATAATAATAATAATAATAATAATAATAATAATAATAATAATAATAATAATAATAATAATAATAATAATAATAATAATAATAATAATAATAATAATAATAATAATAATAATAATAATAATAATAATAATAATAATAATAATAATAATAATAATAATAATAATAATAATAATAATAATAATAATAATAATAATAATAATAATAATAATAATAATAATAATAATAATAATAATAATAATAATAATAATAATAATAATAATAATAATAATAATAATAATAATAATAATAATAATAATAATAATAATAATAATAATAATAATAATAATAATAATAATAATAATAATAATAATAATAATAATAATAATAATAATAATAATAATAATAATAATAATAATAATAATAATAATAATAATAATAATAATAATAATAATAATAATAATAATAATAATAATAATAATAATAATAATAATAATAATAATAATAATAATAATAATAATAATAATAATAATAATAATAATAATAATAATAATAATAATAATAATAATAATAATAATAATAATAATAATAATAATAATAATAATAATAATAATAATAATAATAATAATAATAATAATAATAATAATAATAATAATAATAATAATAATAATAATAATAATAATAATAATAATAATAATAATAATAATAATAATAATAATAATAATAATAATAATAATAATAATAATAATAATAATAATAATAATAATAATAATAATAATAATAATAATAATAATAATAATAATAATAATAATAATAATAATAATAATAATAATAATAATAATAATAATAATAATAATAATAATAATAATAATAATAATAATAATAATAATAATAATAATAATAATAATAATAATAATAATAATAATAATAATAATAATAATAATAATAATAATAATAATAATAATAATAATAATAATAATAATAATAATAATAATAATAATAATAATAATAATAATAATAATAATAATAATAATAATAATAATAATAATAATAATAATAATAATAATAATAATAATAATAATAATAATAATAATAATAATAATAATAATAATAATAATAATAATAATAATAATAATAATAATAATAATAATAATAATAATAATAATAATAATAATAATAATAATAATAATAATAATAATAATAATAATAATAATAATAATAATAATAATAATAATAATAATAATAATAATAATAATAATAATAATAATAATAATAATAATAATAATAATAATAATAATAATAATAATAATAATAATAATAATAATAATAATAATAATAATAATAATAATAATAATAATAATAATAATAATAATAATAATAATAATAATAATAATAATAATAATAATAATAATAATAATAATAATAATAATAATAATAATAATAATAATAATAATAATAATAATAATAATAATAATAATAATAATAATAATAATAATAATAATAATAATAATAATAATAATAATAATAATAATAATAATAATAATAATAATAATAATAATAATAATAATAATAATAATAATAATAATAATAATAATAATAATAATAATAATAATAATAATAATAATAATAATAATAATAATAAAAATAATAATAATAATAATAATAATAATAATAATAATAATAATAATAATAATAATAATAATAATAATAATAATAATAATAATAATAATAATAATAATAATAATAATAATAATAATAATAATAATACGAAAGTCATACGAAATATGTACTAATATTATTGGCGAAGCATATAAAAATAGCCAGAAAGAAGACCGAAGTGGAGAAAAAACAGTACCCTACTGGTGGAACCAGACAATAAACGAGAATAGAAAACAGTGCACAAGTAAACGAAGGCACTATACAAGAATTTTAAAACACAAAACAGCGACTGAAGAGGACAAACTAACCGCCAACGAAGAGTATACAAGAGCAAAGAAGGAACTCAAAAAACAAATAAAAATGTCAAAGAAACACCTTTGGGACAAACTCTGCCAAGATCTAGATAGAGACGTCTGGGGAGATGGATACAAAATAGTAGTAAAAAGACTCGGAAATCTAACTCCATACGAAATACCAACTAAACAGAAAAAAGAAATTATAAGTCACCTTTTCCCTAGCCCAAAAACAGGAAACCACCCAACACGAAACAATCAAAGAGAAGTAGCCTCGATCTTCACAGAAGCAGAACTTACGAAATCAATAGATAAAATGAAAAACGGAAGAGCTCCCGGATTAGATGGAACGCCGACAGAAGCTCTAAAGGAAGTAAATAAGGTAAACGCTAAATGGCTTCTAAACGTGCTTAACCAACTACTTAAAGCCCAAATCTTTCCCAAGGAGTGGAAAACGGCAAAAGTCATTTTAATACCGAAAGCAATACCGAATACGTACCGGCCACTCTGTCTATTGAATTCTATAAGTAAGCTCTACGAATCTCTAATTAAAGAACGGCTAGAAGAGGAAATAAAGAATAAGGGAGGATGGGCAAGACATCAATATGGCTTTATAAAGGGACGCTCAACAATACAGGCCATGGAGATAATTAAAAATACAACCGAGAAAAGTAGAAAAAGTTGGAACGCCCTGGTAACATTGGATGTACGTTACGCATTCAACACGGCGAGCTGGGACCTTATACTTAAAAAGCTGGAGAAAAGAAAGGTGTCAAAGTACCTGACCAATACCATTGCAGACTACTTTAGAGAAAGGTACGTCCAAATAACAAGACAAGAAAGGTTCGAAATGAAAGCCGGAGTACCACAAGGGTCCATACTAGGGCCTACGCTATGGAATATCCTCTATAACGATGTGCTAGAAATTAAGTTAACAGGGCGAGCAAAAAGTATTGGGTTTGCAGACGACCTAGCACTAGTGGTATCAGCAGACGAAATAAGCGAACTAATAAGAAACACAAACGAAAATTTAAGAAGAATTAGCAGGTGGATGTGCGAAAATGGGCTGACTTTGGCACCAGAGAAAACAGAGGCGGTGATTATCACACAAAAAAGGAAGGGAAGAGAAATTAAATTCCAAATCGAGAATGTAGAAATCCTGCCAAAAGAACACATTAAATACCTTGGAGTATTCTTTGATAAACGTGGTAAGTTTGGAGAGCATGTTTTAAAAGCAGCCCAGAAAACAGAAAATAGAATAGGTAAACTAACACGCTTGATGCCTCGGATCGGAGGACCAAACAGTAGCAAGAGAGCGGTCCTATGTGGAGTAGCGCATTCAGTGCTACTATACGGAGCACCCATATGGGCAGATGCACTCAAAATAAAAAAGAACCGAATGGTATTGGAAAGGACGCAACGCAAGGCGCTGATTAGGGTGGGGGCTGCTTTCAAAACAGTATCTACAGTGGCATTGCAGGTCATTACTGGGATAGCACCAATAGATTTGATGGTAGAAGAAAGAAAGGAGGTGCACGAATTAGGGCAAAACGAGACAACAATACATATAAAGGGAAGGACACTGGAAAAGTGGCAACAAAGGTGGAATAACAACAGAGATAAAGGGCAGTGGACAAAACGTCTAATTCCAGACTTGGAGAAATGGCTGAAATGCGGGCATCGAAGCGTGGACTATTACATCACACAGGCTATCACAGGACACGGAATGTTCAGGACATATTCAAAACGTTTCAAAAAGACCGAATCGGATAGGTGCGTGTACTGCGGTATGGATGATACGCCTGAGCACACGATATTTGTGTGTGAGAACTGGAGGGACCTCAGAGGAGAAGTACATAATAACATTGGAAATATAACGCCAGAGAATTTAATTGACAAAATGATCCAGACAAAAGAAAACTGGCAAATAATACACAGAATGTTAAAAGAAATTTTAAAGACGAAGGAAGAAGCAGAAAGGACTGGAAACTGAGGATACTCGTTGCCTTCACGATGGAGATGTCAAGATTGGCGGTTCCGTGAAGTGCGATAAGGAGTACTACAAATGGTGGTTTTTAGTGGGTACCCCAGTACTAGCACTACAAAGCTGGAACTCCCACACTACCAAGGGGCGGAAACCTACGGTGTCTATAAAAGATTTTCCACCAGCAAAAAAAAAAAAAAAAAAAAAAAAAAAAAAAAAAAAAAAAAAAAAATAATAATAATAATAATAATAATAATAATAATAATAATAATAATAATAATAATAATAATAATAATAATAATAATAATAATAATAATAATAATAATAATAATAATAATAATAATAATAATAATAATAATAATAATAATAATAATAATAATAATAATAATAATAATAATAATAATAATAATAATAATAATAAATAATAATAATAATAATAATAATAATAATAATAATAATAATAATAATAATAATAATAATAATAATAATAATAATAATAATAATAATAATAATAATAATAATAATAATAATAATAATAATAATAATAATAATAATAATAATAATAATAATAATAATAATAATAATAATAATAATAATAATAATAATAATAATAATAATAATAATAATAATAATAATAATAATAATAATAATAATAATAATAATAATAATAATAATAATAATAATAATAATAATAATAATAATAATAATAATAATAATAATAATAATAATAATAATAATAATAATAATAATAATAATAATAATAATAATAATAATAATAATAATAATAATAATAGATAGATAGATAGATAGAGTTTATTGACCTTTCCATACAAAATATAGTTTAAGTCACAAAGAGTTTAAATACAATATAGTTAAAGATATATAAATTAAAAATCTTATGTGTAAAATATAAAATATAAAACAGAAATACAATATAAAAATAGAAAATTAGAAAAATTAAAATATAATATAACAATAAAAATAATACGTAAACATATAATAGTAAAAAATTTGTCAAATATAAAACAATCTATTTTCTAAACTAAACAGTTAACATTTTTAACCTAACTTATGGCATTTACAAATTCATCAACAGAATAATAATAATAATAATAATAATAATAATAATAATAATAATAATAATAATAATAATAATAATAATAATAATAATAATAATAATAATAATAATAATAATAGATAGATAGATAGATAGATAGATAGATAGATAGATAGATAGATAGATAGATAGATAGATAGATAGATAGATATGTTTATTGACTTATTTACAAAACATTTGTATTTTACGTCACAATAATGGTAGTAGGTAAAGATAGATAAAAATATAATAAAACACTTTAAAAAGAAACACAATAAGATGAAATAGGATAAAATGAAATAAATTTAAATCAAATATTATTTTGTATATGTTAAAAAGTCTTGTATAGAGTAGAAACAATGCTCGAGAAGGAACTCTTTAGCTGTTTCACGGAATTTGTTAACATTCATAGTTTTAACAGAGACATTTCTATGATAGTTGACAAAGTTGTTATATAAATTATAGTTAGCTTTATTATTTTGCGTGATGTTAATTCGTGAAAAAGAGTTTACAAAATTCTCCCTATGCCTCGTGCCATAATTGTGAATACCCATGTGTGCAGGGATATGGTTTCTATTTTTGTGTATCCATATTAGAGATTCAAAAATATATACACAAGGTACAGGAAGAATCCTGTAATTTTTAAATAATGGCTGACAGTGGGTTCCATATGGAGCACCTCCAATTATTCTCACTGCAGCTTTTTGACAGCTAAATAATTTCTGCAGAGCACTTGTCCTACCCCATAGCGTAATTCCATATGATAAGTGGCTGTGGACTAAAGCAAAATATACACATCTTAAGGCATTAATGTCTAGAATGAAACTCAATTGTCTAATAACGAAAATCTGTGAGGCCAATTTCCGACTGAGAGTGTCAGCATGTGCTACCCAATTTAAACTTGTGTCAAGTGTAACACCCAATAATTTAACTGGCTCAGATTTTATTTCATGTTTATCTGCGCTAAATAATATTCGTGTAGTTTTGCTTTCATTCAGCTTTAATTTGTTGGCAGTAAACCATCTTTTAGCTGTATCTAGATGATTATCACTTATAGCGGTGTTTCTCCTAGAAAGAAGGGTTGTGTCATCAGCGTACAGAATGCAGGTACAAGCGTCGAGTGTTGTAGGTAAATCATTAATGTAAATCAGAAAAAGAATAGGTCCTAGGACAGATCCTTGTGGGACACCACTTTTAATGGGTAAAATATCTGATTCGATGCTATCATGACTTACATACTGCACTCTTTCGGTCAGGTAAGATTTTAATAATTCGTAGCTATTGCCTCTTATTCCATAATATTCCAATTTGATCAGTAACAACTCAATGTCAACGCAGTCAAAGGCTTTGGTTAGGTCACACATAGTGGCATGTGTATTGAACCTTTGATCAATGCCCTCGACTACATCTTCGATCAACGCTGTTACTGCTTCAATTGTGGATTTGTTTTGCCTGAAGCCAAATTGGGATTTAGAAAGTAAGTTGTTGTTTTCCAAGTAAGAAATTAATTTCTTTTTAATAACAATCTCAAAAATTTTAGAAATGATAGGGACAATCGTGATGGGACGGTAATTGTCGATAGACTCAATGTCTCCCTATAATAATAATAATAATAATAATAATAATAATAATAATAATAATAATAATAATAATAATAATAATAATAATAATAATAATAATAATAATAATAATAATAATAATAGTAATAATAATAATAATAATAATAATAATAATAATAATAATAATAATAATAATAATAATAATAATAATAATAATAATAATAATAATAATAATAATAATAATAATAATAATAATAATAATAATAATAATAATAATAATAATAATAATAATAATAATAATAATAATAATAATAATAATAATAATAATAATAATAATAATAATAATAATAATAATTAATAATAATAATAATAATAATAATAATAATAATAATAATAATAATAATAATAACAATAATAATAATAATAATAATAATAATAATAATAATAATAATAATAATAATAATAATAATAATAATAATAATAATAATAATAATAATAATAATAATAATAATAATAATAATAATAATAATAATAATAATAATAATAATAATAATAATAATAATAATAATAATAATAATAATAATAATAATAATAATAATAATAATAATAATAATAATAATAATAATAATAATAATAATAATAATAATAATAATAATAATAATAATAATAATAATAATAATAATAATAATAATAATAATAATAATAATAATAATAATAATAATAATAATAATAATAATAATAATAATAATAATAATAATAATAATAATAATAATAATAATAATAATAATAATAATAATAATAATAATAGATAGATAGATAGATAGATAGATAGATAGATATGTTTATTGACTTATTTACAAAACATTTGTATTTTACGTCACAATAATGGTAGTAGGTAAAGATAGATAAAAATATAATAAAACACTTTAAAAAGAAACACAATAAGATGAAATAGGATAAAATGAAATAAATTTAAATCAAATATTATTTTGTATATGTTAAAAAGTCTTGTATAGAGTAGAAACAATGCTCGAGAAGGAACTCTTTAGCTGTTTCACGGAATTTGTTAACATTCATAGTTTTAACAGAGACATTTCTATGATAGTTGACAAAGTTGTTATATAAATTATAGTTAGCTTTATTATTTTGCGTGATGTTAATTCGTGAAAAAGAGTTTACAAAATTCTCCCTATGCCTCGTGCCATAATTGTGAATACCCATGTGTGCAGGGATATGGTTTCTATTTTTGTGTATCCATATTAGAGATTCAAAAATATATACACAAGGTACAGGAAGAATCCTGTAATTTTTAAATAATGGCTGACAGTGGGTTCCATATGGAGCACCTCCAATTATTCTCACTGCAGCTTTTTGACAGCTAAATAATTTCTGCAGAGCACTTGTCCTACCCCATAGCGTAATTCCATATGATAAGTGGCTGTGGACTAAAGCAAAATATACACATCTTAAGGCATTAATGTCTAGAATGAAACTCAATTGTCTAATAACGAAAATCTGTGAGGCCAATTTCCGACTGAGAGTGTCAGCATGTGCTACCCAATTTAAACTTGTGTCAAGTGTAACACCCAATAATTTAACTGGCTCAGATTTTATTTCATGTTTATCTGCGCTAAATAATATTCGTGTAGTTTTGCTTTCATTCAGCTTTAATTTGTTGGCAGTAAACCATCTTTTAGCTGTATCTAGATGATTATCACTTATAGCGGTGTTTCTCCTAGAAAGAAGGGTTGTGTCATCAGCGTACAGAATGCAGGTACAAGCGTCGAGTGTTGTAGGTAAATCATTAATGTAAATCAGAAAAAGAATAGGTCCTAGGACAGATCCTTGTGGGACACCACTTTTAATGGGTAAAATATCTGATTCGATGCTATCATGACTTACATACTGCACTCTTTCGGTCAGGTAAGATTTTAATAATTCGTAGCTATTGCCTCTTATTCCATAATATTCCAATTTGATCAGTAACAACTCAATGTCAACGCAGTCAAAGGCTTTGGTTAGGTCACACATAGTGGCATGTGTATTGAACCTTTGATCAATGCCCTCGACTACATCTTCGATCAACGCTGTTACTGCTTCAATTGTGGATTTGTTTTGCCTGAAGCCAAATTGGGATTTAGAAAGTAAGTTGTTGTTTTCCAAGTAAGAAATTAATTTCTTTTTAATAACAATCTCAAAAATTTTAGAAATGATAGGGACAATCGTGATGGGACGGTAATTGTCGATAGACTCAATGTCTCCCTATAATAATAATAATAATAATAATAATAATAATAATAATAATAATAATAATAATAATAATAATAATAATAATAATAATAATAATAATAATAATAATAATAGTAATAATAATAATAATAATAATAATAATAATAATAATAATAATAATAATAATAATAATAATAATAATAATAATAATAATAATAATAATAATAATAATAATAATAATAATAATAATAATAATAATAATAATAATAATAATAATAATAATAATAATAATAATAATAATAATAATAATAATAATAATAATAATAATAATAATAATAATAATAATAATAATTAATAATAATAATAATAATAATAATAATAATAATAATAATAATAATAATAATAATAACAATAATAATAATAATAATAATAATAATAATAATAATAATAATAATAATAATAATAATAATAATAATAATAATAATAATAATAATAATAATAATAATAATAATAATAATAATAATAATAATAATAATAATAATAATAATAATAATAATAATAATAATAATAATAATAATAATAATAATAATAATAATAATAATAATAATAATAATAATAATAATAATAATAATAATAATAATAATAATAATAATAATAATAATAATAATAATAATAATAATAATAATAATAATAATAATAATAATAATAATAATAATAATAATAATAATAATAATAATAATAATAATAATAATAATAATAATAATAATAATAATAATAATAATAATAATAATAATAATAATAATAATAATAATAATAATAATAATAATAATAATAATAATAATAATAATAATAATAATAGATAGATAGATAGATAGAGTTTATTGACCTTTCCATACAAAATATAGTTTAAGTCACAAAGAGTTTAAATACAATATAGTTAAAGATATATAAATTAAAAATCTTATGTGTAAAATATAAAATATAAAACAGAAATACAATATAAAAATAGAAAATTAGAAAAATTAAAATATAATATAACAATAAAAATAATACGTAAACATATAATAGTAAAAAATTTGTCAAATATAAAACAATCTATTTTCTAAACTAAACAGTTAACATTTTTAACCTAACTTATGGCATTTACAAATTCATCAACAGAATAATAATAATAATAATAATAATAATAATAATAATAATAATAATAATAATAATAATAATAATAATAATAATAATAATAATAATAATAATAATAGATAGATAGATAGATAGATAGATAGATAGATAGATAGATAGATAGATAGATAGATAGATAGATAGATAGATAGATAGATAGATAGATAGATATGTTTATTGACTTATTTACAAAACATTTGTATTTTACGTCACAATAATGGTAGTAGGTAAAGATAGATAAAAATATAATAAAACACTTTAAAAAGAAACACAATAAGATGAAATAGGATAAAATGAAATAAATTTAAATCAAATATTATTTTGTATATGTTAAAAAGTCTTGTATAGAGTAGAAACAATGCTCGAGAAGGAACTCTTTAGCTGTTTCACGGAATTTGTTAACATTCATAGTTTTAACAGAGACATTTCTATGATAGTTGACAAAGTTGTTATATAAATTATAGTTAGCTTTATTATTTTGCGTGATGTTAATTCGTGAAAAAGAGTTTACAAAATTCTCCCTATGCCTCGTGCCATAATTGTGAATACCCATGTGTGCAGGGATATGGTTTCTATTTTTGTGTATCCATATTAGAGATTCAAAAATATATACACAAGGTACAGGAAGAATCCTGTAATTTTTAAATAATGGCTGACAGTGGGTTCCATATGGAGCACCTCCAATTATTCTCACTGCAGCTTTTTGACAGCTAAATAATTTCTGCAGAGCACTTGTCCTACCCCATAGCGTAATTCCATATGATAAGTGGCTGTGGACTAAAGCAAAATATACACATCTTAAGGCATTAATGTCTAGAATGAAACTCAATTGTCTAATAACGAAAATCTGTGAGGCCAATTTCCGACTGAGAGTGTCAGCATGTGCTACCCAATTTAAACTTGTGTCAAGTGTAACACCCAATAATTTAACTGGCTCAGATTTTATTTCATGTTTATCTGCGCTAAATAATATTCGTGTAGTTTTGCTTTCATTCAGCTTTAATTTGTTGGCAGTAAACCATCTTTTAGCTGTATCTAGATGATTATCACTTATAGCGGTGTTTCTCCTAGAAAGAAGGGTTGTGTCATCAGCGTACAGAATGCAGGTACAAGCGTCGAGTGTTGTAGGTAAATCATTAATGTAAATCAGAAAAAGAATAGGTCCTAGGACAGATCCTTGTGGGACACCACTTTTAATGGGTAAAATATCTGATTCGATGCTATCATGACTTACATACTGCACTCTTTCGGTCAGGTAAGATTTTAATAATTCGTAGCTATTGCCTCTTATTCCATAATATTCCAATTTGATCAGTAACAACTCAATGTCAACGCAGTC